>JARWIR010000089.1:1200000-1800000 GCA_029959085.1 Nemophila menziesii
CTAACCAGTCTAATCAACAACAAGTTTATGATCCTGAGATGTGGTATTTGGATAGTGGAGCAAATAGTCATGTTACTAATGATCCTCACCTAATTGATAACTCTCAGCCTTATCATGGTGCTAATTCAGTCTCAGTTGGTAATGGTCAAAATCTGGACATTGCTAGTGTTGGTCATAGTAAGCTATATGTCTCTAACTCTTCTTTTTTCTTAAACTCAATTCTTCATGTTCCTTCCATTTCTTCTAATTTGTTATCCATTTCAAAATTCACTAAGGATAACAATTGTATTATCTCTTTCAGTTCTAATTCAGTTTCTATTCATGACTGTGTCTCACATAAGTTGCTCTTTCAGGGCCCTTGTAGGGATGGCTTATATCCACTTTCATCTGGTACAAGCTCATCATCTGCACAGGCTAGTCTTTGTTCAAGACAACCCTTAAGATGTCTTTCTTCAAAAGTTCAAAATTCCTCAGCTGTTTTATGGCATTTGCGCTTGGGTCATCCTTCTTCTCAAGCTTTAATTCCTCTAAGTTCTATTCTTAATAGTAAACTAGATCATTATGGTGTTCAATGTAATTCTTGTGCATTGTCTAACGCACATAAACTTCCCTTTTTTTGTCTATTACTAAATCAAAAAATCCTTTTGATATTGTTCACTCAGATGTGTGGGGTCCAGCCCCAATCTCTTCTTGTTCCTCATTTACATATTATGTCTTGTTTATAGATGATTATAGCAGGTTCAGTTGGGTGTATCCCTTGAAGTTAAAATCAGAAGTTTGTGAAGTATTCAAAGCATTCAACAATATGGTTCAAACTCAGTTTAATGCTCAAATCAAATGCTTAAGATCAGATAATGGTGGTGAATACACTAGTAACTCATTTAAACTGTTTCTTCAATCTTTGGGGATCATTCATCAAACTTGTTGCCCTCATACTCCTGAACAAAATGGAGTTTCTGAGCGCAAACACAGGCATCTAATTGAAACTACACTAGCCTTATTCACTCATGCTTCTCTCCCAATGAAATTTTGGTGTGAAGCTCTAGCTGCTTCTGTGTATTTAGTGAATATTCTACCAAGTCCTTCACTTCACAACATCAGCCCTTATGAACTGTTATTTGCCAAACCCCCAACTTATGATCATTTAAGAGTCTTTGGATGCTTATGCTACCCTTGGACCAAACCATACAATCAACATAAATTTGCTCTCAAATCTGAACCTTGTGTGTTTTTGGGTTATTGCTCTTACTCAAAAGGTTACAAGTGTTTCTCTATATCATCTGCTCGTATGTTTATTTCAAGACATGTACAATTTAATGAAATCTCATTTCCATTTTCTATTAAACCCTCAGAAACACCTTCATCTACTCCCACAAATTCTATATATACTGATCTATTTTCACAAATCAATCTATCTTCTCTTTCTCAGCCATTTTCACCTTTGAATGTTTCTACTTCTACCCAACCTTTAACTCAATCTTCTACTCATCAAACTTCATCTTCTCAAACATCATCTCCTATTATAACTCCACAACCAAATCCTCCCCATCATCATATGGTGACTAGAAAACAGACAGGTTCTCTTAGACCTTCATATAAATGTCAAACACTTATTCAAACACCAACATTACTTGAACCATCTTCATTCAAAGAAGCTGAGAAATTTCAGTGTTGGCAAGACGCAATGCAAGATGAATACAATGCATTGATTAGTCAAGACACTTGGAATCTTGTCCCTACACCACATGGTCGAAATCCTATAACATGTCGATGGATATATAAAGTTAAAAGACATGCTAATGGAACTATTGCTCGCTATAAAGCAAGACTTGTAGCTAGAGGTTTCTTACAAGAATTTGGTTTGGATTATACCGAAACTTTCAGTCCTGTGGTCAAACACCAAAGTATTCGAGTTATATTAGCTTTAGCTGTGTCAAATAATTAGGTTATTCGACAATTGGATGTGTCTAATGCGTTTCTTCATGGTGAACTAGATGAGGAGGTATATATGACACAACCACAAGGCTTTGTGGATTCTACGAAACCCTCTCATGTATGCAAATTGAACAGGTCTCTCTATGGCTTAAAACAAGCTCCTCGAGCTTGGTACTCTTTACTACAATCTTTTCTTGTTCTCCAAGGCTTCAAAGTTAGTACTGCTGATTCCTCTATGTTTGTCAAAGGAGCTTCATCATCATTAACTATTATATTAGTCTATGTGGATGACATATTGGTAACTGGTGCAAATGCAGATGAAATATCAAATGTTATTAGTGCCTTAAAGAATAGATTTCAGATGAAGGACTTGGGCACTTTAGCCTATTTTCTTGGGCTTGAAGTATGCAAAACTAATGAAACTACAACTGTCTCTCAAGCTAATTATGCTCTCTCTATTCTAAAGAAAGCTGGCTTGAGTGAATGCAAACCTTCTACAACTCCTACACTCACCAAAAATGGTGTTATATCAAATTATCACAAAGAATTATATGAAGATCCTTTTATGTTTAGAAGTTTAACTGGTGCCTTGCAATACTTTACCATTACAAGACCTGACATTTCCTTTGCAGTTAATCAAGTGTGTCAAGCTATGCACAAACCCACAAATGCAGATTTTGAAGCTTTAAAGAAGATACTAAGGTATCTCAAAGGCACTTATCATTATAGCTTACTATTCTCTTCTTCTTCTCCCACTCTTCATGCCTTCTCTGACTCGGATTGGGCCAGTGATATTCAAGATAGGAAGTCTACAACTGGCTACTGTATCTTTTTAGGTACAAACTTGGTTTCTTGGGGATCAAAGAAGCAAAATACAGTCTCAAGGTCTTCAACTGAAGCTGAGTATAGGGCTCTTGCTCATGTTTCGGCTGAGCTTAAGTGGTTTACCTACTTACTTCAAAGTCTTCATATTTCTGTTACAACTCCAACCTTATCTTGTGACAACATGTCAGCATTGGCCTTAGCAACTAATCCTGTGTTCCATACCAGGACCAGACACATTGATGTGGATTTCCACTTTGTAAGGGAACAAGTTAAAGCTAAACTTCTTCATCTCAGACATGTTTCATCATCAAATCAATTGGCTGATATTTTAACTAAAGGTCTTGGAGTAACTCAGTTCACATCTCTTCTTTCCAAGCTGCCCACGATCAACATGCTTAGCTTGAGGGGGGATGATAAGATAAAGCTGTCATCTTGTTGTTGATGAGCTGTAATTCTTCTAGATGTTAGTTTGTTACACAGTTAGTTACAATAGATATGTATGTATAGTGTATGTAATGATTCTCTATATATATCACAATACATGAATGTAACAATCAATAATAAACTAATAAAATTCTTCTCTTCATATCCTTCTCTCTTCTCTTCTATATAGGACGTCAAGTTATATGAATTTTGAGAAACATTCTCGATGATATGGGGTGTCAATTTTGAGAACCAATAATATGCTCTGTTATGCTCCTGATAAAGTCGAAGGGAAAGCAAGACAGTTTGTGATGTGTGAATCAATCATAAACTCCAGTGCTCGTACATGTCAACATAATAGTTTGGGTCTTTAGGCCCATTGAAAGCTAGTACAATATGTGGATTAAACTTAGTATGCATGGGTATGTACAATACCTTCCATGAAAATAAATTTAGTCGATTGACTCAAGAAACTCAATCTACTTGATGAACCTTACCTCTTTCACTTTAGATCATCCATTACTCCCTTTAATTTTTGCAAATTCGCTCCCCGATTGTAAGGTTTCTCTAGAAGAGTGTTCGCTTTCGAGTTGAGGTTACACTTGGGGTCTTTCTCATTTTTTGTTTGTCCGGGAGATATTATCTGTAATGTTTATAATTATGAGATTCAATTATGTGCTAATCCAACTTTCTAAAACTGTTGCAGAGCTTGTTGTACTAAGTGTTGGAAGTATTGATCTAGTTGGAGATCTGTCATTGTCCTAAATTTTTATTCCTTGAGGTAGGGTGCATAAGTTGACGTGTTTGGTCCTTCTGTAATGAATAGGTTTGTCTTTGGTTGTCCAACAGTCTCATTCGCAGGTTGGGTTGTAGTTGCTCATCCTCTTGCCCGCACACTAATCATCTATCTCCGCTTATTTTCCTTTGTCTGCCACATTCTGCGACTTTCCATGTGGAAGTTCAGTGGTAAAACTACTCTAGTTCCCACGTACGGTCTCATTAATAGAACAATAATCTATCATATAGTTCGAAAAGGTTCATACTCTCTTCCAATTGACGTTCTATATCTTTATAATCTTTAATCGAGGGCTTTCTTGATCATTTAATGATCCTTGTTTTCTACATACTCGAACCAGGTTACCCAAAAACAAATACAGATTATGTGAAATACCGAGATGCGTGAAGCATATAAATTCATATTGCTAGATTATAATTTAATGTGTAAATCTAGGCACCTGAATAAATTAAATCGTTATTATTCATTTTCTTTTGCGTTTTACTCCTCGTGGTTTATAATAAATACAATGAGGGGGTACAATGTAAAAGTAATATTAAACGAAATGTTAATCATATACAGTGATTCTATTTATTTATGAACAGGATGAACAGTCAAATGATGGTAAATTCGGAACAAAAAGTGCACGCGAGGGATTACATCAATTAAGACAAAACAAAGCATTCACTGCACACTAATTTTACCAATAACTGAAGATGATGTAAAAGAGCTTCAAGTTCGTATTAATAATCTACATAATGACTCGGTTAAAACCTTTAATAACACTGAGTTGACTCAGAGATCTTCTACCTCGGATGAACATTATCTTAGTTGCTCAGACGAAAGTGAAGCCTGAGGAGGAATAAAAAGTTAACCTCAAAAAACCAAGTTGAAAGTCTTTGTAAAGAACAAGTCGCAAAATTATCCAATCTCGTCTGGGGGATTATGTACCTGTACCTGGGGTACAATATCCTTGTAATAGAACCATGAGTGGCAATCAGATTGAACGTTGGTAAATTATTATCATATATTACTTTATTTTATTTTATTAATCTTTAGTTACATAAAAACTTTTTTGAGCTTCGAACACAGGTCCAGGTGGTGCTAACTATTTATTTAGCACATCCCTCAAGATTTTGGAGATGAAGAGCTTATAAACACGTTAGAGCCATTTGGGAGGGTGTTAAGTGCTAAGGTTATTATCAATTAATTTCTCACAGGTTAGTTCATCTCAAAACAATTCAAGTTAATCTCAAAATATTTATTGATTATTTCTTCATGTTTGTGTAGTTGGTTTCTTCATTATGAGTTATACTATATATTCAATTCTGGTGCTTATATTAAGGTAATAGGGAGAAATTTTTACAGCAATTTTGTATCGTATATGGACTTATAGTGCAATTTTAGTATAATAACGTAGGTACCTATAGTGTTATTAACTTGGAAAAATAGGTCTAGTGTATTTTTTGCATGGTATAGGGGCTTATAGTGCATTTTTTGTATATTTTAGGGACCTATAATGCAATTAACCTGAAAAAATTCACCTTTCATCCTCTCCATTTTAGAATTTTCACTTGTTCCTCCAACTTTTATAATTGCTCGACTACAAAAAATCTCATTTTAGGTGATACTTATAAATGCTGGTGTGTAGGGTAAATTTTGAACACTAAATAGAGATTTATTATTTATCTTTGAGGTTAATATTTGTAAAAATTAATGTTGGGAATATTGATTCAATCAGATTGCAAAATCCCGGAGAATTTGTTGTTACATTTCCAAGAGCCTATCACATAGGGTTTAGTCAAATCTTTTATCGAGTCTAAATTACTTCTTAATCCTCGATCACATGAAGATATAATAACTTAACATAAAGTAATCTGTAAATATATCAACATTATATCAAAAATCTAGGTTTTAGCATTGGAGAGGCTTCAAATATCGCTACACCTGAATGGTTTATAAGTTGCAAAAAAAGCTGCAATTCGAAGAGCTTCCATAAATGCCCCTCCAATGGTTTCACATTTTCAATTACTATATGATCTAGCACTTTCTTTATAAGGTATGTTGAAATTTTGATCATTCGAAACTAAACTTAAGATTAATATAAATTTTTGGTTTTACAGAGTACAGAAGAACATTTGTATGGAACCAAAAAAGCTCTAGATTAAGAGAAAAGCTCTAGTTTTGATGGTGGTAAAGTTTCAATAAGAGTTTCTTTAGGAATTGACTGTTTAGATTTGATTCTCGAACATGCTACAGGTAAAATATGATTATTTCTAAATTCTCTAAGATTATTTACGGGATTGCTAATTACATTTTTTCGGGATTTACAGGGAAGAAGCGTATAAAGTCAGTTAATAAACACATTAAAAGCTTAGTTGCTTCTTTATTCAATATAATCCTGCAAATGCAAGGTCCAAATATTTTCTCTTACAACAAAAGTCAAACTGATCCTGATTTTGGGTCAATGGTTCTTATGTGCACAGATATATTAACACGTGTTTTCGGAAAGCACGTTTTGTTTCAAGTGAAAGCTTACAAATCAGTGTTATATTATAGATAGACAATTTTTGATACAGTTATATTATGCTTAAAGTAGGGTATATAGTGCAATTAACTTGGGACCGATTAGCTTTTTGCATAACATATTGGACCTACTGTGCAATTTTCGCATCATATAGGATTTATAGTGCATTTATTTTGGACTCCCTAGCTTTTTCAGATTATTCATTAGGCCTTGATTTATTATGCGTAGTATAGATTTACAGTGCTATTACCTTTAAAGAAATGTAGGGACCTGTAGTGTAATTTTTGCATTATACAAGGGACCTGTTGTGCATGTTTGTCATAAATTTATTTAAATGATTGATAAATTTCTTGGATTTTTTTTCAGATACGACAGCATAAGGATGTGTTTGGAAACAATTGCTTCCAGTTATATTTGGGTCTATTGTGGATTTGGTCCTCTTAAACTCGGCATAAGAAGGTGATTTTACATTTTTGCTGCATCTATCTGATAGTTTTTTATTTGGTTTTTCACTTTGTATCCAAATCTACCTCTATATATAAAATTAAAATATGTTTAATGTAATTACAGAGAGATTGATGAAGCGTTCAGACCCAGTTTTTACGCACTAATCGATGCTTGCTTAGATGATGATTTTCAGCATCTTCATACTGCTTTTGGAGGTGAGAATTCTTCTTCTAACATAATGTTGGATTAATTGCACTTTTAGTCCCTGCGGTCCTTTGAAATAGCAGTCTTATCCTTAAATTTGAAGAAGTGAAAGGCTAATTTATCTTGTTCGCGTATTGTTTTGCAGAGGGCCCTTGTAGAAGTACTCTTGCAAATTTACAGCATGGGTAAGCACCATTTCCCTTTTTCCTATAGGCCATTTGCTTTATATGTATTAATATGCATCAATACTGATATATGTTGAATATAGGTCATTTTGCATAGTAAAGAAACCTATAATGCAATTTTTGTAAAATGTAGAAACTTATAGTGCAATTAACTTATATTTGCAGGTTTGACACATATCTGCTATTTTTGGAAATGTGGCCTCTAATTTATACGCATCAAACGGACAAAAATTGAAGCTGCTAGGACCAAAAGAAAATCGGGCCTGATTTCATATTTTTAGGGTTACGAATTTGAGTTGGGCTTGGAGTCCATTACTTAACCTCTCCTTCAAAAAAACGAATTAGGTCTTCTAAACACCTATAAATACACCCTTATATCACTTGTAAATCATCCTTGCCTCATAGTAATTAGTTCTTAAGGTTTTATTCTTCCAGTTTAATGTAGAGAGCAAGATGATGTCTTTCATTATTTCTTTTAGTTTATTTCCTTCAGGTTTGAACTAAATCTCCCATCGCTTGGGTTTTGCATCATGTATAAACTTTGAATTCTAATTTCTTTCTATCTAAGTTTCTTTGGTAATTACATGTTTTAATCTGATATTAGCTGCTTACCTTTATATTTGTTTATGTGTTTTGATTTAATGACTGTTTTCCTTGCGGTGCGCAACGTTTAGGATTACCTTAATAGTAGTTAGATTATCACCTTAGATGGGTGTCTAATTATTGAAACACCACATAACGTTTAGTGTCGATATTAGTCCTGACAAAACTGATTCTAACTAGATAGTCATTAGGGTATAATTTAATCACTATCACCATGTATGGAAATTGATTGCTTAGGGCCTTGGTAGCGCTTAATAACCCTATTTGAACCAGCCTCGTGGTGTGTCCGTAGCCCCCTTAGTCCCTCTCAAGGTCTAAGGTATGGGAATTTAGAATCCTAACTAAGTATACAAGAGCTAATATTCTCCCTTATTAATTAGTTCTAATAGAAAGAATTAGAAGGATTAGTGCATACTAGCAAAACCTAAGCTATATTTCTCATCTCATATTCTTCGTATTTTATTTTACTGTCTTTATTTTCCTAGTTTAATTAGTTATTTTCGAAAATCTATTCCTTTTATTTTCTGTTTTTAATTATTTACTTCTTACTCGTTATTGATACCCATTCGACTAGCACACTTAAGTCCCTGAGAACGAACTCAACTTACTAACTAAAACTTGCATACGTCTGGTAATACTTGCAGTATTGCGCCTGTCTAGGGTGAGAGTGCGTAGTTTTCTAGACTTATATTTATCTTATTTTTATCACACCCTAGGAGACACCAATAAACATAAATGGATAAGAGATTCTTTTACTATAATTCCCCCTTCTACAAATGAAGTTTCTACTGTTAAGGATTTAATGATAGAAGGTGAGAGAAAATGGAATATTGAATTATTGAATAAAATTTTTGATAATATTATAGTACAAAATATTTTGAAAACTTTTATCCCCCTTATACCTATACAAGATGTATGTTATTGGGCTAAAAGTAAAAATGGTATTTATTCTGTCAAACATGCCTATCACCTATGCTGTAGATCTCCCCGCCTAGGCGCGCCTAGGCGTCAACTCCCCCCTCAACCGCTTACGCCTAGTTACAAGTCTAGGCGTCTTAGCCTAGCGCCTTAGTCGCCGTGGAATAGGCGCCTAACCCGTGTAGGCGCCGATTAATGGCAAAAAATGGCCGCCTAGGCGCCAATTAATGACAAAACATGCCCGCATAGACCTTCTTGTTATTTTTCTTATTCTCGAGAATTCTTTAATTGATATTATAACTCAAATTTTAGTATTTTTATATTTACTATAGTTTTGTTAGATGAATTTTATGACTTAAATAGTTAAAATTGCTATAATTACTACATATATATTACTAAATATACAAAATTACGCAGCGAAATACAAAACCGTATAATTCCGCCTAGGCCCCGTGTAATCCTGCCTAGGCGCTAGGCCCCGGTCGACCGCCTAGGCCGCAAAGTCGATATCTACAGCATAGCCTATCACTTGCTTAAAAGTGAGGAAGAGTTAAAATTAATTGCTAATAGGAATGATTATCCTACTAGTGCGCAAACTATTAACCCTTTAGTTTGGAAAATGATTTGGAACTTGAATACTATACCAAAAATTAAAAAAATTCTTTGGAAAGCTGTTAAAAATTTGCTCCCCACAAGTGTTAATCTCTGTAATAGGAAAATACAAAACTCTAAGTTTTGTTCTATATGCAATGCTGAGGAGGAAACAACTGAGCACTTAATTTTTGAATGCCCTTGGGCAAAAGCGGTTTGGTTTGCTTCTCCTATGGGGTTCAAGGTTACAACCAGCAACCACTTACTTTGGATGCTTGGATGGCTACTTTTTTTAACAAAGCCCATATTGAAAGTGATAAAGGGTCCCATGTTATTGATAAATTTGCCACTATTCTTTGGCATATATGGAAGGCTAGAAATGAATATATATTCAGAAATGTGAAAGTATGTCCCTTGAAAACACTTACACAGGCTGACTTACACTGGGAAGAACATTTAGAAATACTATATCCTAAGGATGATTGTACAAATCTGAAGGAAACAATGAACAAATATGAAATAAGTACTTTGGAAAATGTGGTAAACTCAAATGGGCTAATAAATCTCAAGGATAACTTGATAAGTCTGAGAGATAATAAAGATAAAACCCCATCTGATATGAGGTTTTCTCCTTGTGCTATAAATGGAAAGAAGAGTAAGAACATTGTAAACTTAACTGACAACTCTATTAAATGCAAAAAAGAGAATATCAATTGGCAACCCCCTCCTCTTAACTGTTACAAAATTAACTCAGATGCTTCTTTTAAAATTAACAAATCTATTATGTCATGTGTTCTCAGGGATCATAATGGAAAGGTAATCAAGCTAAGCTCATGGGAGATTGGAGTTGATAACCTATTGAAGCAGAAGCTCTCGGTATCTTAAAATCGTGTCTTTGGGCTAGAGATTTCAAGGATATTAGATGTGTTATTGAGAACGATTGCTTAGACATCATGGGGCCATTATCTTCTAACTCTCCTATAGTTAATGCTTGTATTAAGAATATAATTCATAGTATTTATTTCATTAGTGAATCTTGTAATCCTTCTTTCTCTTTTGGTACGAGAAGAAGTAATGTAATAGCGGACTGGATAACCAAAAACTCGCCATTTGGCATTAGTTTTGAGTTAGGTAGAGGGACTATCCCATCCAGATTAGCTGAATTAGTCAAAGCTGAATCCCCGAGTGTGGGGATAGGCTAAATTTTGTTTCGTTTTTATCGGTATTAATAGAAAGTTATTGGACAAAAAAAATATGGCATATGAGACTGAGTTAACACATCTCATTATTTTATTAACCCATTTATGGATAAAACCCATTTTATACATAATATCTTGAAGACAGACTCATTCAACATTCTCGTATGCCTTTTGTATATCTGTTTTAACTGTCAAATAATATTTCTTTGTATCCCTCTTATTCTTAATGAAGTTAATAATTTCATGTGCTAACGTCGTATTATCTTGAATATGCCTTCCAGGTATAAATGTTGATTGACTTTCATCTATCAGTATATTTAATACCGGTTGCATTCTATTCACGAGAATTTTCGCAATAATTCTGTAAATAAAGTTAGAACAGCTAATTGGACGGAAGTGTTTAATATTAGTTGGCTTCGCAATTTTAGGTAACAACGAAATAAAGGTTTTATTTAAATCTTCAATGGAACCATCATTGTACCCGAAATTGTTGATCACTTTGATAACATCTATTTTTATAATAGACTAGTACTTTATATAAAAAAGCCCGGGGTAACCATCTGGACATGGTGCTTTATTAGCACCAAGTTCCGATATAGCATTCTCAATTTCTTCTATCTCAAGCTTCTTATTAAGACAGTCATTCATGTATTTAGTGATCACATGTTGGATGTTAGAAATAATGGGTTCATAGTCTTTTTTACCCACAGTTTTGAAAATATTGTTAAAGTAAAACTTAATTTCATTACTAATGTCAGTAAAGTTTTCAACCCAAATACCTTCATCATTTGTGATTCTATTAATAGTATTACTTTTCCTTCTTTCTTTAGTAGAGGCATTGAAAAAGTTTGTATTTTTGTCTCCTCTTTTAAGCCAAGTGTTACAAGACCTAGAGGCCCAAAAATCCTCATCCTTTTTCCATATTTCCTCTACTTGTTTAATAACATTATTATATTCATTCCAATCCTTAGTAAGAGGGTCATTATAAATAGCTTCAAGTTCCTGAATGTGTTTATTTATCACTTTTCTATTATTCTTAAATTTAGCCTTACTCCATTTTGTAAGTAAAATTTTACATGTCTCAAGTGTATAAGTAAGAGCATTTCTATGAAGCCCAAGAGGGCAGTTTTTAAGTTCCCACACTTTTTTAATTATATTTAGACAATCAGCTTCTTCAGTCTAATTATTTTCAATATAAAAACGTCTATCTTTTTTAATGTGTGTATCTTTCATAATAAGTACTTGGGGGCAATGATTAGAACCAATAGCTGGTAAGAGAGCTACCCAGGCAGTTGAGTATAAATCACCCCAACTTTTATTGCAGAATGCTCTATCAATTAGAGATTTTATCATATCTTCATTACTACGTTTATTAGTCCATAAGAATCTACAACCTTTTGTAATAATCTCATCAAGTTTATGGTGTTTGATAAAACCATTAAACATTTTCATAAATTTATTCATATGGTAACTACCCCATTTTTATTAGATGTGTATCTTATATTATTAAAATCACCAATGAATAGCCACGACTGATTGTTTTTGAGGTTACATTTGCTAAATAAATTCAAACATTCTTCTTTATTTTTATCCAAAGGGACTCTATATACATAAGTAATTTGAAATTCAATGCCTTCACATGACATAAGTTATTTAGTTGAAAGAATATTGTCAATTTATTTATTTTTTTGATTTGATTAATAATTTATTTCTAATTAAATAAAAATGATATATTATGTGTTATAATTTTAGGTGGTATATCTTATTAATATTTTTTTAAAACTGAGTCCTCGAAATCATTTTAATTCTAATAAAAAAATACAATATATTTTTATAATTCTTTTCATATATATTTTTTTACTTGAACGGACCTTTAAAAAAAGAAAAAACAGGAGAAAAATAATCTGGGCCTTTAGGCTGTACGTCCGGAAAACACAAAAAGTAAGCCCACGAAATCTGAATCCTCATCAACCCTTAAAACCCTAGTTAGGTTCGCCCTTTAAAGAGCCGTCACAGTTTCTGAATCATCATCATCCCGTTAAGCCATTTTTTGGCGTTTCACTATTTTAGAAGCAACTCGTTTTCAATGGCTTTTAGGTTACTGATAAAATGTTTTAATGAAACAAAAGGTATTTTGTCTATTACCCATTAACCCTCAGTTTGTCTGGTGGTTCTAACATTACGATGTCAATAATTATTTATGGAAGCATTGAGGTAATTAATCTTCTGGGGAACCTTTTTGTTTTCATTTTTTGTAATTCTGTATTTTTACCAATTGATTAAATTACTTGTGTTCATTTGATTAGATTATATACTATAGATTTATTAATGCGTTGTTTAATTATCTTTGTTGATTGAGCTCCTTTTGGAATGTTGGGAAAACATACAAAAGAAAAAGAGAATTAGCTATGATGACAAACATAATCCCAGCTCTATGAGATCATTTGTTGATCAAGGATTGGAATTAGTTTAAATGTCTGAGCTTAAGTTAAATATTTATTTCAAAATCGATATATTAGTGTATTAGAATTTGATTTATTTATAGAAATTGGTTGTGGCGGTGATGACAAACATAATCCCAGCTCTATGAGATCATTTGTTGATCAGGGATTGGAATTAGTTTAATGTCTGAGCCTTTAATGGTCTCTTTATCTACTGATTATCATTTTAAACTATATATTTTTCAAACATATCTTGTGAATTGATCAATATCTTAAATATCTTAGCTCTTTAGTATTGGAATTTCAAAAATTGAAGTGTTGAATATTCTTAATTTTACAGTTAAATTCTTAAATGTTTAAAAGTGAATGGTTAAATATTTTGATTCTCATGTATTTGAGTTACGATTTAATGTTATATAAACAGATGTTAAAATTTGATTTTATAATTACCCAAACTGGATATTTTTCTAAAAAGATAATGTAATTTGTCAAGTTAAAGAAACGAAGTTACCCAGAAAAAAATACACATTTGATGCCTCTCTTTCATGTATGAGTAGGAATGTACATTTATTATAACAAAAGATGATTGAGATATATGTATAACACTTTAATTGAATTGAAGGTGGCAATTTGGACAAAAAAAAAATTGAAGGTGGCATTGTCATTTGAACTAATATGTAGGGACATTGCAATTGAAGGAGTGGCTTTGTCATTTAAACTAATTGGAGAGTTTGGTCTCTTATGTAGAAGTAAAGATTTTTTTATTTTTTTTTATTTTTATTAAGCATATTCTAGGTATAGAAATGTAAATTTTATAGGAATCTACGTAACTCAAATTTTTTATGGAAAAGAAAAGGAAAAGCAAAATGTATGTGTGTTTTTGTGAAAAAATATGTGATGGTTGGGATGAAGAGGAATTAATTTTAACTTTTAGTGATTTTTTGGGCGTTAATCCTTTTTGGAAAAACTTGTATAATAGTATACATCAAAAATTTACTTTATACATATACTAATTTATTTTTTTGGTGAGAGTCTTTTAAATTTAAGGATTAATGTCCAAAAAACCTTTCATATATTTTTTTTCCATAAAAAACAGTTTGAGTTTTGGAAATTTTTTTAAAACTTAATTTTTGAGTTATGAAAGATCCTTAGAACTTAGATTCTAGAGATTTTTTTTTTCTTTGTTTTTGTTCAAGCGAGTGAGAAGAGATTTCTCTCTTTTTTTTTTTTTTTTTTTGTTTGAGCATGTGATAAGATTTCAATTTGTTTGGATCTAGATCTAATTGGTATGTATCATTTTGGATCTGTTTGTACGTACCAAATAGACATACAAATTAGGTTTTATCGTGAAAAGGTTATCTGTTTGTTTTTGTTCTAATACGAGTTTCATATATTGTTTTTTTTTGAACTGCTTTTACAGAAAAAAATTGTTTGACACGGTAGCTTGGATTGTGGTATTATATTAAGTATAGACATTATAACTTTAGACATGGACAAAAACCATTTGAGTTTACCAAAATGCTATTAGGGAGCTATTTTGCAATTATATAAAAATTGATTGTATAAGAATTGTAAAACAAACAAGAGGTTATAGAAATTTAATTGGTATGTAATAAAACAGAAAAAACTTGGTATTTAAAAAATTGGTATGTATCAAATAGAAAAATGAATTAGAATGCTATTTGTAAGACTCCAATACCGGTAGGTAGGTGCGCTTTAGGGAAAGAGACATTACATGAGAATGCTATTTTTGTAGTAAAATCGAGATTGCATTGAAATTTGTCAATGTGTTACGAGGTATTGGTTGAGTGTAACTGTTTTCAAGCCAGTTCCTGCCAAAATGTTCTAAAGCCAGTTCCTACCAAAATGTTCTTGGATATTAAGTGTGGTGATGTGGATTACTTCTGTCGAGTCGACATCGAAATTTGAATACCTGTTTTTATTTTTGCTTTCCAAATATTCCAGATCATAAGGAGTAAGTAAGAGGTGACTACCTCCTTTTTCCAGCCACCCGTAGAATATAAGTTTATCATATTCAATAACCAATCGCTAATGTTTTCTTCCAAAGGTTCAATATATACTTGTAAAGTTGAGTCAACCCATTTACGGTATTGCCATCCTGACACACCTCTCTAAAATTTCTCTCTCTAAAAATTTCTTTCCAAAATTCATGGAAATCAAATAATCCAAATGGCTTTAATCCCTAAATTCATCAGATTTGTCTTCAATTTTCTGATCAATTTCCGATTCCTACACCATGATCCAGGACCCCAATACATAAAATTCGACATCTTTGAACTTATTCCTCAGGCTATCCTTTGGTTCTTTAACAAATTCCACATACAAGGAGCCAATTGGACTGTTTATACTTCATTAATGGTGAAAGACTCCTACAATGTCTTTTGCAAAGCTTTTGTCTCCCCTAATTTACACATGCAGCTATTCTTTCGAAGAATTCAGAATTTGGGTAATTTAATCCATCTTTCTAGTTTGTTCTATCAGCTTCACAGAGCTAATACAGAGGAGATGAGATATATTCTGTTGCATGGCTGTTTTCAAATCTTTCTTAAAGATTGTATGCTTAAACGGTTCAAATTATGTAAGTTTTTTGGACTCCGATCTGTTTGGATCAAGGCTGAACATTTAACGGCCAATTGGGCTTTTATTAATACTGTTTTAAAGACAAAGATTTGGGCTAATCTATACTGGATCAATAGTCTTAATTTAATTAATCACAATTTTGAAACAAGATGTTCCCTCTCATTAATCAGTTTCATACACGATCCAGACCCTATTAATAAAGTGCGAAAGGAACTAACGCCGAAATTAGCTTATTTTCAAATTTTAATGCTCGTTCTACACATGCATCTACAATTTAGCTTTCCTATGGTTTCTATTAAGGTGGGAGACTACTTTAATGTTTTCAATTTGACTACCCAGTACCTTTCTCAACACATGCAAAGTGTTTTTAAAGAACCTTCTGACTTTGCCTTTATGGCTATGAATTATCTCACACTGTATCTTATATCTAGTAAGAGGGATGCTGGTTTGAAGGCTTTTATCAATGACTCCAATTATGGAACTCAAATTGGGAATAATCTTTGTAAAATCCTTACTTTTTCTGTTATGCATTTGTGTACTACAATCCATTTGAACAATATATGGCGTTTTAAAATATACATCTACTACAGAAGGGAACTGAACTATAATGATCTTCTTATCTTCTCTAAGATTCTGCTGAAAATACCAAGTATGTACTCTATCTCTGTTTTACTTTATTTGATGTATTGCATTGCTGCGATTTTGTACAGAGATGGGTATTTAGAAGTCCAAGAATATTATTTATTTTATCTTCTTGCGTATGGGAGATTTTTTAATATCTTAGTTACCTATATCTCTGCCTATAGTCCAAGATGTAATATCTATTTAACCAATAACAGAGTTTGGCGTGATTTATATTTTATCTTTTCTGCTGATTCTATTTCGAAGTCCAAGATCTTCGCAGATATATACCTTATGCATGTAAGGCTAATTTTATACTCTTTCAGTGTTTCTTCCAAAATTAGGGATGAGATCCACCTTGAGATTTTAATCTCTATATTTATTATTTATCATTGGCTATTAATGAACCATCTCAATTTAATTAGTTACTCTTTTAATTCAATGGAGAGGAGAATTAGTGACATGCAAATATTTGTGGATGAGCTTTATTCAAGTTTTTACGAAGTTAGAGATCAATTCCTTTATAATCAAGAGAAGGAGGGTAATACTTTTGGAGAAGAATTTCAAGTCAATGGCAATCTTAACTTTTGCAAAGGTGATGATTGCATTGGACACCATGAGAATATTTCTAGTGAATATTCTTCGTCTGAGGAGGCTACAAGTACACAGGGAGTGCCCGTGATGGAAAGTGGACCTCGTTTCGCTCGTGTGGATGACGGCCTATCCCTTAAGAGGGCCGGGTTTGATGGATAACGTACTTGTTTGGAACTGTCGAGGGGCGAGGGCACCCTCGACTAAGAGTATGTTCAAGTCCCTTACTACGAAGTATCATTTCTCTATTTCATGTTTGTTAGAAGCTAAGTTAAGAGCGAATAAGCTTGCATCTTGTAGTCATCTTAAATATTTTGAAAATTCACACATAGTTGAACCCAGGGGAAGATCTTATATGTCTGGGGGGATTCTATTGATGTGGAAAAATTCTGTGGATCTTAGGGTTGTTAGCTCGGGTCCTTCTTTTGTAATTGCGGAAATTAAGGAATCTAATAAAGAAATTTGGTATTTGGTGTGTGTGTATGCTCCAACATGTGAGAAAGAAAGGAATAATTTGTGGAAATCTTTTACGAATTGGTACTCAAAAGTTAATGCTCCTACTCTCTTCATTGGAGATTTTAATGACATTTCAAGAACAAGTGAGAAATTGGGTAAAAGAGGTACCAACTTTGATAGAATTTTAAATTTCAACAACTTCATCAATCAAAATAGTTTAATTGATTTGCCAAGTAAGGGTTGCTTTTATACATGGACAAATAAAAGGAAAGGGGAAGACAATGTTAAAGAAAGACTTGATCGGGGTCTAGCTTCATTATCATGGTGCGAAAAATTTCCTAATGCATCTATTCAAATACCTCCAGCGATTGGTTCTGACCATTCACCACTCATCTTATCCATGGATTCACCTAAATCTAAATATGAGAAGTATTTTATGTTTGAGTCTAGATGGCTTGAAAATGAGAATTGCAAAGGTTTCATTAATAACGTGTGGAGAGAACAAGGTAATATTCAATCTATTAAAGATTTTTGTGAGAAAAGGGATACGCTTTGTCTTGCCTTTGGAGTAAACAAAATTTTCGTAATAATAGAAAACTTATAGAGAGTTATCAAAATGAGTTAATTAAATTACAAAATATGGAAGCTACGGATTCTAATTGGCTCAAAGAAAAAGAAATATTTGCAAAATTAGAAGATGCGTTGAAACAAGAGGAATTATTTTGGGCAGATAGGGCAAGAGATGAATGGATAAAAAAAAGAGATAAAAATACAAGGTATTTTCATGCCAAAACAATCTTTAGAAGGAAAATCAATAGAATTACGGCCATTAAAAATAAAGAAGGAATATGGACAGATAATGAAGCGGAAATTAAAAATACTATTCAAGATTACTACGTTAATTTATTTTCTAATCAAGTTTTAAATCAAGGTCCAAATATCTATCAACATATACCTCACAAGATCTCAGATAAAATGAATGAGGATATTACAAAAATGCCAGATTTAGATGAAGTAAAAAAGGCAGTTTTTGATATGTCAGGATCTAAAGCCCCTGGGCCGGATGGACTACCGGGTAATTTTTATCAAGAAAATTGGGAAACCCTCAAAGATGACATATTTACTATTGTTAAGAATTTCTTTGAACATAATACTCCGCTTAATGGGATTAATGATACTGTGATAACACTCATACCAAAGGGCGATAGTCAAGAATCTGTAGCTGATTATAGACCAATAGCATGTCTCAATTTTTGCTATAAAATTATTTCGAAGATTCTTGCTAATAGATTACAGCCGATGATGGAAGATCTCATATCCCCTACCCAATCTGCTTTTATCAAAGGAAGGAGTATACAAGATAACATCTTAATCGCGCAAGAGGTGGCTTTTTTCCTTAAAAATAAAAGAAAGTCTAAAAAGAATTATGCGGCAGTCAAAATCGATATGGCTAAGGCCTATGATCAAGTTAACTGGGATTTTTTAATCCAAACACTCAAAGCTATCGGTTTTTGTGAAAAATGGACTAAATGGATTTATAATTGCATATCATCGGTGATACTTCAAGTTAAAGTTAATGGGCAGAGATTAAATAAATTCTCACCTTCCAGAGGAATAAGACAAGGAGACCCTCTTTCACCTCTCCTCTTCTCAATCCTTACAGAAAGTCTTATCAGTCTTATCAATTTTCAATGTCGCGAAGGAAATATCAAAGGTATTAAAATTACTAGAAATTGCCCTACACTCACTCATCTTCTCTTTGCCGATGACGCTCTATTTTTCATCAATATTGATAAAAATGAAATAGAAACCTTTAAGGACACTATATCTCTTTTTTGCCAAGCTTCGGGTCAACGAATTAATTTTCAGAAGTCATCTATTATCTTCAGCAAAGGAACACCGGAAGACTTATGTGAGGAGGTAGCTAAAACGCTTAATGTTACAAGAACATCATATTTCGGAAAATATTTAGGCATTCCTTTTTCTCTCAAAAGATCAAAATCAGAGAATTTAAATTATATCAAGGATAAATTACTTAACAAATCCTCAAGCTACTTTGCGAACATGTTATCAGATGGAGGCAAGGAAGTACTTATTAAGGCGGTTTTACAAGCAATACCTAATTATGCCATGTCCATTTTCGAATTTCCTAAAACACTTTGCAAGAAGTTGTCCGGAATCGTAGCTAATTTCTGGTGGGATTCAAACAATAAGAAAAGAATTCATTGGATTAAATGGAAAAGGATTGCTAGAGCGAAAACTATTGGAGGTATAGGATTCAGGGATTTTCAGAAAATGAATCTAGCTTTATTAGCTAAACAGGCCTGGAGAATAATGAGTAACCCGAATTCACTAGTTGCTAAAGTGTTGAAAGGTATATACTCTCCATGGGATAATATTATCAATGCTAAATTATTAAATAAAAGATCGTGGAGTTGGGCCAGTATATATAAAGGAATGCAATTTATTAAACGACATGCGATATGGAGGATTGGAAATGGAATTAACATCAATATTTGGGATCAAAAATGGGTGAATAGTAGTTTGTCTTTGGAAAGGCCTGTGGGATGTACAATAGAATATGTAGCACAACTTTTTAATCAAGATATGTCAAACTGGAATATGGATCTACTTAGGCAATTATTTCCCCCAAATCAAATCAACGACATATGCAAGATACCGGTAATCATTAATAAAGAGGAGGATAAATTAATTTGGCCATTCTCAAAGGACGGTGATTATAGCACCAAGTCGGGATATCATAAATTGGTTGAATTGGAAGTTCAAAATGAAGCTCAATCATCTTCTCAAGGCATGAAGGAAAATAGCAATCTCTGGGATATTATATGGAAATCAAATGTCATGAATAAAGTCAGATCTTTTGGATGGAAAGTATGCAATGGAGCTATCCCTACAAAGCGTAACCTGAAAACTAGGAAAATAGTTACGGATGCGACTTGCGAATGGTGCAATCTGGACAAAGAAGATATTGAACATTTATTCATAAAATGTCCTCTTAGCATGGCGGTTTGGGCAAATTCTAGATTGCAAATTATGATAGAAAAAGAAAGAAAGTATGAAATAGGGGAGTGGTTCATTGAGATGAGAAAGAAATATAGCAAAAATGGTTGGGATCAAAATGAATTTACGGCATATTTTCTTCTCACTCTATGGAATATTTGGAAGGCAAAGATGAGAAGTTTTCATGACAAAACACCATGGGTAATCAAGGATATTCTTCTCAGAATCAATTCAGCTATGAATGATCTCTTCAAATGCAAAGTGACTAAAGATAAAAGGAAAAATAAAGAAAGCAATTTAAATAGCGAGAATAATAACGAAGATATTATCGAAAACAATCCAATTCTTAAAGATCAGGCAGATGTTATTTTCATGAGTGACGCGTCCTTTAAAAAGGATTATGAACCATCAGGTCTAGCAGCTATTGCGATTAACAAAGAAGGCATGGTAGTTCATAAGATTACCTCTAGACAGCTAGTTAGGAGCCCTATTGAAGGTGAAGGATGGGCGGTTCTTCTTGCGATGAGAAGGGCTGCTAGCTGTAATCTCCGGAGTGTTTCCTTTTACTCCGATAACCTTGAACTTGTTCAAGGTATGGATAAGTGTACAGGTCTTCGATGGCAGATTTCTCCTTTCATTGCCGAAATGAAGAGCTGGTTGATGAGATTTCCCAATTGGAAAATCAGCTTCGTCAAACGTAAACTCAATAGTGTGACAGACCTTGCAGCAAAATCAGCTAGACGAAACTTGGATACGACTAAATGGAAGAACGGAACTCTTAGTGATTATTATACTTATCTTAAGTCATTGTACAAACGATCATAATTTCTTTTTCTTGACAAAAAAAAAAAAAAAAGTCAACCCATTTACGTATTCATTAAAACTTGATGTATTGGTTCTTAGAAGGTATCACATTAAGGTATAACACATATGTCCTTTAAGATTGACAATACGCTCCAGTCATGGGCATATTTAAAAAGATAAATTAAAGGGGGTTTGAAATATATAGATGTTCGGGAAATATTCAAATTTATTTTTGCAACATTTTTGGATGTATATGTTTAAGTTTTAAATCTCTTTTGCAGACCGTAGAAGACGAAGAGAAGAAATTTAATTTATAACCATATAATATTCGGTTGAATTAAGAATCATAACTATATTATTTTATTTTGTATACCTTTACACTTCAATATTTTTTTTTATAATCTTATTCTTATTTAAATTTTAATACTAATTAAACATTGAATTTCAATATTTTGATTTTCGATCCAATATTTGTTTTCGACTTGTATTTTAGGTTCTCATTAGAAATTCCCTGAGTTACAATTACAGACTACATCTACTACCCAATGATAATCCATTTAAGGTTATATACATTTAAGGCGTTGGCGTACATCGTATGTAGTCTCTTGGGTATATGGCTTACTATCTAATTAGTCCCTTTGAGCTACTACTGACTTAAGGTGTAATTGGTCCCTTGTTAATTGGGATAATTTTGAAGTCAAGAAACGATTTAATCGCTAAAATATCTAATTTCTTTGTTTTATAAAACTATTCAAATTTAGTTTTGCAATAACATTTTGGATGTATAAAAATGTTGAAGTCAAAAATCTCTTTTTATGACCGTAGAAGGCGAAGAAATTTAATCTATAACCATATAATATTCGGTTGAAACTAATAATCATAACTATGTTATTTTATTTTGTATACCTTTCTTTGCACTGGTGCAATTATTTATATATTATATATTATTTATGGTTTTAGGATTTAAATATATTTTCACCTAGATTATAATAATACAAATTGTGTTAGTTTTTTATAAAATAAAAACAACAAATCGCTAGAAGGAGGGGTTGAACCTCTGACCTTGTGGTTAACAGCCACACGCTCTAACCAACTGAGCTATTCCAGCTTGATGGCAAATATGACTCATTAGTTTAGTTAAATAATTTCCAAAATATTAGTCCTTTAAAAGATTGATAAGAATGATTTTTAGCAATATTCTATATATTCACGCCTAGGTCTCGCCTAATGAATTAATATTTTGTCAACTATCCTAATAATGGTTTAGTCGCAGACTAGACCCGTCTAGACTAGGCACCTATAACTTAATTAGGAGATTGTTATTTTAAATGTTCGGTTGTGTAGAAACAATCTTCTTTCTACAAAGACAAGAATATATAAATATAAAGATAAAATCTCATTTATAGGCTCTTACCTATGACCCTAAAACATTTTTAGGCCAAAAGTCACATTTTTAGGCCAAACATATTAAAAACGCTAATTTTTAGGCCATTTCGCTAATTTCGTGAGATATTTCATAGTTTTTAAGGACAATTCAGACACTTTATATAGAGTTCCTAGTTTGTGATGCGGGGTCAAATAAACATATAATTTATTTGAAAATGCCCAAATCATCCTTAAAATCAATGAAATATATCACGAAATTAGTTAAATGACCTAAAAATGGACGTTTTGAATACGTTTGGCCTGAAAATATGATTTTTATAAGTTTGGCCTAAAAATATTTTTATGCCATAGGTAATGGCTTAAAAGTAGAATTTGTTCTAACATAAAAACACTATTCGTTTGCGAATCCAACCTATATTGATATATCAATAAAAATCGAACAAATATAACAACGGGGGGAATACGAGAGGCGTGAATCATAATTCATAAAATAATTGAATAAAATAGTATTCAGATTAAATTTTTTTTTACATAATATTAAGAATTAAGTTTTGGACTTCCATACTATAACTAAGTGTTGTTTTGTTACATTTTTGTGAGAATAATTTTTTTATTTTCAAAACCACAAATTAGTAAAATATTACTTTTACAATAACAATTTTTTAATCAGGATAGAAGACGGTCGTCGAAATTTGTCTAGGCTCCCTCCTAATTTTATGAATGTTTGAAACTATACGATCGTCGGTCCTATCGTTTTTGTAACATTGATTTTTAATGACATTAACATAAGAGTAATGATTTCAAATACATACCACACAATATGGCACCTATAATGTAGTGTGATTTGGATGAGACTAAATCGTTAATTTATTTATTTGTTCAATTTGATTAACGATTGACTTCTATTTTAATTACTACATAGATGAATGGTATATTAAATGATATAAATTTAGTTGGTATATATCATTACTCTTTTAACATAATTGAATATACAGAGTGACAAAGAAATCAAAATTTAATTTAGCTAAAAGTATAGTCAATTTTTATTTTTATTAGGTCAAGAAAAGTATAAGTGATTTCGTTTAAAACGTAAACTTTTCACGAGTTTTTTTTATTTCTAACATTTTTAATGAATAATTGCATGATAAACGTATCTGGAAAAATAATTGCGTGACTAACATATAGGCGCTCCCCCGAGGAGCGCATCCCACTTAATTTTTTTAATAACAGATTAGTAAGGCGCTCCTCCAAAGAGCACTCCACTTTATTATTTTTGACGGGTTATGAGGCGCTCCCCGGAAGAGCGCATTTATTTAAGTATAAGTACCCTCACTGGAAATTAAATCCTATCCCACCTCTTCCACCATTTCTTTCTTTCCTTTTCTCCAAAAATTCCAAAAATCACAAAAATCACAAAAATCAAATAATCAACCAACTCACTCCATTCATCTTAATCTTCTAAAAAGGTAAATTTTTTATTTATTACAAATACTATTTCTTTCAATTTTAATATATGTTTATGTTTTTATTTGTACAAAATGTGATATAATTAGTAGCTATTTTAGCAATTGTTGTATATCCAATGCATGTTGGTATAACTAATAAATGTTAGCATTTTGTTATTGAAGGTTAAATTGTTTGGAATTATAATTCTTTTTTTTGAAAATTATGGTTAGTTACTGAATTTAATTTTTGATTTTAGGTTTTGATAATATGGAATTTAATTGGTTATATTATTATGGTAAGAGAATTTCAAATGGTAGTAACGGTTCGGTAGATTATATCGGTGGAGAAAGTGGTGTGTTTACGACGAAGAAAAATACGACTGTTCGGGAACTTAAACATAAGATATGCGTAAATTGTAATTGAATTGAAAGAGAGGTTAGTTTTGATTTATTTTGGCGTTGACCCATTTCCTTGAACCATCCACGGGTTTCATGCTTTAGTTATAAAAGATGAGATGCTTAATTCCATGAATAGTGGTGTAAAGAACGAGCACTATTATTGTGTTGAGGTTTATGTCGATGGTAAAGAGAAAAAAAAGTTTCGGTTGATTTCGACGCGAAAAGGGTAAACAACGTGCGACTGAGTCAAATATTGCATCTACTGCTCATTTGACTATGCCTGATACGGTTCGTGGTAGTGGTAGTGATAGTGACAATGACAAATATAACGATCGTGATAGTGATTCTTTTCTATACGACGAAGAAGAAGACTCATATCATAGTGGTACTAGCTCGGACGATGATAATTTAAATGTAGATTTTGATATTCCATATTTTGGAGATATTCGTACGATTCATATGGAAAAATCTACCGATTGGTCAACAAGTCAATCAAATTCATTTGAGGTAGAAAAGGAGCTTATGTTAAATGTGATGTATGCATCGAAAGAAGAACTTTTGATGATCTTCTTTCGATGGAGGTGGAGAGGCGACATATTAAGAAGGGTAAAGAATATAAGAGCGATTAAACCACAAGTACATTGGTGACACATAAATGTCAATATGCTGAAGATGGGTGTAAGTGGCATCTTCGTGGGACATTCATTTCAAATAGTAAAATATGGGAGATTAGAAAACTAGGGATACATACTTGTCTAGCCGGAATTCTTATAAAAAATCACAGTCAACTCACTTCGAATTACGTGTCAAGACGAGCATACACTATGGTATAAAGTGATATAGACGCCAAAATTTTACTGATTCAATCACTGATACATTCGGAAACCAGACACCATATTTAGTATGGGAAGGCGTGGCGTGCTAAGCAAAAAATTCTTGTAGAATTATTTGAAACCCATGAGGCCGCTTTTACCTCATTACCGAGACTTTTTGGTGCGTTGGTTAACAAAAACTTGGGTTCCATTATCGAGTTTGAATACAAGTCAATTATCGACAACAAAGCAACTTTCAATATGGTGTTTTGTGAATTTAGGGCTTCCATAGTAGGGTTCCAATATGTGATGCCCGTTGTTAGTATTGACGCGACCCATTTATACGGTAAGTATGATGGAAGGTTAATTATTGAGGTTACGTAAGATGGGAACAATCAGTTGTTTCCGTTATTTTATGTCTTGACCGACAGTGAATCCACACGTTCTTGGACTCTTTTTCTTGAACGACTAAAGAAATATGTTACGATGGAACGTAAAGTATGTATACTCTCTGACCGACATAAAGGTATCTTGGCAGTAGTTGCAGCAGTATATCCAAAGCCTATTGGAATCCATCGAGTTTGCGTTCGTCACTTGGCGAAGAATCTAAATCATAAGTTCAAAGACGTTCGTGCAAAAAAAAGTCTCAAAAAAATCGCATACAAGGCTAATAAGGGTGAGTTTGATTTTCAATATGAACAATTTTGTGCTATGAATAAGGGTATATAGAGAGTGGATCGGAAGTAACCCCTTGGAAACATGGGCCCTTGTCTACGATGGAGGGTATCAGTATGGTAACATGACCACTAATTTATCGGAGATATTCAATTTTGTGTTAAAAGGAGTGAGAGGGTTTCCTGTAACGGCCGTTGTGGAGTTAACATTTAGTAGAATAGCTAAATAATTTGAGGATAAGAGAAAACAAGCAGCTGAGGCATTAACGTCTAACAGTTTATGGCCACCAGAAGTGACGCTCATGTTACACGTCACTAAAACAGAAGCTAAACACTATGCTTGTAATGTTTATGATTCGGAGGATGGTATATGGCACGTTCAATATATAGAAGGATGTACCAAATAATACAGTCACCTTTATAGTAAATTTCGTGGAACAAACATGTACGTGCGGGAAATGGAAAATGTTTCATCGTCCTTGTGAACACTTAATTTGTGTTACTCAATCAGATGAAAAAGCGTATGCACCCTATGTGTCACCGTATTTAACTCTCACAAATTACATATCATCGTATGCCGGAAAGTTTAGACCACTTATGGGTAAGCTAGACTATCCAATATATGACGGTGTACAAGTCGTGGCCTGCAAAAAAAGAATAATTAC
The DNA here is from genome assembly GCA_029959085.1 of Nemophila menziesii. Taxonomy (NCBI): domain Eukaryota; kingdom Viridiplantae; phylum Streptophyta; class Magnoliopsida; order Boraginales; family Hydrophyllaceae; genus Nemophila; species Nemophila menziesii. The sequence continues at coordinate 1,226,549 of JARWIR010000089.1, forward strand.
AAGGAGTGGTCGGAGAAGATCATCACGCATACACAACGAGATGGATGTTAGAGAAATCCGTGGTAAAAACAAATGTGGTAAAGGTCGTCAATATGAGCACAATCACAAAACTTGTAAGTCGTGATTCAAAAGGTGTAATTTTTCTACAACAATCGTAAACAATGTATGATTTTAATTAATTTGTAATGAATATCAAACTTACATATTGTTGTTTATTTTTTCCATATTGTGTATTTAGTGGGTTATTTTATTTAGTGGCTTTTTTTATAAATATACAGAAACTGTTATGCAGGTAAAAAATATATACATAATCTGTTTTGTAAAGGGAAAAAAATTGTGAAGGAGAGGCGCTTCTCCAAGGAGCACCTCTATGTGATTCCCAATTTGCGAGACAACTAGGAAGGGAGGGGCTCCTTGGGGAAGCACCTCTCCTTCACAATTTTTTTTTTTGGGAATAATACAATTATATGAGCCTCTTTTGAATAATACATTTATATTGTTTAGAGTAGCTTATATTATTTGCGGATTAAATAACCTATTGTATTTGAGGATTAAAAAACCTACTTTAAATGAAAATCAAAAAAACATTGTATACGAATTAAATATCATATCCTACTCAAAACAATAAAAATCATGCATATTCACTAACTAATACCGTTTACAACCGAATATCTATTACAATCATTCAATTTCTTCTTCTCCTTCTCCTAATTTGACGGTCGGATGACTCAGGCGGGGTATCTTCTGGTAGAGTATACCCTTGTGACATAGATAATATATAAGTAGTCTGAATGCTCTTGCACAATTGAGATTGACCGGCATGCCCCATCATTTTCACCATATACTCTCTCCAACCTTCCGGTGTTGCATCACCACTAAATGCTAGCTCACATCCTGTAATGGTACCATCAATTTATCAAAAAAAAAATTGAATAAGTAATAGTACGTTAAATAAAAATAAATTATATGAAGTCTCAATATCACCATTTTTTGAAGTTCGCAACCACGAGGAATATATATGTGAGTGTGTAATGATCCTATAGCGATTAGAGTCTTGGGTTAGTGTGAGATTTCTTTGTTCTTCATTTTGTGAGAGGGTTTTGAGTTATTCTGTACAAAAACCAAGTTGTAATAATGTGAGTGATTATAGTGAATTACACCGTCGACGTAGGCATCTTTTGCCGAACCACGCAAAATATGGTTGTTCTTGTCTTTTCATTTTCTTTTGTGCACGATCCTCGAACGGGAAATCCGACCTTTTTCCCAACAAAGTGGTATCAGAACTGTGGTTGTGCTGCATAGAAGTTCTGAAAAGATAGATGGTGTCTGCACTGCAAGTTGAAGGTTATTTATTCGGTGATTGGTGAAGGATGTATTCGTGGTCGAGCGTTATGTGACTGCCCAAAACAAGTCAAGGAGCACAAGACAACAGTTTCATTCTCCGATATTGTCGAGGTGTTTGGGGATGCTCGTCAAGGGAGGATTCGTTGGGATTTGACCCACATCCATGAACCAAAGCATTGGAAAACTAAATGGTGTCTTGGAAAATCAAGTAGTAGTCTTAGCAATTAAATGGTGTCTTGAGAAACTGATGTCTCCCTATTTGTGATATAATAATGTAGGTTGTAGACATTATTTTAGGTGTATTTGGTCAATTAATATTTATTTGCATTAGTATTTTGATAAATTCTTATTTCTTGTCTTGATTTGATGAATTATTATTTTTTGAACATATTTGGTTTAATTTGTGTGTTAATGTGAAGGTTTAAAGATAAATGAGAATTAATTAGATGCCAAATCAATTCAAAATAGATAAGGAAAGAAGATATGGATGTGAATTAGAGATAAAAGGAAGTAGAGATAATATAGGAAAGGAGAAGCTGCCAAATAAATTTGAACCGATCCAAAACGAATATTAGTCTGGCTGATTTGATGTAATAGCTCTCATTTAATAGACTTGTTTTACCGTTACAGTGGTCCCTATTATAATTATATAAAAGAAAAAGCACATAACGGCTTAAGATGGATGCGCTAGTGATATCAAACTTTATGTTATTCTCTTAAGCAAACTTTACATTTACAAAAAAAGAAAAGAGTAAATAGTACTTTTGGCCCCTGCGTTTATACCCGATTGACAGGTTGCCCCCTAACCTTTAAAATGCGACTCGTTGCCCCCTAAGTTTTAATTTCGTGACCCGTTACCCCCTGACTGTGTGTTCCGTCCATTTTGGCCGTTAAAAGTGACGTGGCATTTCCATGTCACCTTTTTTTTAAATCCTAATACTAATTAAGTGTTTAATTAACTTAACCTAAGGGTAAAAAAGGTTTTTTATAAATAGTTTTTATATAAAATATAAATAATAAAATTAAAACCCCCCCACCCCCACCGCACCCCTACCCCCCTTTTTCTTCTTCCCCGAGACCTGCAACTTTAAAAAAAAAAATCCATTATATGTTTTTTCTTATATATCTATGTTAATCTGACTTGTATGGTTATATTTTAAAGCTCATAGGTTCACCAGATGATGCTAGTCTTGGGTTTCTTCGGAGTAATAATGCTCGAAGGTATGTAAAGCAGCTTCCTCAGTATCCACGTCAAGAATTTTCTGCTAGGTTTCCCAATTCTTCAACTGGAGCTACTGATTTACTTGAGAAAATGCTTCTCTTTGATCCAAGCAAACGAATTTCAGGTATATTTTTATGATTTTTACGATTTTTAGGCTTGTTTCAATTGATTATATAAAGAAATTTGTTTTTTTAGTTGATGAGGCGCTTTGTCACCCGTATTTGGGACCACTTCATGACATAAGCGAGGAGCCATCCTTCAATGGCCTTCAATGGCCCGCAATTCCTTCAATGGCCTTCCGGATTTTTTTTTTTTTTAAGTTGCAAGTCTCGGGGAAGAAGAAGGGGAAGAAGAAGAAGAAGGGAGGGGGGGGGGGGTAGGGGGGGTGCGGTGGGGGTGGGGGGGGGTTTATTTTATTATTTATATTTTATATAAAAACTATTTATAAAAAACCTTTTTTACCTTTAGGTTAAGTTAATTAAACACTTAATTAGTATTAGGATTAAAAAAAAAGGTGACATGGAAATGCCACGTCACTTTTAACGGCCAAAATGGACGGAACACACAGTCAGGGGGTAACGGGTCACGAAATTAAAACTTAGGGTGCAACGAGTCGCATTTTAAAGGTTAGGGGGCAACCTGTCAATCGGGTATAAACGCAGAGGGCAAAAGTGATATTTACTGAAAAGAAAAAGCAAACTTTATATTTGACTCCCTTTGACCAAAATAATGAGCACATATGACATGAAAGAAGGAAGAATATTGGGCCCCAAAGCAGCAATTTGGATAGAAGGCCACGCGTGCACACACATATATTAGGTGTAAGTGTAGGTGGAGGTGGAACAAGTAGGTGTAAGCTTAAATGGACAAGTTCGATGATCCAAACTTTATGACCTTATCATCATCAATATAAGGAAGTTTAGTAGTATGAAGTTAATTAGCATTAAGTGATACTATATGATTGTTTCCAAAAGTATGATTACGAAACAATCAGACTGCCAAATCACGTGTCCCATGAATAATTGTTCTTAATACTAGTAAATCTATTACTCTTCGTATCTTATTTATTAGTATTAATTTAAAATAATATTGTCTATAAATATTTTCAATTTAAAGTTTTGAAATAATATTTATAATAATAACTTAAACTATCTAAATATATTGGAAATAATATTATATTAAGAGATTTTTATTAACGGATTTTAGAAAGTCCCTCATACACAGGGGCGGAGCCAAAGGGGGGTTAGGGGGGTCCATGGCCCCCCCTGAATTTTCTGAAAAAAAAAAATATAACTAAACATTAAAAAAAAAAATTTATAAGTAAATAATCCTTAAATATTTATAAAATCTTCATTTGGCCCCTCCTAATTTTTAAAATTTATTTTATTAAGTTATAAATTACTTTAATTATATGATTTTTAATTTTTTATATATAATATATGTTATTTTTTATAAAAAATAAAGAACTTATAAAGTAATTAATTAAAAAAATAATAATAACGAGACTTATAGTTCAATATTACAAAATATAGGGATTTATAGTGCAATTTTGCATCATATAAGGACCTATTTTGCAATTTTACATAATACATTGACTTATAAAGAAATTTAAAGCAAAAAAAAAATTTTCGGGGCGTTGCCCCCGAACCCCCTTGGCCCCCCCTAACAAAAATTCCTGGCTCCGCCCCTGCTCATACACACAAGCAATCCACCCGTTTTACTAAATTCTACAGCATTGTCAAATTTTTACTTCCATTATATCTCCTTTATTTTTATTACTATATATAGTAATTTATACACAATAAATTTAAAAAACTAAAAAAATTCTCCTTTCTCCACCTTAAACCTAACAACAGTTTAAGTAGCCACAACTCTCTTCTCCGGCAAGGAGATGAAGATCTCTAGCATAGGAGTAAAACTTCGTACGCTATTGAAACTTCCTAGCAGAAGGGTGAAGTTTCTTAGCAGGAGATCTTCTTCATAGAAGTAAAATTCCGTTTTCAAAGCTAGGTGAAGAAGCAGAGCGAAACTCTTCCAGCTTCGGTGACCTCTGCAGAACAATGAAAAAGAAAATCAGTAAGCAGCACGAAGCTCTTCTAGCTCTGATGACCTCTATGTGCCCATCAGCGAGATCTGCAGAACGAAGCTCCATATTGCAATGGATGATGGTGATAATGATCAAGAAGCAGTAAACATGGCTTCGATGATTGCATCGGCGAGGAGAACACCGAGTTTCTGCCATAGAAGAGACAGATTCAAGGCTTGAACATGTATGCTTTAATCCATTAATGGTTGCTCATATGGTGGTGGACTCATGGATAACAACCCCGTTCATGAGAAGAAGAAACTCGTTCCTTTTACTTTTTGTTTTCTTTTTTCTATAAACAAGTGTTTATTTTTTTCCTTTTCTGGTTCGTATATTGGTCAGCAATAGATATGTAAAAAAAAGATTTAATGCCCAATAGGTACCTGCCACTTTACAGCCTTGCCCATAAAAGACACCGTCTTTTTTAAAGAACAACGAGTAATGGGAAGTTTCCCAAGACTCAAAGTTTGAGTAATGGGAGGCTTCCCATAACTCAAACAACAATTTTTATGGGAAAGAAAAGGAAAAAGCAAAATATATGTGGCCTTTTATGGGCAAAAAATGATAGTTGAGTGAGAGGGAATTAATTTTAACTTGAGGTGTTTCTTGGATAATAATCCTAAAAAAAATTAATGTATTTTTTTATTGTATTTTCCCCTTATTTTATTACCTCGATAATATAAATAATTTTTAATTCATTTTTATGTTAACTCAATATCTTTTATACACGTGTTTAATGTTTTTTGCCTATTACTTAATGTTTACTCAGTTTTTTGGACCATATTCAGGAAATTTACCAAGCATAATCAGTGTTTTCCCTCGATACTCGGTAAACTTTCTCTAGTCCTTAGTGAATTTTTTTTCCATTTCTTAGTGAAGTTTTCCCAAATACTCAATGAATTCGTCTGAGTATAATATCCAAGCATTCAGTGAAATCTCCGACGGCACAAGCGGCGATTGGTGTGTGGTTGTCGAAGTTGGAAAACATCGATACTCAGTGAGTTGATACTCATTCACTCATTAATTTAGTGACCCATACCTAATGTTACTTTTTTTTATATGGATTTTTTTTATTTGAGAATATTTTAATATTTAGTCACCCATAAAATTTAATAATAGTCTTTCTAATGAGAAATCTAGCTTCATATTTCTTATATAGTTCTAAATTTATCTCCAAAATTTCATAAATCAATCACTTTTATATTAATTATGATGTAAAGGGAATAACACTTTTTTGTTTATATATGAGAAAACCTAAAATAGATAGTTATTTGAATATGTACTAGTCTTTGATTTATTAGGTAAACGATTAGTTTGCGACACTCTTAAATCTGTAGAATCCTAAATATAAGGGAAATACTTGGATGAGCGGGACGTTTTAGTGCCCGTTTGGAAGTGCTTTTTTGGAGAAACACTTAAAAGTGCTTTTAGCATTTTAAGAGTTTTTTTAATTTTCAAAAGCACTTTTTTGAGAAGCACCTATTAGGTGCTTCTTAAAAAAAGCACTTAAAATAATTTTAGATTTCAAAATTATTTTTAATATTTTTTTTTAAATTTTGAATTTTATTCTAAAAACGTTTTTTTACTCTAAAATAAGCATTTCCAAACGAGTCCTTATTTATCATGCTAGTTGAAACCATTAAATCTATTTCGAACAAAAAAAAAAATCATTTAGTGGTATTACTCCTGATACGCTCCTTACAAATTAAGCTCACATAAACTATGTTACTGTTTTATTATAGAGATTCAATTAATCTATAAAAGTGGTATTGATGGTACCAACTCCTACTCTAAAATAGTGTATGAATCAGTCCTTAAATAATAATCTGTCTATAGAACTGAACATTAGAGTAGTCCTTAAATAATAATCTGTCTATAGAACATTACTTTAACTTGACGTCTCCATCAATTTGCTGGGTCTTAAATAATAGTTTGAACCACTAGTATTGTTAAACGGCAGAAGATGGACATTATTTGTTTGTTGTGATTTTTGAGTCAAATGATTTGACCTTTACTTGACCTCACACATGATACTTTTATAAACTTTAGAATTTCACTAGCCTAAGTATGGCTCCAATTTATTTGTACATGTAGGTGAAATTGTATGTAAAAAAGGGAATTTGGGCATCATATAGACTTTCTCAATGGTTTATGACTGATTATTGTTACATACTTACATTATTAATGATTTTAATAAAGAAAACTTTTTTGTTTTACATGAATTTCTTAGCAAGATTTTTTAGCTTATGTATTAGTATTTCTCTTTTATATTATATACGTAAAAGAAAAAAAGAAAAAAAAAAGTTTTTATTTTAAATTGTTTTACCTACTTTCAAAAAAGTTTAATATATGGAGAGGTTATAAGTCTATCAGCTAATCCACACATGCACCACCACCACCACCACTATCACCACCACCACCACCATCCACCCACTAATCTGGGGAGTAGTAGTCATACCTTAGGAAAGGGATGAAACTCAACACTGATGGTAGTTGCAATACTTGGGGTAAGAAAGGAGGCGGAGGCGGATTAATTAGGGACTCTAATGGAGATTGGGTTAAAGGTTTTGTGAGGCGGAGGCGGATTAATTAGGGACTCTAATGGAGATTGGGTTAAAGGTTTTGTTATGAGAATAAACCATGTTAATCGGGTTATAGTGGAGTTAATTGCGTTACATGAGAACTGAGATTGGCAGAAGGTCTAGGGATCAAGGAGCTTGAAATTGAGGTTGATTCGTGAGAGCTGGTTGAGATGTTATAGAGTGTTGAGGAGGGGAGAGGTCCGGGGGCGTGGTGGGTTACTTCCATCCGCTTAGCGTGTGCTAGGAACAAGAATTAATGAGAAATATTTCTCATTAAAGAGCGTTTATAGGGAAGCGAATTCGTGTGCGGATTGGTTAGCAAAAATGGGTTTAAATAGTAGGGAAGATTTCATGCTACTTGAAGATTCACCGGATGGTATTTGAGGACTTACGAAAGATAGAATGGGTTGCAAAACGCCACGAAGGGTCTACGATCCATAACTGACCTATGATGTTTTAAGTTATCTTTATTTTGCTATTCCACGATCTTCGGATCTCCTTTGTAATCTAAAAGAAAAACATTCCGCATGTATCGGAAATCATTTTTAAGACAACGGTTCACCATGCTACTACAAATCTTTACATTTTAATTCTTAAATTATATTATGTGTTTTATTTTAGTTAGTTTATTATTTGTCAACAGTTATTACTCAAGGTAATTGTGGATATAAACTTCTAAGTGTCAGAAATATTTATGTTAGTTCTGTTAGAAAAAATTAATAATTATGGGCTCACATATGTTAATATTAAATGTGTATTGTTATCGTAAAAGTTTTATCCAATTGCTTATGGTCTAATAAAGTTAATAATTGGATTAGGGGAATAAAAGTGTCATGGAATTAAAGTGTAGATACTATTATATTATTTCTAGTTTATTGAGGGGTCAAACTGGATATAATAGAAGTTATTAATTATTAACTTCTAATAACTTCTTATTTTTAACTGAACGCACGTTCAGAGAATTATAAGAAGGAGGTTATGGTCCCCAAATCATACACGCTCTGTTCTTTCTGTCATCCCCATCTAAAAAGAAAAACTAAACACAGAAGGTATAGATATGAAAGACTCATTACCTACTCCAACTAATCAACCAAAGCAATCATGGCTTCGGGTACGCTTCCGCTAATCTTTTCTTTTATTCTTAATATTTTCAGTATAGATTATTTAGTATATTTATGGGTTTTGATTACACACTACTGGTATTAGAGCTTTCTATATTGAATTTATTATTGAATAAATTAGAATAAATTTTTAGTTAAAAGAAAAATCAATTTTATTATGGCTTGATATTATTAAGAAGTTTGAACTTTGTTTTAAAAAAAGTTTGTTTACTTTCGATTTTTTCATCATGCACGGCCGTCGATTATAATAATAATTATTATTAATTTTTTCCGTTTGTTTAAGTTTTGGGTATTCGTTTCTTTTATTATGATTTTGGTGTACATATATGATACGCACTTCTAATTAGTAATTATTTGATAAATGTTCAATAAAGTAGCAATGTGATGCATAATTGATTTTTTATGATTTATTAAATTCGTATCTGACTAATGTGAGAGTGGAGCAGATTAATTATACAAATTGTTGACTTCTAGTTATAAGAAATTTGTTCACTTATAGTTCCCTCTTCATGCATGGCCATCGTTTGCAGTATTATTAATTTTCTTTCAATCATTGTTTCGATGTTTATATATTTTTTTTTTTTAAAAGGACATGGGTTGTTTTCTTCCAAGGCAGTTGTAATGTATGGCAGTCATTTGAATGTACTTTTTTTTTATCAATCAAGTTGTGATGAAAGGTGGCTTTGTTTTATTTTAGGGAAAATGACCCAAAAAATCAAAATAATATTATTTTCAGCCCAATAACATCAATGACAAAATTTCTTCCCAATAACATCATTAACTAAATTTTGTCCTTGATGGGAATCGTCCTTGACGGGAATCGTCCTTGACGGGAATCGTCCTTGATGGGAATCGTCCTTGACGGGAATCGTCCTTGATGGGAATCGTCTTGACGGGAATCGTCCTTGACGGGTAAACATGTAATCTTATAATAGTAAGTTAATGGATGATTCTTTGGGGCAAGTATAATATTATTTTGATTTTTTGGGTCATTGACCCTTTATTTTATGTTTTGATTAATTGTATTATATTTGATTACGGATTCTGTATGGTAGCATCAGTTGATCATGGTTTTAGTAATACTACAATAAAAAAATACAGCTCTTTAAACCATTCTTTTCAAAAATTGTTTGATAATTATCAAAGTTTTCTAATTAAACAAGAAAAACAAAAAAGGTTGTGCTTATTTGGTATGATCTGTATACTGCATATTTGATCTTATTTGAACTTTTTTTTTTTATGGAATGAAGAGATATATATTTGAATTACGTCTATGCTGAATTTTTTGTTTTCATTTATAATGATTTGGGTTAAAAAAAAATTTAATCTATTTGGGTAGTAGATTGGTTAATAGATTTTATTATACCTTTGGTTGTTATAAGATTTAATTCAAATACAAATAATCCAGATCTTTCATTTTAAATGAAATAATTTATTTAGATGTCACCGAAGTGACCACTCTTGTGTAAATTATTCAAGAAACTTGTGAATGTGTTATTTATGTGAGTACTAGTCGGCCTAAAGGAAGGTGACTACTTATATTGATTACACATATACATGTAATAATAAATACGTGACGATTATTTAGTTTATATGTGAATAATGACTTGATCTAAAGATAAACTATTATTTGACACGTGTTATTGCCATTATTTGATTATTACAACAAGAATACTAATTGCAGTTAATATTATTGTCCAAAGACTTGATATTAATGTTGTGTTCAGTATCTTGAGATGGAATTAATCATTATTTGAATTTACAGATTATAGAATAAGGATATTAATGTGAACATATTCGTTTATTTTTAATCCAGCTAGTTCATCTGCTACTCTACAATATCTGCTAATGTCAACTCAATTCCCATACTTAATGGGAATAATTTCAAAGATTGAAAAGAGAACATTCTCATTGTTCTCGGCTGTATGGATCTGGACTTTGCACTAAGGGTTGAACAACCCCAACCTCTCACTCAGGAAAGTTCTCTTGAAGAGAAAAAGGAACATGAGAGGTGGGACCGTTCAAATCGGATGAGTCTAATGATCATCAAGCGCGGCATTCCAGAAGCCTTTAGAGGTGTAGATTCCGAAAGAATTACTAATGCTAAGGAGTTTATTGCTGAAATTGAGAAACGTTTTGCTAAAAACGATAAGGCTGAAACAAGCACGCTTCCGGCAAGCTTGATTTCAATGAAATATAAGGGAAAAGGCAATATAAGGGAGTACATCATGGAGATGTCACACATTGCTTCAAAACTTAAGGTTCTAAAACTCGACATGTCCGATGACTTACTCGTGCATTTAGTACTTATATCACTTCCACCACAATTTAACCAATTCAAGGTCAGCTATAACTGTCAAAAGGAAAAATGGACTCTTAATGAGCTCATTTCATAATGTGTGCAAGAGGAAGAAAGGTTGAAGCAAGAAAGAACTGAAAGTGCTCACTTAGCAAACACCTCTAAAGATATAAGCAAGAAAAGAAAATCAGAGAATAAGGCTGCTAAGGGTCCAACACAAAAGAAACAAAATCAAGAACCAGGTGTTTGTTACTTTTGTCAGAAGCCTGGACATATGAAAAAAGAATGTACAAAATATCACGCTTGGCGTGCTAAGAAAGGTACAATTCTTACTTTGGTCTGTTCTGAGGTAAATTTAGCTTCAGTACCTAGAAATACTTGGTGGATAGATTCTGGTGCTACTACTCACATAAGTATTTCTATGCAGGGTTGCCTGAGCTACCGAAAGCCAAGTGATGGTGAAAGACACATCTTGGTGGGCGACGGAAAGTCGGTAGAAGTGGAGGCGATTGGTCATTTTAGATTGTTATTAGCAACTGGTTGTTATTTGGATTTAAAAGATACTTTTGTTGTATCCTCGTTTAGGCGTAATTTGATTTCAGTTTCTTTATTGGACAAATTAGGATATTGTTGTTCATTTGGAACAATCATTTTAATTTATCTTTAAATTCTAATATTGTGGGAACCGGTTTACTAAGTGAATACGACAATTTATATTTACTTGATACAATCGCATCTTATAATGAAACCTTGAACGTGGAATCACGTGGTACTAAACGCAAGATTAATCAGGAAAAATCAGCATCATTATGGCATAAACGCTTAGGTCATATTTCAAAGAATATAATTGAGCGACTTGTGTCTGATGGAATTTTAAATTCCCTTGACTTTTTGGATTTCAATATTTGTATTGAATGCATTAAGGGAAAGCAGACCAAAACAAAGAGATTAGGTGCCAATAGTGCTTCAGATGTCTTATAATTGATTCACACAGATATCTGTGGACCATTTCCTACGTCTTCTTGGAATGGTCAACAATATTTTATATCATTCATAGACGATTACTCTCGTTATGGGTACCTATATCTAATTCATGAGAAATCTCAGTCTCTGGACGTGTTCAAGGCTTTTAGGTCTGAAGTTGAGAATCAACTTAACAAAACAATAAAAGCCATAAGGTCTGACCGTGGTGGTGAATATTACGGCAGAAATGACGGATCAGGTGAACAACGTTCAGGACCTTTTGCTAAGTTCCTAGAGGAATGCGGTATCGTTCCACAATACACTATGCCAGGATCACCTAGCATGAATGGTGTTGCTGAGAGACGAAATAGGACTCTTAAGGATATGGTAAGGAGTATGATTAGTCATTCAACCTTACCAGAGTCACTCTGGGGAGAAGCATTAAAGACATCAGCTTATATTCTTAATAGAGTACCAACTAAAGCAGTTACTGAAACACCTTATGAGCTTTGGATAGGTAGAAAACCTAGTCTAAAACATTTCCATATTTGGGGATGTCCAGCCGAGGCAAGGCCTTATAGGCCAAACGAAAGAAAACTGGACCCCAAAACAGTAAGAAGCTACTTTATTGGTTATTCTGAGCGATCAAAAGGGTACAAATTTTATGATCCTACAATGAAGAACATATTTGAGACGGGAAATGCAATATCTTTTGAGGATGTTGAGTTTGGGGGGAGAAATAAGGTTAGAGACGTTGCTTTTGAGGAGGAATCGGTTTCGAATCCTATTTCTATTATCACTTTTGACAATGTACAAGTTCCTACACTAGTCATTGATCAAGAAGTGGATCCGGGACCTCAACAAGTCAACGTTGAACAACTTCCTATTCAAGATGAAATTATTATTCAAGAAGAACAAACTCAACAACCTCAACAACCTGTGCCAATAAGGCGATCCACTAGAGAAAGGAGAAACGCAGATCCAGATGATTATATTGTGTATCTCCAAGAACATGAGGAAGAAAATTGCAAGATGGAAGATGATCCAATCAACTTTCATCATGCCATGAAAAGTTCTAACTCTCAAAGGTGGATTGAAGCAATGCATGAAGAGTATAAGTCTATGCAAGACAAAAATGTTTGGGAACTTGTTCCGTTACCAGAAGGTGCAAAACCAATTTGTTGTAAGTGGATATTTAAAACCAAAAGGGATGCGAATGGTAATGTGGAAAGGTATAAGGCTCGACTTGTAGCTAAAGGCTTTACTCAAAAGGAAGGCATTGACTACAAAGAGACTTTTTCTCCAGTATCATCAAAAGACTCTTTTCGGACAATTATGGCACTTGTTGCTCATTTTGATCTTGAGTTACATCAGATGGATGTTAAAACAGCGTTCTTAAATGGAGACATTGATGAGACGATTTATATGGTACAACCAGAAAACTTTGTCTCGGGAGATCCAAAGAATATGGTTTTCAAGTTAACTAAATCCATCTATGGACTCAAGCAAGCTTCTCGTCAATGGTACCACAAGTTTCATCAAGTCATTATCTCATTTGGTTTTGAGATAAATGTAGTAGATGATTGTGTGTATCACAAGTTCAGTGGGAGTAAATTCATATTCCTGGTTTTGTATGTTGATGACATATTACTTGCAACTAATGATATAATCATTTTGCACGAAACTAAGAAATTTCTTTCAAACAATTTTGAGATGAAAGATCTTGGAGACGCCTCTTTTGTATTGGGAATCCAAATATACCGTGATCGTTCTCGAGGTATTTTTGGATTATCACAAAAGAGTTATATCGATAAAGTACTTAAAAGATTTGGCATGCAAGACAGTAGACCAGGTGACACCCTGTCGCTAAAGGAGACAAATTCAGTTTAACTCAATACCCTAATGGAAACCTTGAAATTCAAGAAATGCAGAAGATTCCCTATGCATCAGCAGTTGGGAGTCTAATGTATGCTCAAGTGTGTACACGTCCGGATATTGCGTACATTGTTGGCATGTTAGGCAGATATCTCAGCAACCCTGGTATGGAACATTGGAAAACAGCCAAGCGGGTAATAAGATACTTGAAGAGAACAAAAGATTTTATGCTCACATATAAGAAATCGGATCAGTTGGAGATTATTGGGTATTCAGACTCCGATTTTGCGGGATGCCAAGATAGTAGAAAATCTACATCAGGCTATATATATCTCTTAGCTGGAGGTGCTATATCGTGGAAGAGTGTCAAACAAACACTTGTAGCTTCTTCTACTATGGCAGCAGAATTTGTAGCATGTTATGAGGCATCTAATCAAGGAATATGGCTTCGAAATTTTGTCACTAGGCTCCGCATTTTAGAAAATGTAGAAAGACCACTAAAGTTATATTGTGACAATAAATCAGCAGTATTATATTCAAACAACAATAGGAGCTCATCTAAGTCAAAACATATTGACATAAAGTTCCTTGTTGTGAAAGAACGGGTACAGATTGGAGAAATATATATAGAGCACATTGGAACAAACTCTATGACTCCTTTTTCAATTTGAGATATCTTACCACTTTTTCTCATATTTCTTTTTCTTTTCAATATAATTTTATGTTATACCCCGACAAAGGGTTACAAATAAACTCATTATCAATAATATCATAATTTACAATTCACAAATTCCCAAATATGAATCCCACCACCCTAAACCCAAGCTCTAAAGACGAGTTGTCTCTAGGTTGCGATTTGAGTGCGAGTCATATGGATAAGTCCTATAAACTAATGGGTATGTCTTGTAATGTGGCTAATAAATTGCTTTAGAAAGGCTAAGAGGGGGTTGAGATGGATAAAATATGATTTATTAAAATTAAGAAAGCTAAAGGCTTCAAATGGCTTATAAAAGAACTACCTTAATAATTTTTTAACTTACTAAATCTTGTTACTTTTTCACTTTTAGTTCATAGATTAAGTGGTTTTATCAACTAATTTCAGACCTCACGTTGTACACACCGCTCAAAGCTTCTTAAAATTCAACTTTTCTTCTTACGGGTTGCTTATTAATCTTCCCTATCCTTTACTTACTATTTTCATGTATGCATACTAAGGCGTGTTGTGACACTTTTCAAAAAAATACTACCTAATATCACTGGCTTAATTCGAAACATGCTAAAATAGGAACATTCACCATAATCAATGCCAATTCCTAACCTAATTTTTTTAAATGTATGCTAAAAACGAAAAGAAGACAAGTACAACGAATCCCCACCCTAAACTCAAAACTGAGTTGTGTCCCCATGACTAAAAAAACTCATTAAAGCAATTAAAATGTATACTAAAACTACGTAACACATAAGAAATTAAGGAGAGAGATTAGAAGATGTTACCCAATCGAAGACCATGTTTTTCCTTTCATAATTAGAAGGAGAATTGTCTTGTATTTCCACCATAGACATGATTTTATCGACATTGTTGACTAACTTTAGTTGTTTCATGATGGTGCAGTGATTTCTTTCTTCTAATGTGGTGATTCTATTCATCAACATCATTGCCTATTCAGGAGGTTCAGGTTCATACTTAGTCGATCTGTCTGATGTTCTAGAAGATGAACCTTGGCTCTTTCTCTTTTGGTTCGGCTGTAACTCTCTTCTCATATTATATTTATATAGTGGTTGTGTAGTTACCTCGAGCTTTGGCTTCTTTGCAACCTGCTCATCGATGATGATGGGTCTTTCTTTCGATGCTCTTGGAAAAATCTTTTTCTTTCCTATGATTTGACTCTTCATCTTGTAATCCATAACATCTGTTCTTATTGTCATGTTTAAAGTCTTGATGTAGTTTGGATGGTGTATTATTAATAATAGAGTAAGGAAATAAGTTTACTTGTGGTGTAAGAAATCTTGAAACTTGTGATCTTTGGTGTTTTGTGGTATTATGAAAAGGTTAATGTGTATATGGAAGATGTGGTAGATTTGAGATGATGTTATGTGTGTTGTTTGAAGGTTTGATCATGCTTCAAGGTATTCTTATAGGGTTTGGGACTGATATTTCCGTGTTGGTGAAGTTGAAGGAGACTATGATTAGGTTTGGTTGGGTTTAGAGACCTTAAGGAATCTCAAATAAGCCTCTTAACCGCCACCATCCGGTATGCCGGACAGCAACCGGTATTCCTGCTCTCCTTCTTGGTATCCCCAGACCGGGGAATTGATGACGAATTTGATGACACGATATACACGCCGGTATGCCGACTTTATGCTGTATGGTTTCCGAGTTCATACCGTGGCCTATACCATCGCGACCCTTTGACTCGCATTGGTATGCAGCTCAGAGGGACGGCATGCTGCTCGCGTGATTTCAACTTTCTAACCTTGTACCATCGTGACCTTTTTGTCACAAGTGATGACACTGTTCACGCATTGGCAAGCTGCTTAGAGGGTCGGCATACCGGTCAATGTATTCCAACTTTCTAACTTTTACCAAGGCGTCAACCGTCGCGACCCACTGAAGGGCACCGACATGCCACTTAGAGGCCCAATATGCCGTTGAAAGCTGCTGACCACACAAACTCTTCTCAAAATTACCCTAAACTCAGAGTTTTGCTTACCTACACAATACAACACTACTTTTCCTCTCCTATTAGCTCTAATACACATTAAACTTATTAATTTACACTACAAAACATAAATTTATACTAGCAAGGTAGTAAACAAGGGATGTCTCCCAAGGGAACTTTTGTTCAACGTTGGTGAAGTTCGACGTGTTACCTCAGGTTACTCGGCTTCGAGGAGGTACACAACCTCCCCTTGTGTGACATCACTACTCTCATGGTATACCTTCAAACGTTGACCATTGACCATCAACGGACTTGGGTTTCCCCAGATAGTTTCAGAATCTTGAATTGTATAGGATCACTTTTTGTCCTATATCAAACTTTTTCATACGAATCCAATTATCATGCTATCTCTTTATTTTTTCTTTGTAGAGATGTGCATTATCATAGGCGTGAAAACAAAATTTGTCTAACTCATTTACTTGCATCATCCTTTGTTTACCCGCCAATTGTACATTAAGATTTAAGTCCTTTATAGCCCAATAAGCTCGAGCCTCAAGCCCAATAGGAAGATGATATGCCTTATCGTCGACCTGCGCTATGGAGATGCTCATACTAGTGTTTTGAATGTTGTTCTCTAAGCCCAGGGAGCATCATCAAGCTTTGTTGACCAATCTTTACTCGTTTTGTTCACGGTCTTCTCTAGTATTGATTTGACCTCTCGATTGGAGTCTTCTTCTCGACCATTTGTTTGAGGATGATAACCATTCGATGTGCGATGTCTCACCCAACTTACGAAGAGAAACTGTTAACTGAACATTGATGAAGTGGGTACCTTTATCACTGATGAGAATACGTGGTGTACCATGTCTTGAAAAGATATTGGTCTTGAGGAACATGACCACGATTTTGGCATCCTCCCTTGGTGTTGCCACAACTTCTACCCGCTTTGACACATAATCTACTGCTAGCAAGATGTGAAGATTTACATGGGAATGAATGTATGTTCCCATGAAATCGATTCCCCAAACATCAAAGATTTCTACCTATAACACGTTGTTGAGAGACATCTCGTCTTGTTTGATATATTGCCAGTGAATTGGCATCTTTTACAACTTTGGACGTACCAATGGAAATCTTTGTGAATGGAGGGCCAATAGAACCCGGACTGAAGAACTTTTGCTATGGTTATATTGCCCTTAAAGTGACCCCCATACGGCGAGTCATAATAAATTGCAACTATCTTTTGTATCTCATTCTCATGACCACATCTTCTTATCATTTGATCACTGCATATCTTGAATAAGTACAAGGCAGCCTAGAAAAACTGCTTGGCTCGATGAATCAACCTCTCTCGTTGTTGTGTTTTACACTCCACAAGGAATGCACCACTTATTATGAAGTTTACTTGAGAAGCTTCGATTAGTGATTCAAAAAATATTTTCCACAAACGATGAGATATTCAAATAAATTATTCTACGATTACTCATTTCAGATGTTGAACACGCATCAGATTGCTCCGAATCTCTAGTGTCACTTGCCGATGATGAACTTATTCCTTGATCATCTAACTAATCGAAAGAATTTGTATCAAACTAATCATTCATGAACTTCTTATCCTCTTCAACAGAACTTAATAAAGTCCACCTTCACCCCATGGACGAGGTATTAACTCAGTTTGTATATTGATAAACGATTTCAGTAATTAATTATATTATCATGAAAGATTCATTAAACATAGAATTACTAAAAACATGCAAAAATTAATATTTTCCTTAGCCTTTTCACATCTCAATATTTGTATGATTCTTTCACACCGGTGACGGTCAATAGTATGCCAATCGATAATATCACCTTTTAATATACGTCATATTGATAATCTTTATGCCTATGTTGTGTGTGGGTTTAATTTTGAGGCATTTTAGTTGTAGTGCTCCAAATAGTGTAGTTGATGTCCGGTGATGGTGTGATGTGGTCGGTGGTTGCGTGGAGGTCGAGGAAAGGCTGGTAATGGTGTCGTGAGGTTGAAAAAATAAGAGAAGAAAGAGATTTAACATTAATTATTTAAATATAAAATGAAAAGTTAATTTATGTTTTGAGTAAAAGTTAATAAAAGTTCATGGAAATTTCTTCCATCCAATATTAGATGATCCTACACCAATTATATTCATACATATACCCCATGTTTTAAACTTGCAAAAGTAACTATCACATTAATCTATTGACATGTGTTTTGTTTTAATAATCCATGGCCGTGATTTAAATACTGGACCATCCAATATTGGATGGAAGTATTGTTCATTTATAAATAACAATTAAATGATATTTTAGGAAAATAATAATTTAAACGGCCTTTTAGGAAACATAATTAATATATAATTTTTTAGTAGTTTTTTGTTTAAAATAATTAAAAATAGATTTAGATCCTCTACTAACTTGATTCATATATTAACTCTATTAACTACAATCACAATTAAATAATTGGTTAAAGTATTATTTTTATTTATAATTGAATTACTATCTAAGATATAATAGGATGAAAGAAAAATAAATTATAAATAAAGATAATGCTAAAAACCATTTACTTGATTGTGACTGAAATTAATAGAATTTGTATAGAATTCAAGTTAATCCAAAATCTAAATTTATTTAAAAGGGTACAAACTTCTTTCTTTTATTAAGTGAAAAGGTACAACTTCCACTCCGAGCGTTTTTGTCCTTAAATAGTTCAAAATTATTTATTTATTAAATAGACTGACCACCAAACTAATGGCAACAGGGTTAGATTCATTCCATGCTCCCATACTTATCCCACATCTTCCTGTCAACTTCAAATAAAAGGCTCTAAAATTTTCCACTTTATTTCTTTTAATTTCATTGTATATATTATAGAACTGAACTGAATAATATAAGACCATATGATTGGATAAATCTCCTGATTATGATGATTCAGTGAACATATCCAATGGAATCCCAAAATGCCACGCCGTCATAGAGTACTTCTTTTAAATATGCCTTTTCTTATTTAAAATAATTATAACCCCGATAAGTCTAAGATATTTAAATAAATAGAATAGATAATATAGAAACAAGAGAATAATATATTCAATAAGGTGAAAGGCATAAAAGTTAGAGATAAAAGAAGACCGGAAGGATCGACAAGACCATTGGCGGGGTTAGGGCTGTTGGCAAGGCTAGCATCGATGCGTTATGGTAGGAGTCGGCAAAACCAGCGACGGAATCAAGGACGTAAAAAATAGAAAGGGAAATAAAAAAAGATTAGATTAATATATTGGAAAAGGAAAAGGGGAGAAGGGTTTGAATGAAAGAAGTTTTTTTAATGTCCGTTTAATGACTCGATCATTTTATTTATTTATTTATTATTAAAAAAATTAACACAATTAATGCGAAAAAATAAGTTAAGAGCCATATACAATCATGACCATTTTTTATGTAGAAGATCCCTGTCGTTTAAAAAAAAATTATATTATATAAATGATAGTATATATAAGTCCAGTCGTTTAAAAAAATTGTTATATTATATAGATTAGAGTATATATATAAGTCTAACTAATCGTTGAACACGGAAGTTAAGACTAACTATTTAGGAAATAAATAGGATATAGAAATTAGCTAATATAATAAACAAATAAATTAATTATGGTAATAATATAAATTATCCCCCTTCTCTAAACTCAAGTAGATCAGAAAGAAAACAACTTGAGTTTGAAATCTTGATTGTTGATAACGTGTCTTCAACATTGTTGATTGAGAAGCATGTCAGAGGAGTTGACGTGGTGACATTGTTGATGTCATTGCGTGGTAGTGAGGTGGAGGGATGAGTTGAGTGTTGAGCATCGCAAATAAAAATTGAATATTGAGCGAATTACTGAGATGAGACAATTGAATGGCCTAATAAGATTTCAGATCCTACGAGAAAATTAAGATCTCAGATTCTACAAGAGAATTAAGATTTCGATTCCTATGAGAATAATAAGATTTTGAAGGATTAAGCTTTTGATTACTGCGAGAGCAATTATTGAAATGAGATTTGTTTATTTGTGCGGAAGAGATCTAAACGATAACGAAAGAGTACCATAGATGGTGGATTTGATATCAAGTGATATATTTAAATAAGTGGAAGAGATAAAAAAGGAACAAGAGAATAATATATTAAATAATGTGGGAGCCATAAAGGCTAGAGAAGAAGAAAAATTTGAATGACTATATTGTGAATTAAACTTTTTCTTAATACAATAGAATGAGACCATATATATTTGTGTAAAGACGTTTATATAATTTTTTTTAGACTTATTTCCACTATAGGTCCATATATTATGAAAACTTATAAAATAAATCCATATATTATATAAAACCTCACTATAAGTCCCAATGTAATTTTGTAAATTGATTACCTTTTATTTAATACAAAATAACATATGATTTATTAGAAAAAATAGAATAATTATAAGTCTAAAAAAAATAAATTTTAAAAATTAAGGGACCAAATGAAGATTCTAAAAATTTAGGGGGGGGGGGGGGGGGGGGGGGGGGGGGGCAAATGAAGATTTTCCAAAAAAAATTAGGGGCAAAATAGCTTATAATCAAATTCTTTTTTATAAAAAGAATTTGAAACAACCAGGGGGGGCATGGCACCCCCTGAGCTTCACTTGGCTCCGCGCCTACCCAATGCATTGCATAACTTGGAAAAAACCAAGGGTATAACTGTAGAAATTGTCTTACTGACATGTAGGTGTTTGAATCCGGAGAGAAGCAGATATCATGAAAGCTTGTGATTTGACTCTCTTGCATTTTATAAAGAGCATGAGCATAGAGGACCCTCAAGGTTAGGGTTTCACCTTTTGTGTAAAGATGGATGCATCAGTTATCTTGTACGCGTCATTTGCCTCTTTTTCTATGTGCATTCTCCCAAAATTTTACTAGGAATTTAGACCTTAGGATGGATACTTGTGTGGAGAAATATTATATGTTTTCAAAAATATATCATCTAAGGTATCAGCTGTAACAACCTTGAGAACATTGTTGATAATCACGAGACCCAAAATTAGCTGGGATATTGAATTTGTAATCGATTTTGGGCTCGTAATAAAGACAAGTTTCAAAATCATATGGATAGACATATCACACCCGATATAGTTTTATGATGTCTCATGACTAGAAGTATCAAGAACAATAGGATTACTTGATATTTTAATTCCTTAGGTGGTGGATACACTGGCGAAAGGTCCCATGATTTTTTCTTAGTCATGGTATAGGTTTGTAAGGACAAATCGTGCTTTCCATTTTGTTTTTGATTTTTCTTATTGTCTATGATTACTTGAATTGTTCAATTCCCCACCATATTTATGGTCCGTCTGAATCAACAAACCCCTTTACTTGTAGGTATGCTAAAACTTTAGTGGTATTTTGACATTGATTTAATTAGTTTGTCATGTTTGAGGTTACATTTCTCTTTTTTGTTATGGGAGGTTTTGTTCTTCTTGTTGATGCACCCGTTGTGTTAGAAGGTCAAGAAGGGTAGTTCATGAAATGAGCAGTTTGTGGGTGATCCTTAAATTTGGAAGAAGATGGGAAGATGAGATACATAAAAAATTATGCGAGTCACTCAGTTGACCACAATACTCACAATATCTTGAATACCAACATCTTTTTGTATCTCTATTGTGATGATTCCTTTGCGGACCCTCACAAACCCTATGGAATCGCGGTAGTTGGATCTGACAGCGACGCGAACCTAGTATTTTATGAAGGATCAAAACCATGTGAATTAGCTATTGAGGGAGAAGTTCTGCCAATTCTAAAAATATGCAAGATTGCGAACACGGTTTAAAAAAGGAATGTCACCATCAATACTGTATGCCTTAAAATTATCCAAGGTCTTAGATCCACATCTAATGCTAACTAAAAAGTTTGACCTATCATAGAAAAATTCGAGATGTGATCTCTCTTAAATTCCATATTTTTACTAGGAATATTTCTAAATTTAAGAATGTAGTCGCAAAATTGCTAACTTGATCTCTTGTCTATTAGATAAATCATATGTTAGAAGAAATATTTCTTCATCAATCAACATATACTGAGAAAATTTTGAAGCGGTTTTATATGGATAAATTTCATTCATTATCGACCCAATGGTGGTAAGATCACTTGATATAACAAAAGACCCTTTTTGTCCCCGAGAGGATGGAGAAGAGTTGCTTGGTCCAAAAGTACCATATTTGAGTGCTATTAGTGAACTAATGTATCTTGCTAATAATACACGACCAGATATTTGTTTTTCTTTTAACTTATTAGCTAGGTACAGTGCAACCCCCATACGCAGACATTGTCAAGGAATTAAGCAAGTCATAAGATATCTTCGTGGAACAACCAACCTCAGCTTATTCTATTTCAATGATCCTGCACCATCACTAGTCAGATATGTCGGTGTTGGTTATCTATCAGATCCTCATAAAGCAAGGTCACAATTGGGGTACGTATTTACCTATGGTGGAACTGCTATATCCTGGTGATCTAGGAAGCAAACCATGACGGCTACCTCCTCAAATAACGTTGAGATTCTTGCTATTCATGAAACTAGTAGAGAATGTGTATGGTTAAAATCAGTCATGCACCATATTCAAGGTCATGCAGACTTCCTGATACAAGTAATAATCAAATCACATTTTTCGAGGAGAATGCATCATGTATAACGCTAATTAGAGGTGGGTATATCAAAGACGCCATAACTAAACATATATCACCCGAATTCTTTTGTACTTACGAACTTCAAGAAAATAAAGTTATTGATATTCAACAAATAATTTCAAGTTAAAATCCAACAGATTTGTATACTAAATTGAAAGTCCTAGAGGGGGGGGGTGAATAGGATTACTAATAAGATTAATGCCTAATTAAAAATCTTTTGGACAATAATAAGTTTAAGAGAAAAACTTCTAAGTCAACTAATATATCAAACACTCATGGGATCATGCAAAGGATAAGTTAGAGGTTCGATATATAAGTTAAACAAGTAAATCGATTATCTATTCTCTTACTAATTTAGAAGACCAAAGTTTGATTAACTAGAAAAACATAATCACGATATTCATACTAGTAAGCATATAATCAAAACTAAATAGTCATGAATTAGATAATCCTAAAAGACAATATTATCAAACTATTCATTTTATCAAGTAAAACGAGTTTCTAATCTCTTACTACTCTAGATGACAATATGTTAGATAAACTAGATAATCAATATCACAATATTCATACTAGAATATTATCAAACATATAAAGTGCGGAAAGTAAATAGAGTAGGGATAGAAAGATACACACGATTTATAGTGGTTGGGTTCCCTTACATCCACTACCTAAGGAAGCCTCCTTAGGATTTCAAGCTTTTCACTAAGCTCCCGTGTCTCTCTTAACCGGGTCGAGAACACAATAACCCTTACAACCTCTTCGATAACACGAAGGACAAACACTTGTGCTATCGCAACACAAGGACACCGAGTATACTCCCGATACTCAAACACTTGTGCTATCTCAACACAAGGACACCGAGTATACTATCGATACTCAAATTCTCTCTTAATCTATCTATTACAAGAACTAGACTTAAGAGGATAAATACAAAGTGTTTAAAGGGTGAAACAACTTTGCTAATGAACTCCTAAAGAGATGATATAACTATTAGCTTAATACTTCTCTTGAGTAGATATAACACTTAAGCATGAAAGACTCCTCTTGAGTAGATAGAACTTTGTGGCTTATTGGATTAACTCCTTAATTGAGTAGATAAGACTTTTTAAGCTCTTGACACCTTCTTGGATTATAACAATTAAACCCCTTAGTGTATATGGGTTGAAGGTGTAATTGTAGCCTTGAAAGACCTTCAATATATAGCTGCAAAATGCTCCCAACGGTCATAAGAATTGTCTCCAACGGATATATTAATATCCCCAACGGATATATGCATTTTTGTCTTCATTTTGCTGCAGAAAACCCTAACTTGCGGTGCACCGCGGGTCTCGTGCGGTGTACCGCATGAACCTTCGCTTAATTCACTTGCTTCGGGCGGTATACCGCTCAATCCGCCGGTATACCTCTCCGGCTACCACACCAAAGGTCTAAAACACCTTCTTCTCAATGTATAGAGAATATCTTTTACTGTGATGCTCGGATGGAAAAGTTTTCTTCACGAGAGTTGTAGGAAACATCATTTTAAGAAACTTTGTAGTTGATCACTAAAGCTAATTCTCAATGTACACAAAGATAAGGTTAAAAGCATTTGTATGAGAATTAGTTTCTTAAGATAAAACAATAAAGCTTTGATCTAAAAGATAAAGAATGAGCTTTTTGATGAATTAGAGTGCAAGATAGAATGTATATAACAATAGTAATTAGCACACTAAACACAAGAGGATTTGTCACATTAAAACAACCTATTAAGGGAGGCTATATGCCAACATAAATCTTTACCAACGACGACATTCAAGCGACATGCACCAAATGTGGAATGCGTCACCAAAAAGAGTTGATGTCATAATGAGAGGAAGAAAGTATTTGCGTGTTGTACTCTTTTTCCTTCACCATGGTTTTCTCCTATTGGGTTTTCTCTTGGTAAGGTTTTAACAATGCAACCCATATATCATACTCACTTCAAACTTTATCTTGGTGATATTAAAAGGGGAGTGTTATAAAAATATTATATATTAAGTGGAGATATACAACAACGAGTATAAATAATTTGCAGTGCAGCCAGGGCCGGCCCTGGGGCAAGGAAACCAAGGCGGTCGCCTTGGGCCCCAGATTTTTGAAGGCCTAAAAAAAATTAGTAACTAACGTATAGTATATAGTTCTTAACGCTTACTAAAAAGATGTATATTTAACAATTGGCCTAGTGGAAATGAAAGTTTTTGTCTATGTGCAGGTTGTGAGTTTGAGACCAAGCTCTAAGCATTTTGTTAAAAACCGGATAAATTATTTTAATATATATCGAAAAAGGCCCCAATTTTTTTCTCGCCTTAGGTACCCGAGACGCTTGGGCCGGCCCTGAGTGCAGCTGCGCAATCTCGTAGCAGCTTAAGCTAGTAGATGTGCAGCTATTTATATTTTTTATATATAATTTGATATTCATATTATTTTGTAATAGAGTAGAATTTCTACAAGTTTAATATAAGTTTATATTTATATCTTCTTCTCTCTAATTTTATATGTTTTTTTTTTTTTTTTTTTTTTTTTTTTTTTTTTTTTTTTTTTGATGACGAGGGTTCCCGGGCTTACACCCGACTAGTCCCCCGGGAGATATGACTGCCTCCCCAACCATACCTCCAGGTAATCAGAACTAGGTTGCCCATGTTCTGGGGAGGGTTTCGGACCTTGGAAACTTTCCAAACATAATAACTTTTTTCCACCTGCGAGACTCGAACCATGTACCTCGCACTTGAGAGAACTTTCCAAACTTTAATAACTTTCTGCCGCCTGCGGGATTCGAACCATGTACCTCTCACTTGAGAGAACTTTCCAAACTTTTTAATAACTTTCTGCCGCCTGCGGGATTCGAACCCTGTACCTCTCACTTGAGAGAACTTTCCAAACTTTAATAACTTTCTACCGCCTGCGTGATTCGAACCCTGTACCTCTCACTTGAGAGACAGGGCCCTGGCCAGATGAGCTAGCTCACCTGGTTTAATTTTATATGTTAGAACCAAAAAAAAAAAATCTCATAGTTATTTTTTTTCCGCCTAAGATATATAGAGTAATTTTTGTATCCCATACAACTTCGATTGTGTCTTATTTTTTTGAGTAATGATATATGAGCCAATTGTTGATTGATGCCTATTAAAAAACTTATTTAGAAAAAGGTGTCTAGGAAAAAATATTTATTGAAAACAGCCCCATCCCAAAATTACCCTTATAATTAACAATTAAAAAATAAGAAAAAAACTAATAATCACACGCGTGCGTCCGTGAAATTTTTTTAAAATCGTCATAACTAATTCAAAAAAAATCAAAAAAATAAAAAAAAATTATATTTAGATAAATCGAATTAATATTTACGTCTATGATTTTTTTCGGAATTTTTTGAATTTTTTGATTTTTTTGATTTTTTTTAATTTTTTTTTTCGCAGACACGAAATTACATGTTTTAAACATGGAATTTCATGTTTATTTCACGGTTTAAAACATGGAATTCCATGTTTAAAACATGAAAATCCGTGTCTGCGAAAAAGAAAATCAAAAAAATTCAAAAAAATCAAAAAATTCAAAAAAAAATCAAAAAAATTCATAGACGTAAATATTAATTTGCTTTATTCAAAAATATATTTTTTTTAATTTTTTGATTTTTTTTGAATTAGTTATGACGATTTTTAAAAAAATTTCACGGACGCGCGTGCGATGGAATTAGTAGTAGTAGGTGGTGGTGGTGGTGGTGGTGGTTGTTGTGGTGGAGGTGGTGATGGTTGTGGTGGATGTAGTAGTGGTTACATACATGGTGGTTGTGGTGGATGTAGTAGTGGTTACATACATGGTAGTTGTGGTGGTGGTTGTGGTGGTTGTGGTGGTTGTGGTGGTTGTGGTGGTTGTGGTGGTGGTGGTGGTGGAGGAGGAAAAAGAAGTACCCTATTATTTGTTTAATATTTAAAAATTAATATTGTATTAAAATAAAATAATATATTTAATAATAAGGGTAGTAAAGGTATAGAAAATATAAAGGGGATGTTTTCTATAAATAATTACTTCATTAGGCATTTTTTTATAAATAAGATTATTGAAGGCATAAAAAAACAATTAGGTAGTTTAATGGGGATGTTTTCAACAATAACCCCATGATATATACCACCCAAATTCATACCACCCAAATGTCACCTAATGACGTGGTGTGAATTGATTGGTTACAAATTGTTAATGCATTTATTTTCTTGATTTGATTAAAGATTTGTAACCAATCAATTCACGCCACATCATTGGGTGACATTTGGATGGTATGAATTTGGGTGATATATATCATTACTCTATTTTTATTTTCTAACATATTTATTTATTCAGACAAGAGAAAATTAGATGGAAGTTATAGGTTCAATTTTATGTAAGAAAAATTCTAATTCAGTCACTATTCATCTCTCTTGCTCTCTATATATAACAGTCGTACCCCCTTTTCAAGAAAACTACCCTGAAAATCATTGCAATAAGGTATTCCATAGCTACTCATTACACACAAGAAATGCAAAATTTACAATCACCTTTCTCATTTAGTGATACAAACATGGAAATTTTAAACAATTTTCCACAAATGAATTTAAATTGTGGAGAAAATATTCAAAGTTCATTTGAATTCTCCCATGACAACTTTTTATATCCAATGCCTGAATTCCCTGGAAAATTAGCAGATAATTTTCCAGGCTTTTTCAGTGATCACAAAAATATTACTGTGCCAGTGCTACCTATAACTGAGCCTGTAACTTCTACAGAAAACGATATGTGTAAAGGCAAGAAGAGGAGATCAATGGAGACCCTGGAAAATAGTTCAGCTAACTCTTCCTTCCCAGCTTCTGGAAATGCAATCAAAAAGAAAAATGTAAGCTCTCACATCCTTAACGAGATGAAACTTGGAGACTATATATAGTCACGAGTTGTTTCTAAGTGTGTTTTGAATTTCTGAATTGCAGTAAACATCTACTCATTTATTATTTGTAGAGCTACAACTCATCATTTTTTCGATCATTTTTTTCTAGACATTAAAAACATGGAAGTAAAATTTATTTTTCTATTATCTTATAGAGTTCAGCAAGGGTAAAAAGACTGAAAATTAATGGAAAGGAAGATGAGAAAAACAAAGAAGTGGTACATGTTAGAGCAAGAAGAGGTCAAGCTACTGATAGTCATAGCATAGCAGAAAGGGTAATTTATTTAATATCAAACCATTGCTACCACTAATGTAGCTTTTTTTTTTTCTTCAGATTCTTACATGAAATTTTCTTACACTTTTTATGGAGTGTGAATAATTCTCGTTCTGATTAATTTCAACTATATTACGAAAGCAATATTCGTATATAATAACATTATCATTTTTTTATCAGATTAGAAGAGGAAAAATTAATGAGAAACTTAAGTGCTTGCAAAGTATTGTCCCAGGATGCTATAAGGTGAACCCTCCTTGTCCTTTGTCAATTTGTGATTTTTTCTGGTTTAGAATAACATATCATCCTCTTATACGTTATTTAAAATCAAGCCTTGTTCGAACAATTTTAATATTCTAAAGTATGGTAACAATGCGTAGGCTTAGTATCCAAAACATATTCTGATAAGTGATACCATGTAAAGTTAGTAGCTCATGTACAAGTTTATTAAAAACGATTTATTATGATTAATTGGTTAAGTTGTTGCTTAAATTGCAGGCCATGGGAATGGCAGTAATGTTAGATGAGATAATTAATTATGTACATTCTCTACAGAGCCAAGTTGAGGTAAGTTTAGATTATCAATTACTCATTTTTTCAATTGATTTTTTTATTTTGATTGTTACAAAAATGAGAAGAAGAATATTATTTATATTTTGGATTCAGTTTCTCTCGATGAAGCTTACAGTTGCAAGCACCTTTCCAGAATTCAACTCAGAGGACGTTTTGGAAAATTTGCAGGTGCTAATCATTAATATTACATGCATTATAACTGGGTTTTTTAAAAATCATTTGAAATAATTGTAGATATTAAAAAATATTTTAAATTATTAAAATATACAAAAAAACACTTACTTAAAATTTTAAATATCATAAAAAAATTACTATATTTTACAAATATTTTAATTATATAAAAAACATTTTTTAATTTTAAAATAATCAATTCCAAATAAACTAAGGCTAAGTCTAATGTACTCCTAATTCTAGCTAAAAGCTAGAACAGGGAGTTGAATATACCAACATCACATTCTAAGAGACCCTCTATTGTGAAGAACCCAATTATTGAGTTTCTAATTTTTAAATTTTTCTAGCCACATCTATTGAGTCCCAATCCATTTTAGCTACATTTTTTTATTTTATTTTAAATATATAATATCTATATTTTATCTATAATTAATTTTTAAAAAGAATAACAAAATATTAATTTATTATTAATACTATATATATATATATTTCATAACTTAGTAATATAATTTTATTATAAAAAAAGTGATAAGAATTAAAAATTTAAATAATAATAATAATAATTTTTGAATATGATTGTAATGAATTAAAAATTAGATATATAAATAATATAAATAAATAAAATATTAATAAATTAGTTAAAATAAGAAATTCATTAGAATAAAATGTGAATAGAAATTTTAAAAATTGAAAAGCTAATGAAGCATAACTGTTTTTTGAAGTTAATATATGAAAAAGAGTGAGTGTTCGACTCTTAATTATAGCTAAAAAAAATTGGGAACGATTGAATTTAGCCTTTAACACTAACATAAACATGACAAGAGACCATATTTTAAGCTAATCGTCCTCTGTGAAAATAGGTCCCACATCAGCGTGGGACAAAATTAGCTCTTAATGATTGACATTGGTTTAACCCTTTAATTAATAATACTATTCGATTCGAGACTGTACCGGTCTTTTAAGATATTCAGACTCTTTTGTATGTTAGGGTCCAAAGTGTTACAACTTAGGTAAGCTCCATTAAATAAATTTCAATCTGGGCCTACTTGTATTTTTCACTTAAGAAGCATCTCTCATGATCATTATGTCATGCTTGGATACAAGAGAGTGATGGAATGTTTTATTTGGTGCAGAGAGTAAAGGCGTATGAGGTAATGGATGGATCTGAAGGAGTAGTAGCTTCCACTCACTTTGGTCCTAATCTTGACCCCAATCTTGGATGTTACTCTTCATTGGCATACAACAAATAAAGATGCATTGTCAATACTTTAATTTGTCTCTTTAGTTATATAATATATACATTGAACAAAATGTGAGGTCATATGGAATTATTCGTGTATCATAAATTCATCTTAGATATTAGAATATATTATTAACGAAGCCAGAGTGCACAGACGATGTTATTTTTAATATAATTTTATGAATGTATTATTTCAAAATTACTTTATTCAAAAATAAATAAATTGAAGTTCTATATATGAAAAATCGTTTGAAACTCTAACATTCTGAACAACATTAGAATTTACATTTGGAATGACGTGTAATAACATTATTCCAACTAAACATAACTTTATACAGAAAGAAATGTGCTTTTTTTTTTTTTGTTTGAAATAGAAAATGTGCTTATATTTATTCTTGTTTACGGTATCAGAATATTATTGATACTGTAGAACATCTTCTTATTTACTGCAAAATTCGTCAGACCATCTAGGTTGGCCCGTCTTTACAGATCAAAATTAACACAATGTGGAATTGGATATGGGCAATTGGATTTTAGATATAGTCAATACTTTTATGAAAAAGGAATGGAATAAGAAGAAGATGATAGATTAACTTATGATTATAATATGGAATATTTAGAAATAAAAAATGATAGTTATTTATGAAGATTGTAATATCGATGGAGACAAAATTATTTTTTCTTCTAACAAACTTATGAATGAGTTACAAAGTGCAATTTAGAGAGATTCAAATTGACAAGTCAATATTACACTGCAAGAACGTATTCATCACAAAGAAGAAGATGTACCTAATCAAGGGTCTTCTATTATTTTGCACTGTGATGCGTCTTTCAGTAAAATTTATGAAGAAGCGGAATTCTTCAATTTCATGTACATACAAATTGTAAAGTTGAAAATAAAGAAACTATCCTGTGCAATTCAATATTGGAAGGGAAAACGCTGCCAGTTCTTAAGACATACTGAAAGATGCGCAAATTTTCCAGGCGAAGACAAAACAATTTTCTATGATAACCTTGATCTCGTTCAAGGTATTAGGTAGGTGTCAGTAGCAAACTGAAGATCAACCGATCAACTGGGAGATCATCCAGATGACCGGTGAATTTGGTCCCATCTCCTTTAGACATATTCCGAAAAGATTGAATGACCAAACAAATATATTTGCAAAAAAACACAAGAGACAGAGCCACTCAACAACACAGGCCGAACAATAAAGTTCCATTAGCGGAAGCTTTTAACAAGATAGAAATTAGTTAATTTTGTTTTTCTTTTCCCGTCCAAGAAAAACTATAAAATATACAGTAACAATAGTAATAAATTAAAAATATTTTATTATAATTTCGTGATTACATATATTACATACGAAATCGTAGAATTTTGAGTCAAATGATATGATCACTATCCTTGAAGAATTATTTATATGCTATCTAGTATTGTTGGTTATCTTTCAAAAAGATAATTGTCTAAATATTATCCGTAATATGAATCATAAATTATCTAATCATGGAAGAGAAAAAAAAAACTAATCAAGTGAAAAAACAATATAATGAACCATTTATAATAAATATAATATATTATATTTGGTGATATTTATTTTGATGATACCTATCACAATATTAGGTCGCACATCTTTAAATACGAGATCTTTAGAGAGGACATGTCGTTTCTAAAGATCTCGTCTCTAAAGATGTGTAATCTAATAGTGGGATAGGTATCATCAAATAAATATCATTATTATTATTTATTTATTAAATTTAAATATAATAAATTAAATAATTAAACAATGACTAAAATAATTTTGTTTTTTTTAAAACAAAAAGGGTCGATACTGATGATATATGTCGTCGGTATTGATTATTCTCACTTTTGACAATAATCAATTGAGACGAAATATGACATCTCTAATAATACAACACAATTACGACAATAGAAGTACATCGGTATTGATGTATTATCAATACCAATGATGTCAATAATGAAGATATTTCTCAGTCTCTAATGCTACATGGTCAATCCTGTGTATTGTCCACGTTTCATCTTTAATGACATCTTTCCCCACAAAATTTTGCTGACGAAATAAATGCGACGAAATGTCGCCGTAAATAATAAAAACATGTCTTTAGAGACAAAATACACAGTGAATAGAGACGGAATAAATCATCTCTAAAGAGCGATACTGTAATATTGTCATTATTCTACGTTTAACTATAATACACTAGTAAAATATTGTGAACTTAAAATCTTTCTTCATAATTTGTTTCTATCTATTACGAATTTTTCCAATGGAAAGATGGTCACAATCCAAAATCAAAGCAAAACCAAAATTATTCATATAAATAAACTTCATAAATAAATGATAATTACTCGATAAAATTAAGTAAATGATCAAAAGGGCTTAGAACTAATTTTTATACCCTCTTTCAAATTTAATTTTATCATTGTTCATAAAAGACACAAATAAAATACTATATATGGGTAATCTATTAATTATAATTAAAATGGAAAATACTAAATATAGAAGTTAGAACACAAACTTTATCCTATAAATGAATAAAATATAATATCATACCTATCGTCCCATTTTTTTTATCCTCGATCAGTGTGTTATTGTTTTCAAATTTCAAATTTTCTATTCGTTAGTTTAAGTATTGTTATACCCGTATTTAGTGTCGTTCAAGTTTTTTGTACATGATCTAATGGCTAAAATGTGCACATTTTTATACTTTGATGGTTTATTAAAACGTATTCTTCTAACCTCAGTTTTTTGATGGTTTAGACCTTACTCTAACCTCTAGAGAAACCCACCTCATAGTCGTTGCTTTAAAATAAATTGAGAGATTACTTATGATTCAACTAATCGTCTAGTGACAGTTAGTTATATTGTTAAATATGCGGGTGAAAATAATATTGAAGGCAAAGCATGGAGATATAGGTCATGATCCTCGTTCGTAAAGGACTCTATTAGACTAGTATGCATATATAAAATAGCAAAGCACTTTCCAAAAAGACATATTACCGTGAAGAACGATTGATAAACATTATATATTCTATCTTGGCTTCAACCTTCAACATAGACACAATAAGTTGTAATAGAATAGATGAAATAAATAACTATAAGAATGTGTAATATTTTTTTCTGTTGTTTGTAGAAAGAATAATTTTGTAGTTGATTAGGTGGCAAAATATAAAGTAAATACATCTGTTACCCCCTGTACTATGGGCCGTTCGACAACTTACCCCCCACTGTTTTTTGGTATTGGTTACCCCCCATTGTTAGTTTTCGTGAATCGTTACCCCTGTTAACGGAAACCGTCCGAAATCGTCGTTAGTTGGTCACGTGCTGGTCATGTGCGCGTTTTTCGTAACATTTTACCCCCTGCACTAAGTTTTCGTGACATTTTACCCCCTATACTACGTGTCTTCTTTATAGTTAGTTATTGTTATAGTATAAGTAGTGTAGTATTGGATATCATGCACTTTCTGATCCTATTATTTGATGTACCATCAATCATACCTCCAAAAAGATAACATGATTACAATCGAATGTTGGACTTGTGACTGTGAGGCAATATCGTTATATCTATTATCAATAAACAGAGTTGGAAAAGATGGTACAAAAACTCTTGCAAACTAGACTAATACGACTGAGTAATAGTCTAATTTCATCCCCACATTTGTTGGTAAAAAAGGCAGATAAAGCTTAGTGTTTTTTGTGTTGATAATCGAACTCTTAAAAACTAACTGTAAATGCTAAATATCCTATTCCAATAATAGATGAATTATTGGATGAGTTTCATGGAACGCAATTGTATTCCAGATTGGTTTAGGTATCATCAAATTCTAGTATATGAAAATGACATTACTAAAACACTATGTAGAACGTATGAAGGTCATTATGAGTTTCTAGTGATGCTATTTGATCTAACTAATGCACCTGCAACATTTTAATGTCTCATAAGTGATCTATTACATCCTCATCTCATAAGATTTATTATTCACCTCCTTAGCGCATATTCCACACTCTTGAGACTCCAATAAACCCTGATTATTTAAGTTGTAAGTTGTGGGTAATCTATCTTTTGCGAGCCTCCAAAGAAACACCCAGATTTTTTGAGAACACTTTAGCTTCCAAACCGAGGGGGTAAAATAGGATAAAAAAGTCACGAAAAACTTAGTGCAAAGGGTGAAATTTCACGAAAATTGGCCCACATGACCAGCACGTGACCAACTAACGACGATTTTTTACGGTTTCCGTTAACCAGAGGTAACAAGTCACGAAAACTAACAATGAGGGGTAAAGAGTACGAAAAAAACAATGGAGGATAAGTTATCAAACGGCTCATAATATATGAGAAAACATGGTATTTAGTCCAAAATATATATTACATTGACATTTTGTTTATTCAATGATCGATAAATCCACCTTTCCAATTAATTCTTTTGCTAGCTTGTGATGCCGAATCGCTAAACTATATATTTTGTGTCTTTTGAGGCTTTTAGTTAATGTTTATTGATTTAAAAAAATTGCATTGGTGTTTTTTTACTTGTTCTAGTTTAGGATCTACTTTTAAAATCCAATTGGTTTTCGAACAAAAAATAAATCCAAGCCCATGTTCAGTCCTTATGATTTCTACCTTTCTAGTTTAAATTCACACTAGATCGAGAAGTGTAAGTTTAAGAGCTTAAGATATAAGGGTGATGCATTTGAGTTATTGAGAGTGAAGGGGCCGCGCGCTTGGATGGGCCAAGAACCAACCATCGTGCGTTCACCAATTTAATTAATTTTCTTAAAATGACAAGAAATCATAAACTTTAAATATAGGAAGTCACTTTTGTTTTCCTCTTACTAAAACTTTATGATTGACTTTCTTTGACCAATTCTTGTCTGTCTTTTGGAGCATGCATGCACTAAGGACAATTTAAGAGGAGAATTATTGAGTCCAAAGCAACAATTTGGATAGAAAGTCACTCTCACATGCCCATTTTTATTAGGTGGAGGTGGAACAAGTATCTAGGCTTAAACAAATATGGGTAAGTTCTAGTATCATAATTTCATGGCTATCATCATTTTAGGGAACTTGTTTGTGATAAGAAACAAAATATCATGATAAAATTTATTGGTACATCCTGAAATAATTCAGAATATACATTGGTTTAAGATCTGAGATTAAAATTTATGATTTATTTATATGAAGATACTTATTTTACATGTGTTGAATTAGTAATTATTATGGGAGGGATCAAGGTAAAAATATAAATGATCAACCTTAAAGTTAATAAGACTGTAGTACACAGCAATTAGTGGTAAATAAGACGAATCGGCTGACTACTAAATGTGCAATTTTGTATTAAATTTTTTAGTCGAGTCAAATTCAAGTTTAAATGAGTCAAATTAGAGATGTTCAAATTTGTTTGTTTAATTTATTGAATAAATTCGAATAAATTCGAATAAGTAGAACTATAAAAGTTGTTCTTATAAAGATGAAACAAATTTTCGTGAACAATTTAAATTGAATAGAGTGTGCGATATGAAGTATAAAAAGTGATTTTAATTAAAAAAGTTCTAAAAAATGATGTCCTAGTTAGTATTTTATTTTTAATAACATATTTATTTGATGAATAAAATATAAATACAATTCATAAATATAAACGACCAATTCATGAACGAACTTCTTTTCTTAATGACCTTTGATTAGAGGTTGCGCTTGTTTGTTTAAATAAACGAGTAAGTTCGAACAAGTTTTTTTCAGAGTCGAGCTTGAACTACTCACAAACAGTTTTATTCGTATAAGCTAGTAGTATTGTTGTGTTAGATATATGCGCCTGACTATTGTGATTGTGTATAACAATAGGCTAGAGATCAACAAATATTAAGAGCATTGCTTGAACAATTCCACACCCCACAACTAAACAACACACTTGCAGGTTTTTATCATACAAGATCATGTGAAATTTAGCGTATACGTCATCATGTAAACCACACTCGAGGCTCTGACATTTTTGTGCTTGACGTGTATATTTATTCTATTAGTACCACTCTTTTTATTTTAATATAACAGTTTGAATTACTCTTTGCTAAAAAATTATTGGATACAAGTCCATAAAACATATGAGCCAATTGTTGATTGATGCCTATTAAAAAACTTATTTAGAAAAAGGTGCCTTGAAAAAAATATTTATTGAAAACAGCCCCATCCCAAATTACCTTTATAATTAACAATTAAAAAGTAAGAAAAAAACTAATAAACACGCGCGCGTCCGTGAAATTTTTTTAAAATCGTCATAACTAATTCAAAAAAAATCAAAAAAATCAAAAAAAATTATATTTGGATAAAT
Source organism: Nemophila menziesii (assembly GCA_029959085.1). Taxonomy (NCBI): domain Eukaryota; kingdom Viridiplantae; phylum Streptophyta; class Magnoliopsida; order Boraginales; family Hydrophyllaceae; genus Nemophila; species Nemophila menziesii. Next base: position 1,262,925 of record JARWIR010000089.1, read on the forward strand.
CAAATTAATATTTACGTCTATGATTTTTTTCGGAATTTTCTGAATTTTTTGATTTTTTTCGATTTTTTTTTCGCAGACACGGAATTCCATGTTTAAAACATGGTATTTCGTGTCTGCGAAAAAAAAATTAAAAATATTCGAAAAAATTCAAAAAATTCAAAAAAATTCAAAAAAATTCATAGACGTAAATATTAATTAGATTTATTCAAAAATATTTTTTTTTAAATTTTCTGATTTTTTTTGAATTAGTTATGACGATTTTAAAAAGATTTCACGGACGCGCGCATGTGATGGAATTAGTAAAGGTATAGAAAATATAAAGGGGATGTTTTCTATAAATAATTACTTCATTAGGCATTTTTTTATAAATAAGATTATTAAAGGCATAAAAAAACAATTAAAGAGTTTTATGAGGATGTTATCAACAATAACCTCAACATATAAACCCTATTTCAGAAGACGCTCCAACGACACTATCGAAGACCAATCTCGAACGTTTTTTCTTCTAACATCCAATGGTGAGAAAACCTACTGGTTTAGCCAATCTGACCATATTGGTAAGAGCATATGCAAACTCTAATTTTCCTTCTCTCAGTGTTATTCAGGAATAAATAATACTTAATCAAATGGTTCAACCGCAAGACATTGTTTCACTGAGTCCTCAATTTATCGATACCACTTGTTTAAGCAGGTATAATTACCCCAATTGTATCGCAAAATAAGACTATTAGTGGCACAACTCTTTCACATGGCTAAATATGGTCGTACCAGTGATGGTGGATAAGGAATAAGGTAATTACAAGTTGAGTGGTGACAATTGAATTGACTCTGTGAACCAAGTTGTTGATGATATTTTGATTATGACATTCCCCAAGATATTCGTTCAAAGGATGGAAATATAGAGATGCCTAAACTTTGGCGAACATTATGGTGATTTGATTGCTGGGTTTCAAGGTAGGATATCACTACTTATATGCAAAACTACACAAATTTGGAGACCCAAATGTATATTTGAACTTGTGGATGTTGGCTATGGTTTCATGGAAAATTGTATTACAAGAAAGAATTTAGTTTTGCATTAGAGAGTGCCCCCTAGATGATATTTGACCATTATTTAGTTGTAATATTGTGGACACTTGCGGTGAACCCCCAAATTACGGCTATTACAACATCTAATGATCGGGTAAGTATATCAAATGTAGTCATGCATAACTATAACTTTCATAGTCTAAGAAAAATGGGTGACCAAATTGGAAAGACACTTAGGGTTGATCCGCTCACAAAGGCTAGAACAAGTAGGAACTATGCTAGGTTGGTTGTTAAACTAGACTTTGGAAAACCCTTGGTGTCAAAGCTCTGGGTAGAAATGAAACGTGCATAATAAAATAATAAGTTCTACACCTATTTTGTTTTGAATGTTGCAAGTTTGGCCCTCATATGGAGAATTGTCTCCCTAACTCTCCAGAACAGTGTATTACTAGGATTGATACTATGGTGGATAAGTCAAGAGCTACGTCGATAATGTAAGAAGTTATCGAAGTATAGGGATTAGTTGGTTGTGCAACGTCGGGGTGGGCGTTGGAGATGAAAAGTAATATCGAGTTGAGGAGAAAATACAAGACAAAATAAGGATACCAAAATGTTAGGTCCGGTATTTGGTGTGCTTCATATTGAGGAGTTGAGTGATCGTATTCATGATTATAGTTTTATGGAAAAAGTGTGAAAGGAACAATATAAAAGAAAAAGGGAGAAAGTTGGAAGCTTGAACTAAATAATAAAACTATCCTGGTCAAAGTAAGGAAGACAGATCTTAGAGCATAATGTAATTGTGGATCCATACTTTGAGACGTCTAAGAAACTCACAACGACTTATGTTATATAGAAAATTGGGGCTAAATCGTGCTTAAAAAAAGAGAACAAAGAAAATCTTGATAGAAATGGTACAAGATAGGAAAACTTCATATTTTTAGGAGCGATTTGGGTAAGTCATGGACTAGTTATGCAGTAGTTGAGTGTGGTGATGACTATTGAACACAAATTCAACTGAGATGAGTTAGAAGAGGATGATTTGGGGTGGCCAACAACCGGCACATCAGCTAGATGGCGCTGCCTTGTAGCATAAAAATAAGCCTTCACATGTTGTTGCAGATTCCAAAGCCAGGTGGTGTACAATATTGTTTTATGATAAGGTCAAGGACCAAACAATAATGATTGATTTATTCTAAAGACAAACAATTGATCTTTTTTCTAGGAAGGATCTATAGTTAACCAAGTGTTGTATATGGTGTTTTCTCCAGCTACCAAAATTGTTTTACTACCAGATATGGTCTACTCTGTATCCATATTCTTTGTTTCAGCTTCCAAATATATTTAATATGTACAAAAAATTAGAATAAATAATGAATGGGAAATTCTACCTCGTCCATTACACATTATGGCGTGGAATTGTCATGGAGTGGCAAACACAAAGTTTTGACAGGTTACTCGAGAAATAATGAAAGTTCACCGGGTTTGGTAGCCAATCATGTAAGCATGAGTTAGTGGGGACAAACCAAATGAAGGTATTAAAGGTATCTGAAGGATTATTCAACCACAGTAAACACATAAATTACAAATGGAGGATCTAGATACTTTGGGATAATTCAGATATCTCGGTCGGTATTTAGTCTGTTGGTTATCAGATTACCAACATCAAGGTGATAAAACAAGACAATGAGCCTTGGATATTCTTACTATTCATGTCAGGATATGCCCGATGGAAAGGGAAGAGTTAAGGGAGGCTTTAAATTAAGTGTTAGATAATATTCAAACTCCATGGTTAGTTGTTGGAGATGTTAATCAAGTTGGAAAAGAATAGGTGTCGTCTCCCAAGGTATGATAAAATAATGCGGATAAAACATACACCTCGAGAGAGCGAATACTTTCTGCAAGTGTATGAATGACAAGTAGTAATGATGAGTAAGTAGAGTATCATCTCTATAGGGACTAAGAAAGTTAATCTTTGGATAGTGTTCTTAAAGAGTGTAATAGAAAGAGTTGCTAGATTCAATACACAAAAGATAAACAAATATTTGTTTGGTTTTTTATTTATGAAACTAGAATGAAAATAAAATAATTAACTAAGGAATAAAGATTAAACTAAAGACACGCAATTAAACGAAGGAGAAAGTATGAAAGTATAGCTCGATAACTCACAAATAATATCATCTAGTCTTAATCTTACGTTTTACCGATTAAGGGAGAATTATAGACATATGCAATAGCCAGAATTATAGTTTCTTCCTAACTCCCGTTAGAGTAGTTTAGGAAGCTATTTCAACACTACTGGGGGACTTGGGGGAGGTAAACCTACGCAATGATCAATGTATAAATTTATAACCCTATTGACTATCTAGCAAGGTCAGCGCGTTAGGATCACTACCTCACACTAGACGACTATGTATCATTTTAAGAAACCCCCCCTTAGGGTGACAATACTAATTTACTAAGGACAACCCCGTACTTGCACATAGAAAGGGGCGGGAAGATATGGAAAATACATAATACAAAAAAAATTAAAAATTGTACTTCAGATTAAATATGTAATCTCCCAAATCCAATAAATGCATAAAATAAAACTAGGGTTCATAAATTATTGTTGTTCTTAAGCTATTAGATTTTTGTGCGTACGAAATAAACTAAAACTAGAAATTAAAAATAAAATTTTCATGTCCAAAAGATAAAACAGAATAACGTTACACTAAAAATTGCTGACGAACGACAGACGAATGAGTTGGAATGGCATGAACTGCTTCCAAGCTTCTTCTCCTTATCTCTTCTCTACTCCAGGCGATTTCTAATAAGTGATTTTGATTAGGGACCTCATTCTAATGATAAAAACTGATATTTAAAGGTCCAGTTACGTATATGGGTTGTGTTCCTCTTCTAAGTGGCCTAATCCAACTCAAACCGTTTTAGTAAAGGGTAGACTGGTTCGAACCATGAAAGCGGAAAAATTAATATATTTCTCAGTTCAGTTTCGAATCACGAACTGTCTGTCCCCACGCGTTCCTAACTTCAAGTCCTAGATGGAAACCAAAGGGCATCTTCATAATTTTCATCAATCTTTCGTGATAAGTTGAACAATACACTTTTTAAATCTGGTTGACGCATGCTTTCACTTTCTAAAAGTGGTCGAATCTTCCTTTTACGCCATGACTAAGGGGTAATCTTGTTTTGTTGACTTCTTATCATAGTCTCGGAGTGCCTTAGAATCCAATTACCTAAGATATGCACACTTAACACACAAAGTACACAAAAAATCTCTAAAAGTAACATAAACACCGAAATTAGACAAGAAAATGTAAAACATCAAATAATGGGAAAAATCCCTCAACTAAGTCCTAAATAGCCCTAAAATGATGTAACATGACTAGATTATTTTATTACATATATGTATACATCAAAAGGATAATAAGGGTGTATTAATAGGGATTACGCGAAGAAAGGATAAATTTGAAGACTAGCGTCATGGCTTGGAATTAATGGACATGGGTTTTGGAGGCCCGTGATTCATATTGTGGTATTGTGAAACACGAGTCCAAGAATAATAAGGAGGTTGGATAGGGAATATGGAAAATCAAAGTGGCAAACCTTATTCTCAAATGCAAAGGTTGGTATTCCACCTATTCAGGGAAATTTACAGACCTGGAAGAATAATGTATTTGGAGATACTAATAGGCGAAATCGTCAGCCTTAAAACTTTAAAGAATATAGGTAAAACTTAAGGTAGAGAGTAATATTTAAGAATTAAAATCAATAAAGACTTTGAAAATTTGAGTTAAAAAAATTTGGTATCCATGAAAATTAAGAAAATAATACTATAAATTTTTTTATAATTTTTTTCATTTATAAGATAATGATAAAAAAATTGAATTACTTCTTAATCTGATATTTAATTTTTAATTTTAATAAAAATTAAATTTATTCCAAACTCATAATCTTCTAAAAAAATTACATGAAACTAATATTACATCGTAAAATTTAACATAATTTGTTAATTACATTGTAAATTCAGTTAATATCCTTTAGAAAATGGTGAATAAAATATTAGGACTTAAATGTGGAACAGTGATAAATTAAAAATTTGTTACACCTAAACAAAAATATAACAATATTTTTAATATAATTTAGTTGCCAAGTTATATTATTTACTTAGATAATTTCTTAAACACAAAGTATGAACAATATATATGAGAAAAGGTTTAGAGAAATTGATTAACAAATATACAGTATTTTAAATTTATGGGTTGAATTATGGTAGGTAGGGAGGTGAGTAAAAAAAAATTGGGAATTCATTTTTATTTTCTTTAAACTTATTGGTTAGTTGGAGTTAGGTGAGAAGGTGTGTGGAAAAATTAAAAATTTACGCTTATGAGTTAAAAATGATTAAAAATTAATTTAATAATAATTAAATAAAAAATTTAGGCGAAATCCGTCCAGGAGGAACAACGAGTAATGTTTTTACGTACATGGTAAGTATAACACGTTTTACGTTTCATGGTAAAATTTAATAATGGGTTATAGTACATGGGGGCAAAAGGGATAACTATTCTGTATTTAAATAGAAAAATTAAATTTCTCCAACGACAAATGCAAACACCAATCTTGGACATTTTTTGCGCCCTATCATCCAATGATGGCAGATCCTACTAGTTCAGCCAATCCCGCCATATCGAGAAGAGCCGATGAAGACTATGATTTTTCTTCTCTCTATGTATTGTTCAAGAACAAAAAAAACTTAGAGATTTATTTCACGTCATGGTTTCACTGAGACCTAAATTTCCTGATTCTACCCTTAAGCAAGTATTGTTACCCTATTTAGACCAGAATAGAAGACTTTTGAATGGAACGATAATCTCATATGACTGAATATGGTCAAGCGATGATGGATAGTGAGAAAGATAATATGGAGTTAAGTGGCGACGAGTAAATTGACTTTGTAAGCCAAGTTATAGATAAAATTTTGTAGTGATTATGACATCCCCAAGTTATTCGTTCAAAGGATGAAATCAGAAGGACTCGGCATTTGGCAAAATATTGTGGTGATTCGATTGCTGGGTTACAAGGTAGGATATCACTACTTCCTACAAAAACTACAACAAATTTGGAGACCCAAAGGTATGTTCTAACTTGTGGATATTGGTTATGGTTATTTCATGTTAAAATTTGATAACAAAGGCGATTTAGTTTTGCATAATCGGGTTACCCCCTGAATGATATTTGACCTTACTAAGTAGTAAGAGACTGAACACCATCGTTTAAACCAAATTTATGCCAACTTCTCATATTATAAAAAAGTGGGTGACCAAATTGGAAAAATAATTAGAATTGATCCGCTCACAATTGCTAGAATAAGCGGTAACTATTCTATGTTACATGTTGAACTAGACTTTAGCGAACCCTTGGCGTCTAACTTTTGAATAGGAAATTAAACCTCGAAAATAGGATATGAAGGTATACACCTAATTTGGTTTGTATGTGGCAAGTTTGGCCATCAATTGGATAATTGTCCCCCTAACTCTCCTCAAAGGCGTGTTACTAGGATTGATACCCTCCAGTGGATGGTTAGGGAGTTGCGTCTGTAATGCAGAGAGATGGGGAGAATGAAAGGTTACCAAGGTATACGGATTGGATGGATATGCGTCGTCGGGGTAGGTTCTCGAGTGCAAAAGTAATATCTAGTTGAGGAGGAAATACGAGAATAATGGGGCTACCAAGATATTTGGTATGAGATTTTGTGCACTTCATATTTAGGATTAGAATGATAGTATTCATGAATCTAGTTTGATGGGGGTAAAGTGAGTAAGGAACATTGAAAGAAAAGGGAAAAAAGTTGGAAGCCGAAACTAAATAATAAAACTATACGGGGTCAAAGTAAGAAAGATAGGATTTTGGGGCATGATGTAATTGTGTCTCTGTATTTTGAGACGTTTAAGAAACTCACAACACCTCCTATGATAGGGAAAATTGAGGATACATTGTTCCTAAGGGGAAAGGAACAAATAAAAACTCAATGGAAATGGGTCCAGAAGAGAGAAATTTGGGGTTTTTAGGGGCAAATGAGGGAAAGTTAGGACTAGTTTAGTAGTGATTGAGGGAGGTGATGGGCTAGATAAAAAGAATGCGACTAATATAAGTTCAAAAGGGGTGACTTGGGTGGCTAGTAGCCTTCATAACAGCTAGACTTTGTTGCCTTGGAGCATCGAACTAAGCCTTCACATGATGTCATAGATTCCAAAGTCATGAGTTCTACAACTCCATCTCATGACAAGGGCATGGACAAAACAACAATCAATTATTTAGTTCACGGACTTTCAACTGAGATTTCTTCTAAGGAGGATCTCATGTTAACCAAGTGTCGTGTATGGTGTCTTCACCAACTACCAATTTTTTTTGGCGGATATGAACTAAGGGGCTTCATATGGTCTTAGAAAACTTAATAACCATATTCTTTTGCTGCAACTTCCAAATGTATTTAATGTGTACAAAGAATGAGAATAAATACGTATGGGAAAGTTTACCTTGTGTTTGAAACATTTCGATGCGGAATTGTCATGGAGAGACAAACACGATCTTTCGACAAGTGGTTCGAGAAATGATGGAAGTTCACCGGTTTGTTGTCAGTAATCGTGTGAGCGAGAGTTAGTGAGGATAAATCAAATGAAGTAATCTGAGATTTAAGAAAGTATAATTTTTCCAGAGTAGAGACCGTGACTTACAAAAGGATGATTTGGATACTTCGGGATAATTTAGATTTCTCGGACCGGGTTTAGTCATTTGGTCAGCAAGTTATCAACAAGATGACAAAACAAGAATGTGAGTCGTGCCCTCCCTAACGGATGTAAAGTAAGAGGTACAAGGCTCGAACTCCTCCCTGAACATGGGTTACCTAATTCTGATTTACCTGGGAATATACATGGGGAGGCGTGTATATCCCCGTGGGATTAGTCGGGTGCGCGCAAGCAATCCCGGAACCCATGTACCAAAAAAAAAAAAGAAAAAAAAAAAAAGAATGTGAGCCGTGGATAATTTTGGCTATATATGCTAGGACATAACCGGTAGGATTATTAGATTAGACAAAGAAGAAGAATAATATTTTGTATTGTATATTGATTGATAATAGATGAATTACATCACATTCATATATATAGATAAGCTAGCACACATATGGTGTGATGCAAGCTGTACAATATTCTCTACTAACAGAATTTGTCATTTAGTGAACAAGGTATATTTGTGTGTGTGTGAGTCTATAGTTGTTGTGGTGAGGTGTTTTGTCTTATTGCTTATCATCCCCCCTCAAGCTGAGACGCTGAAGAAGTGGAAGCTTGACAATAAGAGAAGAAAACACAGCTGAAGCAAGACCCTTTGTGAATATATCAGCTATTTGAAGATTAGAAGGCACATGATGGAGAGAAAGCAACTTAGACTTGACTTGTTCACGAATAAAATGAAAATCAACATCTATATGTCTAGTTCTCGAATGAAACACCGGATTATTAGCAAGTGCAATAGCACTAAGATTATCACAGGCAACTGAAGGGATAGATGATGGAATATAAAGACTTTTAAGCAAGTAAGTAATCCACTTTATCTCAGCAGAAACATAAGCTAAAGCACGGTATTCAGCTTCAGTTGAGCTACGAGAGACCGATGATTGCTTTTTAGAACCCCATGAAATCAGATTATCACCAATGAATATACAGTAGCCAGTGATAGAACGACGATCTAATGAATTACTCGCCCAATCAGAGTCCGAAAAAGCTCGAAGATTAGTGGAGGAACGAGTAAAAACCAATCCAAAGTGTATAGAGCCTTTAATATAACGAAGAAGCTTCTTTAAAGCTTCAAAATCTGCATTAGTGGGATGATGCATAGCCTGACAAATTTGATTAACACTAAAGGCAATGTCAGGCCTTGTGATAGTTAAATATTGTAAAGCACCTGTAAGACTTCGAAAAAGGAAGGGATCTTCATATGGGAGAAGTCCATGATCAGTTTTAACTGAATATTTATTTAATGTTGGAACAGGAGATGATTTACAATCACTCATCCCTGCTTTTGATAGTATAGTAGAAGCATAGTTGGACTGTGAAACAATAAGATTATCCTTAGAGCGAGTAATGTCCAATCCAAGAAAGTAAGTCAACAAACCAAGGTCTTTCATGTCAAAACGACTTTTTAAAGTAGATATAATAGATGAAATACCACTTGAATCTCCTCCAGTAATAATTAAATCATCAACATAAACAAGCACAATGGTTAAGGCACCACAATGCATACGAATGAACATAGAAGTATCGGCTGCGCAAACAACAAAACCTTGAGCTTCAAGAAATGAAGTAAGTAATTTATTCCAAGCTCGAGGAGCTTGTTTGAGTCCATATAAGGAGCGCTTCAGTTTGCAGACATAAGAAGGTTTTTCTTTATCAATAAAACCAGCTGGTTGAGTCATATAAACTTCCTCACTTAGCTCACCATGGAGGAAGGCATTTGAGACATCCAATTGATGTATAGACCAATCTTTGTTCATCGCAATAGATAAAATGATACGTATTGTTTGATGCTTGATGACAGGACTAAAGGTCTCTGTATAATCAAGACCATACTCTTGAAGAAACCCACGCGCCACTAACCTAGCTTTATAACGGGCAATTGATCCATCACTGTTTCTTTTTATTTTAAACACCCATTTACACGTAATAGGATCTCGACCCAAAGGTGGTGGGACTAAATCCCACGTTTGTTGTCGCAGAAGAGCAGTGTATTCTTCAGACATTGCCAATTGCCAACAAGGAACTTTGATAGCCTCTTTAAAGGAGGTAGGTTCTATATCACAAGGGAAAGTAAGGGTGGATTGACATTTATATGAAGGTTTAAGGCTACCCGTTTGTTTTCTAGTGATCATATGATGTTTAGGTTGAGGAGGTGGAGGTGGAGGTGAAGGAGAAGGAAGTGGTGATTGAGGTGGAGTTGTAGACACTGAAGTAGATGACTCAGACTCAATTGGATTAGTATTGTACTCAAAGGGAGTAGAAAACGGTTTAGTTAAAGCTGAAGGATTAATATGAAATATATCTATAAAATCAGAATATAAAGTATCATTTTGAGATGGAGAAGAATAGATAGAAGACTGAAATGGAAAAATGGACTCATTGAAAACAACATGTCTAGAGATGTAAATCTTCTTGGACACCATAGAGTAACATTTGTAACCTTTAGTATGATTACAATATCCTAAGAATACACATGCCTCAGAGAGAGGAGATAATTTGTTGGGAGAGTATGGTTTTAACCAAGGGAAACACAAACAACCAAAAATTTTGAGGTGAGAGTAAGATGGTAAAGCCTGATAAAGGTTTTGAAAGGGAGAAATGTGAGATAAAACAGGAGTAGGCATGAGATTGATCAAGTACACAGCTGTAGCTAAAGCCTCTATCCAAAACTCATGAGGAACAGAACTATGAGCTAAGAGTGCACGAGTTGTTTCAATCAAATGCCTATGTTTTCTTTCAGCTACTCCATTTTGCTCAGGAGTATGAGGACAGGTAGTTTGATGTACAATCCCATGAATAGAAAGAAAATTTTTAAGATTATGACTCATAAACTCGCCACCATTATCTGAGCGCAAAACACGAATTTTTGATTGAAATTGAGTGAGAATAAGATTATAAAAAGACATAAACACAGAACAAACATCTGATTTCAACACAAGAGGATAAACCCATGTAAAACGAGTAAAATCATCAACTAAAACAAGATAGTATTTATAATTAGAACAAGATGATACAGGAGATGGTCCCCAAACATCTGTGTGTATCAAATGAAATGGTGAAGCTGACTTTGAATTAGACAACTGAAAAGGAAGTTTGTGTGCTTTTGAAATAGCACAAGGACTACATTTGACACCATGATAATCTAACTTGACATCTAAAATAGAAGACAAAGTGCTAGAAGTATGAGAAGAGGGATGCCCCAATCTGAAATGCCATAGCTGACTTGGAGAAGACACCAACTGAGAAGACAAGCATTGAGGTATGGAAGAGTGAGGAGACTTGAGATAAGACTGAGAAGAGCCAAAAGTAATGGGATATAATCCATTCTCAGAGGGGCCCTGAAACAGAAGAGAATGAGTATTTGAATCAAACAAAGACACTGAAGAAGAAGTAAGAACTACATAACAATTATTGTCTTTAGTGAGTTGAGCTATGGATAAAAGGTTTGAAGTTATGGAAGGAACATGTAAAATTGAATTAAGGTTAAAAGAGGTATTGGAAAGAGGAAACTTACTGTGGCCTATATTAGCAATATCCAATGACTGACCACTACCAACTGCAACAGCATTAGAACCTTGATAAGGTGTAGATTGATGAAGCATTGAGAGATCAGAGGTAACATGATTGTTAGCTCCTGAGTCCAAGTACCATTGCTCAGGATTATATGAAGTAGGCTGAGATTGAGCAGCAAGAGCAAGGTTTCTTTGAGCTTTTGGTGAAGGAAAAGCCACAAAATCAGCCCTAGAGTAACAGTCAATTGCAGAGTGACCATATCTATTGCAAATTTGACATGTAGGGACTGAATAATTAGATGAACCACCATTGTTAAACTGAGGCTGAGAAGCACCACTTGGAGAGGAAAATCCACCACGAGATCTACCTCTACCACGGCCTCTATTATTATGATTATAACCTCTACCATTAGTATTATTATGATTAGGACTATTAGTAGAAGTAGGTTGAGCAGCAGAAATTAGAGCTGTGTGAGAAGAGGACTCATTATTCTCACACATCTGCATATGAAGTTCCTCAGAAACCAACAAACTTCCCAAAGAATGGAAGCTAATAGTTGTAGAATGAGCATTAGTAATACGTATACTAGACTTGAATTGATTATATTCTTGAGGTAAGCCCTTTAAGGTATACATAATAACATCTTCTAAAGGAAGAGCGGATGAAGCAGTGTCAAGACCATCACAAATAGATTGAATATCAGCTAAGTACTCAGTCATACATCTAGAACCCTTCTTAATGTTACATAATTTCATCTTCAATTGATGAATATGAGTTCGACATTGGGAAACAAATATTTCTTCTAATTTTAACCAAACATCATAAGCATGAACAAGCTTAACAACTTGAGAAAGGATAGAAGGTATCATGGAAGACAGTAGAGATACCTTGAGTTGTTGATCTTCAATAACCCATGTAGAGTAAGAAGGATCAGATGAAATTGGCTGCTGAATAGAGCCATTAACATGGCCTAAGTAACCATGAGCTTCAAGCACAGCCTCTAATTGAGCTCGCCAAAGCACATAGTTGGATGAATCAAGCTTAACTTGAATCAAACTGCTCCAATTCTGTCGAAGAAGCAAGAGTCCAGCCGGAATAGAAGAGCTGGAACTTATATTTGGTGTAGATGTAGATGATGAAGACGCCGACGACGCCATGTAGAGAAGCGGAAGCAAGGATCGACGAGAGCTGAGATTGAAGCTTGACCTTTAATGGTCGATGAAAGCTTCGAAAAAAAAAATCTCATATAGCTCTGATACCATATTAGATTAGACAAAGAAGAAGAATAATATTTTGTATTGTATATTGATTGATAATAGATGAATTACATCACATTCATATATATAGATAAGCTAGCACACATATGGTGTGATGCAAGCTGTACAATATTCTCTACTAACAGAATTTGTCATTTAGTGAACAAGGTATATTTGTGTGTGTGTGAGTCTATAGTTGTTGTGGTGAGGTGTTTTGTCTTATTGCTTATCAAGGATGATAAGAGTTATGGGAGGCTTTATAACAAGTGTTCGATAATCTTCAAACTCCATGGTTAGTGGCAAGATATTTTGACCAAGTTTGAAAAAAGAAAAGGATAAAAGCGATGGAGTGCCAAAGATTATGAGATGAGTGGAAAAATGTGATGACTGGTGCCATAGATGTGGATTAATGTACTTTTATTTTGAAAGACCTCAATTCACACAATGTGATTTGTGGAACACAAGGTAGATAAAAATAAGGAAGTTGGATAAGTCGAACAAATATTCAAAGTACCAAAACTTATTCTCACATGCAAAGGTTAGTCACCCCAAACCGCCTTCTCGGAGCATGCCCCACTACTTATTCTGTTACTCATGCATTTTGGTCAGTCGCCTCGTCCCCATGAATTCAGAGTGGTGTCTCATACGGTTTTTCAGGGGTCCGTAATTAAAAATTGGGAATAAGTAATGACGATATGGGTGATAGTATCTCGGCTATCCATGGATATATACATACACGAAAAAATAATGTATTTGGAGATATTAATAGGAGGAAGCGTTACTTGTTAGCCAAGGATCATAGGTACTGAAATATCTCTTCAAATATCATAAAATTCATCTCTATAGCATCTTAGAAAATGGGCGAGGAATGAGTACTTGAGAAGAGGAGTAGGTGTTATGGTTCCACTGCTCGAAAGAAAATTGGATTTTATATGGTGAAAGGAACACAGGCTTATATCATCAATATGCCATTAAAAACTGAAAACGACAATGACTTCACAACTAAGGGGCTCAATTGACAATTGGGTGTCGGGGATAGCAAAACAAGAAATACTAGTCAAAATATCTTTAAGCAGTTGTATTCGGTTGATGGCGACTTCATTGGCTCCTTCTCCCTCCCATGGGGTAGGATGACTTGTACAGAGAAAATTCGGATAGTTGTGTTTTAGTATAACGCGACTAAGGCTCCTGGTCCAGACTGCATTTTACTAAAAATATTGGGATATGGTCAGAGTTGCAGTTTTCGAGATGGTTAGGAGTTCTATTAACATTAGATATATACCACCTTGACTTAATGGAACGATTATCCATCTGATCTCAAAATTGTTGATCCATAGAAGGTTAGTCATTTTTGCGTTAAATTCATTATGAAAGGCCATTGTAGAAAAATTTGACCTTTGTTAGCGTAAAGCATTGGTCCAAGCCAAACTAACTTCCTCCCTGGTTGATCTACCACGGATAGTATCATGTTGGCTTAGGAGGCGAGTCATCAAATGAATGAAATCAAAGAGAAATATGGGCTCATGGAAATCAAGAAATATATGATAAGCTAAGTTAGAGGTTCATTGAAGATACAATTACACAATTTTGTCAGCAACCATCTTGGGTACTAGTTATTATGCCGACAATGTGCAACAACACTATGCAGGTTCTACGAAACGGAAAACGGTTGGAGTTGTTTATAACATTTAGAGGTATTCAATATGGAGACTCATTATCCCCATATATTTTCTTGATATTTATAAAAAGACTTTATATTCCTCTACATAGATTGTGTGATAGTATTGCTCGGACATCTGTTTGCCTTCATCTCGAAGGATCACCCATATCTCGCATATTATTTGCTGATCATTTAATCTTGTTCTCATAAGTTTTGAAGAATCCGAATGACTTGATTAAGGTGGTCACGGAAGTCTTTGTGAGGAACCACTACAGACAATAAGTGCATAGAAATCTCTGTTCCATTTCTCGGGAAATATATCGCAAGAAACAAAATAACAGTTGGTTGTCTAAAGTGGATATTATCTGCGTGATTACTTGGGAATGTACCTGGGTACCCACATTTTATAGTGTCGCTTCCCAAGAGACTCTTCAGTTTAGGCACATATACCATGATGAACAGGTTGATGACCTGGAAGGCACAACATTTATCTCTTGCAACACTTCCATAATCGGTTTTGAGCGTCAATCCAATATATATTATGAATATCATGATACTCTTGATGTATGATGTAATAAGATTTATTGCATCATTCAAGATTTTATTTTGGGATCGTTATGGGATACAAGGAAGATTCACGGGATGTCATGGAACAAAAATGCAGGCAAAAGGAGAAAGAGTTCTAAACTTAGGGACGCGTGAATCTAAAATGTGGTGCTTCTCTTCTGGTTGGGTTGGAAAGTTCTCCAAGACACACAGATGTTATGGGTAAGCAAAATATTTCTGGGTCAGACTCACACATCTCAAACCAAAATCTCGCATTACTTCAAATTTTCTATTCTAGTGGATTGACTTGTGAATGTGTGAATATATATAGGCGGGTCGAAAAGTATTACTGAATGGTGTCAAAAAGTTAAGAGGATTAGAACGAGTCTTGCTAAAAATGGAATCTCGATTTTCAGGGATTTTCGAGGTCAAATTAGCCTATAAGTCTCTGGTAAAACCGCCCGGTCATTGTATGGTCTCTTAAATGGCCATAGAAAACTTGGTCACTACTTTGGCACTCCGTGTGAGCACGACTTCAAACAACTGGTAATTTTTTCACAAGGGGTGTACTCGAATCTCCGATATGTAAAAGGTGTAGGATTGGAGTGGAGTATGCAATCACTCTTGTCTAGGATTGTAGCAAGTCGAACCATCTATGGACAGGTCGGAGGACTACCATTGACGCGCTGATACCAGAGCTAAAATATTGCAGGAGTAGCCGACTCTCGATGTGGACAGCTACTGGTGGGCGAGTGTTATGAGTTCCAACTTGCTTGTGGGGGAATTGAGATAAATTATGACCACAACAACATGATTGGTCTTGTGGCTAGACGGGAACAAGTTGGTGTTGGGGTCAGGCGAAAAGCAATTAATTATAGGAAGGTTTGAGCTACTATGATGCATACCACTCGGGACTTTGTTCAAGCACGTAATGAGGGCAATGGTGGTCTAATATTCTGCGCAAAAAATGTGTTTGTAAAGTGGGTAAAACCGATAGCTAGTGTCAAATGAATGTGGATGGGTTGTTTAGAGAGAACGCGAACATGGAATTCGCGTGTATATGTAGCGCAAATTTGCCATATCAAGCCAAGTTAAAAAGCTTTACTATTTGGACTTCAAATGGTTATCAAACTAGGATGCAAGACAGTTCTGTTGAGAGAGATTTGCGAGAATTACATGTGCTTATGGAATTTGTGTTGATGTGACACTTATGTCTTGCAAAAAAATATTGCGGAGGCATTCAAATTTTGAGGTTAATCACATACATCAGGAAAGCTAAATAAGAATGAAGTAGTCATGGTAAAGTTCATATTATGGACTTGGCATTCATATTTCACTTAAACTTAAACCTTGTACAGGTAAATTCATGTTATATTCGACAAAAAAAAAGTTCATGTTATAGATTTGCCATTCATAACCATGGTAAAGTTTAGATCATTCAAATAGTGCATTGCACAATGAATTTACACGCACAGATTGTAAAACAGTTATAAACTACTCCAAAAGATAAAAATATCTTGTAGTAAAAGCTTCCATCTTTTCAAATCGTTATACTTTTTCAAAGAATTCCTATTGTTTTTACCATAAACTCTGTTGGAAAACGAAAAATAATTTTGACATATTACGCCAAATAAACAATCATCCCAAACTAGACCTTGTCAATTCATACGCCAAAAAACATGCCCCATTTGCCGGAATACTTCTCGCCATAGCCGGTCCAAAACCTTTATAAAACCCTTTAACTCCCTCCGTTGCCAAAATCTTCTTAAAAGCATCCATAGAACCAGAATACTTCGGGTTTTTATAATCATCGATTTGAATTACACTCTTCACCACATCAATCGGGTAAACCGGTAGCCAAAAACAAGCTCCGGCCAATCCTCCGGCGATAATTAACGAACCTCTTCCTAACTCCGAATTTCCCTCCCCTCTAAAAAGCTGTTTCAAAGCTTCGTAAGCACCAAACATAGCTGCATTTCCCGGTATTTCACGTGCAAGCGTTGGTATTAGCCCCTTGAAAAGACCTTTTACCCCTGCTGATTGTAGGACATGTTTCGCCACATCAATTGGTCCGGTATACTTTATTACCCCACCACCCGCTTGTAATCTAGTGTTAATAAAAACTCAAATATCATAAAACTAAGCAAATCAAACTTTAAAAAAAAAAAAAAAAGTTACCGGCATTTGAGTAATTCAACGGGGCAAGCTAATACACCCACGGCAACACCAGCTCCGGCCCCACATATAACTTGTTGGTTAATAGTAAGGGATGCACCAGGTTCAGATCTCAATACTGTTTCTAACTGACCTCTAACTGTGAATAATACCGCGTTTAATGCCGCTACAGTAGCTAGTGGTGCCGCCATGCCTTTATATAATCCCTTTGGGCCATCAGCTGCTACTGTTTGTTTCACGGCATCTATGGCACCGGAATATTGTAGCGGTTTACCTGGAATTGGAGCGGGTTGACTTTGGAGTTTGACTTTTATTGTATCAAAAGGATGTCCCACTATTAATTGTGCTGCTCCTCCAATTGTTCCGGAAGCTAAATCTTTGGTCGCATCTCCCATCTGAAAATTTTCATACATGACGATGGAAAATGGAAATAATAATTAGGTAAATTGCATCAGTAATATTATATGTAAGTTTTAGTCTTTACAGTTTACAGTTACTTTTCGAATAAATCGCTCATATCTATAGAATTCATACACTTTTAGCTACGATCTACATATCTCAGCACCCTTATGAAGCAGGGTTCGCAATATAAATGATTGGATTTACTAACTCAAGGATTCAAATATTCACGATCAGACACTAACTAACCCAGATATAAAATGCAGTATATATTTTAACATTCTTGAGATGATACGTAGGGTAAACAAGTATTATAATTAGTGTGTTATGCAAATCATACCTTGATTGAGGATTTTTATTGGAAGGAGACTAGAAACTGATTATAATTAAATTGAATCGCAACACTGAATCTGAAATCTCAAGTAATGCTACAATATTGAACAACTGGATCAGATAGAGAAGAAAGGAAGAAAGTAATATCTACCCACATTAATGCCCCATACCAATAAAATATTAAACCCCTCAAAGGTTTTTACGAGAAAGTCATAGCTTATAAATAAAATAAGATCGGATCTTTTATTTTGCTGATAGTTAGTAAAATATTGACTAAAAGTTCCAAACGTGGTAGACTCTACCACTAAGGTGAATTCTGAAAAAAAAAAAAAAGCAACCAATAATCATTATTTTGAATGGAATATTTTTCCAATTTGATTCCCGGACTAGTAGATGGTTTATGTTTGCTAGTTTTGCCAACTTTCTATTTTATAAAAATAAGTAATGATTTATTATTTTTACTGTAAGAGTACAAGTAATTCCGAATAATAAACTAGTAAGATTTTTTTTTTTTGGGTCAATTACCCAAGGAGACTTGAAGAGAATCAATGTGTCATATAGGAACAAAGTGATTCCTCTCTCCTACTTAGATACCAATAAGATGTTCAATGTCATAACTATCCCTCTAGTGCTTATAAGACAAAAAAAAAAGATTTTTTCTCTCTCCTCCACTACCATTACTCTATCTCTTCCATTACCATTAATCTCTCTCCTCCTTTCTGACCACAACCGCCGACCACCGCCCGGCCACCGCTGGAAAAAGTTCTGAGCGTAGAATAAAGTTCTGAGCGTAAAATAAAGTTCTGAGCGTAGAATAAAGTTCTGAGCGTAGAATAAAGTTCTGAGTGTGAAAAAAAAGTTCTGAGCCTGGAGTACTGAACATGGAAAAAGTACTGAGCATGAAAAAAATTGCTGAGTATCGAAAAAAGTTCTGAGTGTCGAAAAAGTTTGCCGAATATTCAAATTTTTTTGTTGACTGGCTTTACTGAGCATGCTCGTTTTATCAGTATCTTTACTGAGCATGCTCAGTAACTTGCTGAGTGTGTCTCGTATAATTAGTAAAAGTGCTGAGCAATTCTTGTATAATTAGTAAAAGTGTTGAGCATTTCTTATATAATCAGTAAAAATATTGAGTATTTCTTGTATAATCAATAAAAGTGTTGAACGTTTCTTGTATAATCAGTAAAAGTGTTGAGCGTTTAGACAAAAGTTATGAAAATTAATACAAAAATCTATTTTACATTACAAAAATTAAATTATTACATCAGAATTACAAGGTAAAAAAGAAAAAAAATACAAACATGCACATCGGAATTACAAGGGAAAAAAAAAAATACAAACATGTTGACCAGATCTGGTCAAACCAAATCTTAAAAAAAACCGTACTCTGTACGCGAATTCAAGAATGGTGCATAGCGAAGAAGACTAGCACAACAAACGAAGGTCTATTCCAATGGCTACACCGGAGTTTCGAATGGCTACACCGGAGTTTCGAAGAAGAAGACTATTCCAGTGGCTACACCGGAGTTTCGAAGAAGAACAGCATCCTCGCTGCAATTAAACATCGCTGTCTACGCCGGCAATGGAGGCTAGATCCGGTCGCAGCCACAAAGCCGTTCGCCATGGAGCAGAAGGCCTCATTGTTTTCCATGGAGGTTGCAGCCACGAAGCCATTAGATATGCGAAAGGAATCCACCACCACCTAGTCCGCCACCAGGAGATCGGAGAAGCATGATTGACGAGGAGGCAGAAGGACGCTGCAACTATCTCCACCGATGGCTTCTTAAGCTCCAACGAAACTGTAGCAGAAGCAGGAGAGCGGCACTGCTGGTTTCGAGGACGCATCTCCATCGCTAGCTTCTTCTCCGCTGCAAGATTGAGAAGCTCGGCAGCAAAACGAGAGAAGAGAGAGGGACACAAATCTTCCATAAGAGAGAGAAAGTAATTTTTTGGTTTTAATTTTTATTTGATAATAAAATGTATATATAGAAAAATGAAAAACAAAAAAAGGGTAAAGGGGTAATTGAATTTTTGGCATATAGTGCTAAAATTAAATTGTGGCCTTTAGTAAGAAGAGGCTAGCTGGTCTTGTTAGGTCACGAGGTGGTGTTTTGAAGACCCTTTGGGTAATAATCTCATTTTTTTTATCGTTCTTCCATAGGGACTATGAAATTAATTTTGTGTTTCGGAAGCGTTAGGTGTATAAAGTGTAAAAAACGTGTTTGGGCACGTGAGACACTTAAGTGGGTAAAAACGTTTTTACTAATTATGGATTTATTTTAGCTACGGTGAAATCACTATCATAACTTTGTCGTCTCAACTCCAAATCACAAACTTTTACGCCTTGACTTAGAGTTGATCTTGATTTTTTACTTTTTTCTCATCATCTTGGGGTCTCGTATCGTCTATGTACCTAGTGGCTACACACTTAACAAACAATTAATGCACAAAAGCTCCAAAAGTACTTAAATATTCGAGATTAGCAAATAAATCAACATATGTCAAATAATAGGAAAAACTCTTAAATAAGTCCACTAATCCTACAAAATGATGTCTCGTGACTCTATAAAATATCACGGAACACAAGATATCAAGACCCCCAACTTAAAATTTTGTCATCCCGACAAAATAAAAACAATATTACGGTATAAAGTCCAACTAATCAAACAAGAAAGTACCCAGAGAATGATCCCAAAAATGTTACCTAAACGAGTCTCATGAATTAATGTTTAAGAACTAACATACAGTTATACTTATCATATAAAAATAATCAACACAATAATAATATAAAGAGTTAATTAGTTTCGCAATGTAAGAAGAGATCGATTTTACTTAGTTCAGAACGGTCTCTAATGGTCTACTTAACTACTCCTATTCGCTCAATCGTTACTCAACCACACAACAAGAAATCTTGAGGTCTTAAGGTATATCGTAGGTTTAAAGTAGAGTGTGGTATAATTTTGGTAATTTAGAATGACCTTTTAGCCCTCTCCTCACTATCCATCAACTAATTTTCCTAAATCTTGAATTCACACTCATAATCGTACTCACTCAACCCATTTAATGTCATATCGAAGCATCCCCAAGTCCCTAACCAATAATGAATTATACTATGTAGGATTTTTTATTCTTTTTACACACACACATACACACACACACACACACATATATATATACATATATCCTTTTTTGTAAGTCAAACACGAGACTCTTTTTTATGTGAGTTCTCGTGTTGCCATAATTTCTTGTGTTTCTCTTTATCTACTTTTTTTTTCATTTTTTTCTTTTTCTCAAATCCGGCAAGGATTATAAATAAGCGCACAATGATTAAGCATGAATTAAATGTATAGTCACCCAATGTATCCCATGATCACATTCACCCACCACCCCAAACTAAAGCTCTAAAACAACTAGTCCTAGGCATGTGACTCGAGGGCGGATCATACAGTCAAGTCCTAAAACTAAAGGGTAAAGTCTTATAACGCTTTTATCAAAGAAAAGGCTCAAAGACTAGAACGGGGCTAAGAAGTTACATTACATATTCGGTTAGAAAGCTAAAGTGAACAAGAGCTAAAAAAGGAATGCCTCAGTCATTTTTCTAGTTCAGTGCTTTTGTTACTTTTTCACTTTAACTTCGTAAATTAAGTAGTTTTTCGATCAGCTTGGACCTCACGTTCTACACAACACTTGTTCTTACCTCGTTTAAACATATCTTATTTGCATGACTTGGTAAATATTTCTATCTATAATTACGTATTTCCATATCTATACTTTAAGCATAATATACAAAATTCAAAAGAAACGCTTATTTTCTATCATTTATTCATCTTAGACACGTTTTCCAGGTTTGATCTCTAAGTCCTACACACAATCTTTAATCTATTTTTTTCTAATTTAGAGATTATAATTTGATTGTATTATTCAATTTTCTAGATCAATTAAACTAAAAAAGCATTAAACACATAAAATGAGAATGAGGACAACAAGTACCCCACTCCCAACTCAAAACTGAGTAGTGTTCTGATGACTCAAAAAATAGTAAATTCAAGAGTATGCATCTACACATAATATATATATACACACACATACATACATACATACATACATACATACATACATACATACATACATACATACATACATACATACATACATACATACATACATACATACATACATACTAATGAGTGGGCAAATTGTACTTACTTTCGCGGGAGTCACTCAATCTTCAAGTTAGGGGTTGACGTTCTCGATCCATCTTGGTTGAGGTTTTGTGAGAGCAACTCCCTTGCAAGATATGTCGTTATCGACTCTCAAGCATCCACGATTTCCTTGATTATAGTCTCATCGTAAAAAAAACGAGGCATATATTATATGTATCTTATGCAAGAATTTATGTATAACCTATAAAAGGTATAAGGTATATACTTATGTATTTTATGCGTATAACATTTGATATTACATAACCTATTCAAAAGATAATATAGAGCATATATAGAAGTTGTATATGTATCTTATACTTATATCCTTTGATATAAACTATGAATTAGAATATATAACAGTGAAGTAATAATTGTCTAACTTATTATAAAAATTGGTGGTCGAAAATATAGACCAAGAAATTTCATCAAAAAGCTAAAAATAACTATTTTCTTATAAATCCTGAACTGATTTACAAATGAATTTTTTTATTCTTAATATACATTGTAATACGGATAATAATATGCTTTATAATTCTATGCAAATAAAAAAAAAGATGGGTTTGAAAAGCTAATAACTTATCGAATTTTGCCCAAAACATTTCCTTCACTTTTTCGTGCATTTCCTCTTATTATATGGACATGATTTTAGTTGGGATTTGTTCAACCCATCAAGAGGTTCGAATGAATTAATATTACTCTTTGATTTAAAATTATCATATGACCAAGTGACTTGAATGATCACATGAGGTGAACGATATATGTAATTCAATATCATGAATATAAACTTAATTATAGCCTCAAAAATTGATGTGATGTTAGTCATAAATAACTCAATGAGTACAAAAATTATATGAGAATTGAACAACACTGAGAATTTATAATCAAATGGGTTTTGAAATAATGTTTATGTCATGGAAGAATTATGGAAGAATTATATACTAGATTATCTCTCATTATGCAACATTTGAAATTAAGTAGACACATTTAGGAAGAGATATGTATGATCTATTAGAATATGTAGTCTTTTATATAAAAAATAATTGCTAGACAATTGGTTATGAGTTTTTTTTGTATGACTTATATGCCTACAATTTTATATAATTGTAACATTTTATTGAAGGAAGATAAACCATTAAATTTTGAATATCCTCGTTGGTCAAATAACAAATGTATCGAATCTATTTATTCTTACTTGTGTGATTTATGGTATAAAAATTCATCCATTTATACAACGAAAAATGATTTTTTATCTATAATAATTTATATGCATCATGTGTTCGCTAACTTAGAGAAGATATTTATTGATGAAATAGTTTGTACAGACTAAATTATTATGATAAAAGAGATATTTAAATAAAATTTATTAGATGTAACGTGATCCTCCCATATAATTTAGGGTTATTTTTTTCATAAAGGTCCTACACCATCCACCTCACCAAAGTGAGAGTCCTCCCTTTGAAATAATTATTCTAAGGGTCCTCTTTAAGGGTTTATTTGGATGGGGGGATTGGGAGGGATGAGATTGTATTAAAGGATAATAACAATTTCATCCCTTGTTTGTATTGGAAAAAGTTAGAGGGGATAGTTTATTAAAGGATTCTTACAATCCTTTATGAACCTATATATTCAATCCTTCCAATTCGGTGGGATTAGGAAGGAAGGATTCTTTTATTACGTTGTAATGTCTAAATTACCCTTATTATTTCTTTATAAAATATTTTAATAGAGGTATATAATTTATTTAGTTATAAAAAGAATCCCTTCCTTTCATTTTCTTCTAATCCAAACACCGGATACCTATAATCCTTTAATAAAATTCCTCCCTCTCTTTTTATTCAATCCAAACAAGATTAAATACTCTCCTTTCCATTCCTTAATTATACTCTCATTTTCTATCCTTTACAAAAGAATTCCTCCTTAATCCAAACACACCCTAAGTGATTTGTCTCATAAGACCAATTTGTCAA
Organism: Nemophila menziesii; assembly: GCA_029959085.1. Lineage (NCBI taxonomy): Eukaryota > Viridiplantae > Streptophyta > Magnoliopsida > Boraginales > Hydrophyllaceae > Nemophila > Nemophila menziesii. The sequence continues at coordinate 1,286,793 of JARWIR010000089.1, forward strand.
TTCCCTCAAATTCCCCTACAATGTTTTTACCACTATATATAATTTATATCACCACTAAATCATAATTTAAAACCCAAACAAAACACTCTCACCACTCTCATCAAAGAGCTCTCAAATCTGGAAATTTGAAAAAGAAAAAAATTGATATGGAGATCAAACCAGAAGCTCCATCTCAACCATGGTTGTTCAAGCTCAAATGTAAGATTATGATAAAAGATATGAGGTAAAAATGGATTTTGGCCCATTGAAGCTCAAGTCGTGAGATATGAGTTAGAGGTCAAACAATGGTGAGATGTGGTTATGGCAATCGAGTTTTGAGCTATGGATATATTGAAATCTGAGTTTGAGCTATGGCCAACCATAATGGAAATATGGTCAGGATATGGTATTGGTGCACTAATTAGAGGGTTGTTCGTGTTTATACATTGAAGATCGAAATAGAGGTTGATTCTTGGCCAACCATTGAATCTTTGTTGGTCATCAATTGAAGCCAAAGAATAGAGAATCAAGCTCAGCGTTGGTGTTAATTGAGTTGATTTCGAGCTCCTTGGTGTTAATGGTGTAAACATGAGTTTGTGAAAATAATTGAAATCGTTGACATCATCCCCTACCAGACACATTTTTTCTGTGTCGAATCTGACCAATCAGATTTTAATATAACTTTTTGAAGTACTCTTTATTTTTTGATAGGTTAGATTTGTTTAATATTTTTTTCTTTCTTTTACTTATTAGCCCGTTTTCCTTTTTCTTTCGATCCATTATTTGTTAGTTAGGTGTATTAATTTTTAATTATATTTTATGTAATCAAATTGACAATACTTTTCTTTTTATTTTTATATAAATTATTTTGAGTGATATGTATCAATAAAAGAATATCCATTGATAAAATAAAACTACACACCGAGCACGATACACTGAGAATGATACACTAATCAATGAGATCCTAGCACACTGTGCACACAACACATTAAGTTCTTTGATGACAGCGGCAGTCAGGTGGCTCCACCACGCTCAGTGTCGAAAAGTTTCTTAGTTAGAAACTTGAACATTGTCTCCAGCGACAAAAGTCTGGTGGTCACGGTTGTTCAATGAAAATCTGAGGTGATTATATTTAGTAGTGTTTTTGGATTTTATATTTAAAAAATATATAGTGTTTTGTCCTTATTCAAACATTTGAGGGTACTTTAGACTTTCTAACCTAAGTAAGGTTCTATGAAAACCACAAAACCCAAGTCATTTTGTTATGAAATTCATGGCTCAAGACCTTCCAAGTACATGACCAATAATTTATGAGTTCAATGTTCAAAATAGATGTATTCAAAAAGTGACTAAGTCATCTTTTAAGTTATCAAGACTCGTGTTCCTATTCATTTATTTTGAAAAAAAAAAAATCTATTGCAACACATAAAGCATGGTTGACCTATATGTACATTTTTCTTTTGAAGTTGAGCAGTATGAGCAAATTGCACTTAAAAAAGCACCGTGTTACTATCATTGATATGTTATAGAAGCAAGTAGATTATATAACTAAAAAATAATACCCTTTTTAGAGTATCGTTTATTATATATTTTATTATTATTGATAAATTAAGATATAAAGATTTGATACAATTATATTACAACATAAATATATAGAATTGGAGAATAATTCACAAATAATCATGCAAAATCTACTAAATAAAAAGCGGAGATCTTGAATCAAAATTAATTTAGAATGTCGTTAAGAAAATTTTGCCAAAGTACAGAAAGATGCAACCGTGCAGAGTCATACAAACATGGCAAATGTGAATTTAAGATTAAAAGTTAGCCTGAAGTTTCGTAAATGACTCCATACGTCTCATGGGAAAAAATTTACCAATATGTATCAATTTAATATAAACATTCATATAGAAATCCTTAAAAAACAAAAAATACGCATACATAAATCTCAGGATATATATTATAATTATTTTTGCATTAATTATACTGTCATTAACTGTTTTATGTTGTCATTTAATGTGTTATATTTCTTTTTTTGATATCTCATATGTGAAATATGGGTTAATATATGATATTGTGCATGAATATTTGTTAATTTTATATGATTTTGTGCATGCATATTTGTTAATTTTATATTCATATAATTATTCTTAAATTTTAAATCCATACATTGTGTTTCGTATATCATTCCAATGACACCACTTATGATAAATTTTTGAGATTTTGAAGATAAAGATCATATTCTAGATTGATAATCATCATTGATATAATCAATTGAGGCGAGACAAATATGCACAACACACTTTTTTCCTTCATCAAGATTTTGTCCTACATGAGTTTTCCAAAGTTTTTAACAAGGTAATTTTAAAGTATAAAAGCTAGGATATTGTACTCTTTTTCTTTCACTATATTTTTTATCCCTAAAGATATTTGTAAGTAAGTTTTAATGATACATATTCTTAAAGAATTGAATATAAAATAGGAGTATCATAAAACATTATATTGATATTCATCGTAACACATATACTTCAAGTCTAGATTACAAGCCCAAGAATAATAAGCCTAACAGTTTCCATATTCTTATAAATATGACATTTCTACATTGTAATTTACATTCTCTGATTATCAACAAAATTGTTCTCTCTCCCTTTTGTGTTATCTCTTTTTACTTCATGTTTACTTTCAGATCACCTACCTATTATCTATAATGTGATGTATTTGATTGAAAGTGAAGTATTAAAAGAACGGATAATTCACTTTCAAATAAATTACATCATGTGTTATATTAATTAGGGGTATGATTTTAGATAATATCTATTATTATTCAAGTAATAGGTTATGATGGAAATTATACGATGACTGTTGAAAAAAAAATGCATGTTAAGTTATAAAACAAGTGGTATAATTGATTTTATGATTAATGATTAGCCTTATCTTACACCATAATATATTTAATGTAACAATAACAATGTAGTTGGGGACTTTAGTTATGCAAATAGCAATAATGGTAATCGGTCATGATATGTAAACTATTTCAAAATAGATTAAAAAAAACATGGATTTAAGCGCATCTTTTTTTCAAATATACTTGGTAAAACAGTTGCATGAATGAGATTAACTATGCATACCTTTTAGAATTGTTTTGGTTTGTTGGTATAAAAATATGCATTATCAATTTTGAAATTTTGAAAGATCTGAACGAAATATTAAATTGGATCTTTAATAATTATCGAGTTGTGAAAATGAATTACGTTTAGCTAATATGTGAGCTACTTTAAGAAAATGCATCTATGATAAATCTAAAAAGGAAAGAAAGTTTGAGGATAACCATATCGATATTTTTGTTGATCTTTTTGTATTCTTTTCATTTATAGAATAATGAAAATATTTTTAAAACTATTCAACATTTGATTATTATTATAATAAAAAATAGATTTCTCTCAAACTCACAATTTCAAAAAAAATTAAATGAAATTAATCTTATATTGTAAAATTTCACAGCATCTTTTATTAAAAAAACATTCATTTAAATATATATATATGTGTGTGTGTGTGTGTGTGTGTCTAAAAAATATAAATATGAACAACTCATATCTACCAATATCATACACATTCTAAGAAATTGCTTTAATCACATTTTTCTACAGAGGATTCAAAGGATCTTTATAACAAGTGGATAATGGAGAATATATTCCCATGTATTTGACAATTGTGCAAAATTTACTATTGTAAGTCCAAAATCATGTTTTTTCACACCTTTGTTTCGCATTATATCAACCCAATTGCAATGAAATAACACAACCTTATATCTTGTAGAGTAGTTTAATTCAGTTATGTATGCAAGATCACAAAATACTCGTGTTCTCCCTCTATTAAGTTTGAATCTCGAAAAAAAGACACGCTTGATGTTATCATTGTTGCAACAACTCTATAATTTGGTTTTCCCCTACTAGCTTCTAGTATGAGTTGCCACCTTGAATGTACCACCACTTGAAAGTAAATGCTTGTCTCTTTCTATTGGATCGATATCATTATTATTACATGACCGATTGAAAATTATCTCAATTCCATCAAAATATCTAGAGCAAAAAGTATAGCATTCTTGGGCAACATAACCTTCAGCAATAAATCCTTCTAGGTGGACTTTGTTGTTGTTTGAATACCATATGAATACCTTCAAGCACCTAATATGATATTTGAATGCTTACACGAATTTAAAAAAAGTCAAACAATTACTCAGTTGTGGTTACAAATTTAATTTTTTTATAACAATACCTTTCAATTGGGTATATCCATCTAAAATGAACTAAACCTCGAAGTTTTGATTCATCAGCCAGGTGGGTGACCAAGTGTACCATAATAATAAAAATTGACGGAGGAAAACATATTTCTGAGTCACACAACACTAAAGTTGCACGATATGAAAATTTATCCAGCTCATCGACATTCAGCACTTACAGCATATGGTCTTGACTATACTACTCAATTAAATAATTATCTTTGCAACTTTTTTGTTCACATGTGATCATAGTGCAATTGGTAAAAGATCTTGCCAGGGTCGGTTTTAGGTGTATGCAGGAGGAGCGGACGGTTAGGGCCCCTGATCGTTTGACGTTTTTAGGGGATTCTGATCATCTAAATGAATTATGTTTGTGTATGTGTATATATCCATATTTTTTTTGTCTATATGTGTAATATATTAGCCAAGATTTTTTTTATATGTAGGTGGTATAAGCCGCTTGTGTGCACCAAACTAATCCCAGGGTAAATATGCACGACACCCCGTGCATACCCCCAGGTAGATCGGAACTATGTTACCCATGTTTAGGAAAGATATTCAAATCATATACCTCTTACTTTATAGTATTTAAGGATTGAAGAAATATCAAGGTTCTAGTCATTTGATCTAACTCAACTAGTTATATTAGATAAGATTTACTTATAATAATAAATAAAAATTATTGATGTTACTCATACTTTTATATATATATATATATATATATATATATATATATATATATATATATATATATATATATATATATATATATATATATATATATAAAACAAAAATAGAAAAAGTAGTATTTAAGTAGGAATAAATTACTTAAATATCTATTTAAGGACTTAACCACATATAATTTTTCTAATTACTTTTTAAAATATTATTATATTTTTTTAGTCTTTTGTATCAAATAAACACTCTATTATCAAAAAAATGAAGTTAAAGGAAAAGAAAGAAAAACTACGCTACATTTTTAGCTCCATATTAGACACCCAAATTTGGTTGTAGTTTTTGTAATATCAAATAAAACATCAGTATATATTATATTAAGTTAATAAAAATGAAATCACGCTTTAAATTTTTTGCTTCATATTGGACACCCAAAAAAACACCGCAACTAATGTTATTTTTTTTATAAACCATAAAAATTAGTAAAAATAGATTTTTTTTTAAAAAAAAGTATAAAAGGAGGTTTAATCAGACGAGTCGCCTTTATTCTATACAATCAATGACAAATTGATGAACGGGCGCCTATATAAATTCATAAATCGAGTCATCGCCTCTAGGGACTATCTATTATAAATAGATGAACGGGAGCCTATCCATTATTTTTGTGATGCACTCCAGCTTAGCAAACAACATCATCTTTTAAATTCATAAATCATGTCATCACCTCTAGGGACTTCAATTACTGCACTTGGATCATTTTGGTCCTATGGATGTGACTGGTATTGAAGGATCCAGATATAGTTTGTAACTGTAGATGATTATACTATATATACTTGTGTGATGATCCTTTCTTTGAAAAATCAAGTCTTTATTGAATTTTTATTTTTTTGTAAAAAGGTGCAAAATGAGAAGGGTTATTCAATTACAGGCATTTGTAATGATAATGGTGTCGAGTATGTAAATAACTTTTTTGTCATGATTTTTGAATAGAGCATAACTTTTTGCCTCCTTGATCTACTCAACAAAATGGGGTAGTGGAAAGGAAACCCAAAACTATACAAGAAAATGGCAAATAAAATGTTAAAAGAATATAACATATATATTTTTGGGGTGAGCTTGTCATATTTAAATCATGTCTTGTTGAGACCAATTATTTTGAAAATTCTATATGAGCTTTGGAATGATATACCTCCCCGTATCTCTTACTTTTTTTTGTAAATGTTTTATTCTAAGACAAGTAATTAATGCTAAATCGGAAGAAGGCATCTTCCTAATTATTCTATCAAAAGCATAGTTTATCGTGTGTACAACAAGCATACCAAGATTGTATGTTGACTTTGGTGATACTAATACATTTGATCATAAAGAAGATGATGTAGTGGAACATCCAATATTTCATCGAGTTTAAGAACAAGTTCAACCTTTTGATCTACCAAAGCAAAATGATACAACTCAAGAAGTGAAAATGTTGAAGAAAGTGTACAACAAGTTGTTGAAGTGCATAAGGATCTACCCAAGTGTTAGAAGAAAGACTAAGATCACTCAAAGGAACTCATACTTGGTGATCCAAGTAAAGGGGTAACAACACACCGTTCTTAGTTATTTATCTACTCATCATGCTTTCTTGACTTAAAAAGTTACCAAAAATATCAAATTAGCCTGGCTTGATTACCATTGAATTAAAGTTATCTATGATCAACTAAATCAATTTGAAAGAACCCAAGAGTGGAATCTTGTTGAAAAGATAATGGACCACACTATCATTAAAACTCGGTAAATATTTACAACAAGTGTGATGATTTTGGAATTGTCACAAGGAACAACATTTCTCTTGTTGCCTAAAAGTACAACCAAGAGAAAGATATTAATTTCAACGAATTTTTACACACAAGGTTAGACTAGACACAATTCATATGTTACATACTTTTTCTTGTTATATAGATTTCAAATGAATGTTAAAAATATTTATTTAAACAATATTATTGATGAAGAGGTTTATGAACAACCTCTAAAATTCTAATTTTTCAAATCATATGTTCAAACTTGAAAAAAGTTTTGTGTAATCAAAATATTAAATAATATAACCCGTTAGGGTTAGCTCAATTGGCCAATTTTTTTTTTGATATATGAGTGTCCGGGCCAATTTTCACGCACCACGACTATTCCCATAGAAATTGGCTAAAGTCTTGTTATCAATCTACGTGGTAGAGATTCGAACCGTATGAAAAAGATTAAACAATATTTTTATCTATTCAAATATATATTGATGATATTATATTTAGGGTTAATATTGAGTTCCTGCATAGGATAGCTCTCACCTTAATTTATTTTGAAAATTTGTATTTTATCTCTTTTTTCTTTCTTTCAACAATTTTATCACGTTAAAAGTCCCGTATATATAACTTCACATCAACAATTTTTTTAAATAGACATAAGGGGGAATAATACCGGTACAAATATTCCTAGGAACTTTCTCTAGTAATATACTGATATATAATTGACACCTGTTTAATTCTTGGAGGCATGTATGAATTTTTTTCCTTATTGCCTTATTGACTGACTTAAGGATGATAATAGTTACCGGAGCTAGTTTACATGGACATGTAGTTAGGATTAATTCTCGTGCGAATACTTAAAATCTTCAAATAAAGCCCGCTTCACCAAATATACCGGAGTCCAAATTGTATGGTTGCTCCTCATGTCGTGGCTGGCTCCTAGAAGAAGAAGAAGCCACGATACCCGAGCTAATATCATTTCCAGTTTGAGTAAACCCTTGTGGCAAGATTAATGAGTAATCATTATTGTCCCTCCCTGAGTCCCTGGCCAGACCCTGAGTCCCCGTCAATAGACCCGGGACATAGCAATTATTTATTTCCCCTAGCTGATAATTCCTAAGCTGTAAGGCTCGAAGGAGCCAAGAATTAATTGTAAGATTAGGGCTTAGTAAGCTAGAAGGCCAAGTAAGTGAATTTCGTGGTGTAGTCCAATTCATGAGTCCGTTCATGCTATTGTTGTCGAAGTTTTGTGATGATAAATTAGGGATGTTGCTTAGCGAAATTCCAATTTGATCACTTGAGTCTTGTAATTCAATATCATCACACAATTCATTCACCATTAGTGTGTTAGTATCGCATGGAGATTCCATGGATTGTGGTGAAGATGATGTTTGTTGGGCTTTCTTCACTATTGTACTCTTCTGGAATACTCGACAAACTACCCATTCCTCCTGAAGAATAGCATAAACATTTTATAAGACTTGAATCAGATGGTGAACATCAAACTTGTAACCAATGAGCAAACTCATTAGCCATGATCGAACTACGCAATAAGGAATAACAAAAAAGTTATTAGAGATGATTTACCTTGGTTTGTTTGTAAGAATGCTTAGATTCTTGCCTATATTCATGCATGACCCAATTAGTCTTCTCACCTTTAGGAGCTCTACCTCTATAAAACACTAGGGTTTTCTTCATTCCGATCAAGACTCCGCTACGAAAAATCTCCTTATCCTTGCCTGTTGTTTTCCAGTATCCTGCTTCAGTAGCGCGATTGGTTCTCAAGCCTGTTGGATACTTACGGTCCTTCAGATTAAAAAAGTACCATTCTTTTTCCCCCATGGAAGCTTTGTCTGTGCAAAATTCAATGAATATTCGTCATATGTATGAAAATGGGTGATTCTTTGTTAATTTATTGCAACTTTTTGTCCTTGTTTGTTTAGTTCAGACACAGAGAATATGGATAATAATAGCTGATTGTGACATTTATAATTTTCCTACATAATTATACATGTTGACTGCCGACAGTTTAAGAATTTTAAAAATGATTAAGTTTTTGCTTGCTTGTTTTAACAAGGAACAACTAACCACCATTTTTGTTTTCGGTTAATTAAGTACAATTAAAAGGAATGTTTAAAATCAAGTTTTTGGATCATGCAAATTATTTTCTTACCATTTTATTTCTCGAACCTACTTGTTGGAGCATTTTAATCAAGACAAATCGTTAAAATTCACTATAGCTTAATAACCCCCTTCGGGCCCGTGACAAATTTAGCCCGATAAAAAAATCGTTAAAAATTACCCGTCCAAGTTTCCCAAACTAGAAATTAGACTAAAAAAATTCATATTTCGAGCTTTGCTATTTTTTCTAACTTTTGCCGTCTCAGAAATAAATCTTGGATCCACTCCCTGCCCGGTTACAACGATACATCCCAATACATGCAATGTTATATAAAAAATACTTGTGATAGATTACAAAATTTACCCTAGGAGTATACTACATTCTAACACACCCTTAGCTTATCCACATTAACAATTTTTCTTACCAACTTGATTAATCCACAGATAGAAGGATTTTTTCTTCTTTTTTGTATTTTTCTTTGTTTTTTTTCGGGAAATAGCACTATAAAGATCCATGTGGCATGTCAAATGGCTAAATTTGCCGTGTTTCAAAACTAGAAAAAGGGTCTAGTGAAAGGGTTGGGAGATCCACCTTTGGCAATTATGCAATTAACGTAAAGAATATATATACATACTACTTTGATAACTTGAACATCTTATTAGTTATATTTATAACTATGTACCTGGAAGATCCCAAGGCTCACACTTGTTGATATCAACATCAGCAACAGCTCTTGAAGTAAAACTAAAATCAGAAACCTTGTTAGTAAGATAATATGTGATTAGCTCTTCATCTGTTGGGTGAAACCTGAACCCGGGAGGAAGATTCTCCTCCATTTTCAAACCTTCTATTAACTTCTTGATTATTTCTTGATGAACTAGTAAGTGAAGTACGGATACAAGAACGTTGTAGGTTATTAAGGGTTATGAGGGGCTTAAGTTGTTTTTCTATATTTCAATCTTCAAGAAGAAGTATTCAGGTAGTCATTTTTTTATTTTGATTATTACAGCTAATATATTGACAAAGATAGTGCATGAAGATTTAGATTTATCCAAGTTCGTGAAATAACTATAATGCCACTGGAAAGGTGAGGTCGAATGTTGGTTTTCCTTCTTTACCCTTGACATTTTTTTAATGATTTTGAAGATTTTATTTTTGAATTATTAGTGAAACGGTCTTGAAAGCTATCTTTAGAGTATACAAAATAACACACTATATTAATATTTTTCTGATTTGATTAATTTTTAAAAATATAAAAAGTAATTTAATTAATTATCTACCCAAATGCCTTTTAAACATTATATATTTCATTCTAAATCCTAAATCAAATTTGAAACCACGCTACAATACATATGATTCAAAACTTGAAAGAGTTAGAAAAAATAGAGTTTCGTTGTAAGAACTTGAAAAAGACATGGATATGATAAGAACTTTATTCACGAAGACTAAAGGACTTGTTGTGGTAATATGATGGTGACACAATGTAGATAAGCTCAGAAAAGACACCATGGATGAAGAAGATGACATGACTGCAAGCTCAGATTTGATCGTGGAGGACTAGAATGAGCTCAAAACGGATTTTTATATCTCTATCAATAGTCAATAAAGGATCTCAGAACGAGAAATCATACACTTGCAATGTGGGATCTAAGTGGAAGACGAAGAGATGTCTACATGACGTCACACACTTGGAATTTTTTACTATCTTGTCTATTCTTTGCACCGATTTTCGAACATTTTTCATTAATTTTAAACAAATTGATGAATTAATCATTTTATTAGTTAGATATCGTAATTTTTCCTCATTCTTTAGGTTTCAATCATATCCACTACAAACTCGCTTAGTGTTAGTTAGCATTTATCATGTTATTCATCATTTCTTTTTCTTCAAGTGTCAAGTTCACATTACTCAAATTTATTAATAATACATTAATCAGTATATTTCGTAGTTTTTGTCGTATTCCCATTTTACAGTGTTATACAGTTTTGCTTAGCATTCTGCGTACAAATGTTCCCAGTGTGATGTGTGTGAATGCCCTTGGTTTTTTGGCCCAAGCGTTAAACGAATATGCTCAATGTTCTATGTACAAATATGCTCAGTATATGTCATCAAATTTGTGCAGTGTTATTAGGCGAATATGCTCAATTTTTTGTGCAAGAATTTGCTTAGTGTTCGTGGACAATTTTTTTCTAATCACTGTTAGTAAATGCTCAATGTCGACATTGATCCCGCTCAACATCACCTATCATTCTTAGTGTCACCACCAGTCGTGCTCAATGTTAATCTTGAGCTTCGATCTTGCTCAATGTTCTTAACTAATGATATTCAATTAGGAAAAGAGTTTTGTCTTTATTTGAGGGTATTTTGTCTTTTCCAACCCTAAGTCCTCTAACAAAATTTTTTATCCCTTATGTTAGCTTCCGAATTAAAAAACTCTCATGAAAGACCTTATCGGTTGAAGACCCTTTTTTCATGTGTTAGGGTAAGTAGATAGATCCGATTAAATCACTCGTCAAAGGCTTCAATGAAACACATTGTAAATTTGGATACATACTCTTTTTCCAAAGAGGGTTTTGATGGAATTCAATTGGACGAGGAATCAAACACTCCATATTACATAGACTAAGGCTCGAGAGTGAAATCCTACTAATCTAATAACTGCCAAGATCAATTGTGATGTATAGTTTGAGACCATCTCACCGATACTTGGGGGTAGTTGCTCTATGTCATTCCGCGGAGGTGTTGTTGTCTCACGAGTGTTAGATAGTTCTTGATTTCAACCCAGCGCCTGGAGGAGAGGGAGTGACAATACTATATGAATGGGATTTGGTAAATTTACTAAATCGTCACTATATAAGGTCAAATTAGTTCTTTAGGATTTTTACAATGTTAAGCCTTCATTGACCCACCTAAGATAGTCAGGTTATTTTGTACTCTATGAAAGGAATCAAAGACTCTTGCTCTGTTTGATTGATCAATTCATGTTCAATATACTAACCACGAAATAGTTGTGATTCAGGGTGTCTAACATGATGATTTCGATGAGAAACTTGTGGTGCAATACGGAAAAAAAAATCTCAAAATAAGAATCCGTCATTGTCTCGCTTTAGTAAAATGGAACCGAGCAAGTAGTGTGAAGAGATTTACTTGTGAAGTGTGATGGTGTGGGCGGGGTGTATTTTTTTGTACATACTAAAATCATACCTCATTTGTAGGATTTCAAAAGATAATGATCTTGTATTCACAATCTATGCAATATTTATTTTAATAGATAAAAATATTTGGTAATCATATTCTTTAAAATTTTATATATCTTAAGTACAAATTATAATTTATGAGCTACCAACCTTAAAATGAAATATAATACTAAAGAGTAGTTTGGCAACATAAGTACAAATAATTCTTATTCTGAATATATGCACTTTATTTATATTTTTCTGAATACAAATTATTTAAATTGTATTTAGTTTAAATGTAAATTATTTATTATCAAGTGTTCTTTATAGATTTGTCCTAATTGAATCGAATTTAAATTATTCAACACACAAATATAACATTATTTAATATATTATACGATTAATGATATATATCACCAAAAATCATATCAATCAAGATATTCATAACAAAATGTGATTTAATTGAAAGTGAATTATGAAAGGTGGAGTTAAATTGGAAGGATAAAGAGATTAATAATTTATTTTCAATCAATTCGAAATCATGTCATGAAAAGTGTAAGTCTAATCGGGGGTAGGAATAGGACACTAATCAAGATTACTACTAATTTAAAACTTTTAGGAAAGTTTAGAAAACTCTTTGAGAAATTATATCAAACACTTGCAAACTAATAAAATAAGAAAGTATTAGTCGATAAGAACTTATGCAATTTCATATCACAACATAAAGTAAAGTGTGTGGGGTTAGATATTACGTAATCACTTAGAGTGGTTCGGTTACCCTATATCCACTACCTAAGCTAGCCACCTTAGGATTTAAAACTCATCCACTTACCTTTTTGTTTTCTTAATTCCAAAAAAATAAACCGATAAAAGGTGGGTTTTCGGGTTCAACCACAACCTATACACCTTGGTTTTTATCGGGCTCAATCACAACCCTAAGTGAGACTTTTGACGAGCTTAAACACAAAACCTAAACTCATTTCTTGAGACTCAGATAGGCTACTCACCCTCCTGGGGTTGGAGAAGTATATTGAGTGGTAGAGACATTATTAAAGATAAAATTCATTGGAAAATTGGTGATGGTAACGCTATTAACATCCATGTTGATAAATGGATTAATAACACAAATGAAGTTATTAAACCTCTAAAAGGTTTAGCTAACTCTGTGAAGGACTTTATGAAAAGTAATGAAAGGAAATGGGATGAAAAACTTATCAAGGATGAATATAATTCTGAGATTTCTAGTAAAATTCTTAATACTTTCATCCCTTTCTCAGGAGGGAAAGATACACCTTATTGGACTCTTGATCAAGATGGTATATATACTGTCAAAAAGAGCTATCAGATGCTAAAACAGGCCCAAGAGGTTAAAAATAATACTAAAGATACTAATAAACCTTCATCTTCACACCATATCCCTACTGACTTATGGAAAATGATGTGGAATTTAAAAATAGCCCCTAAAGTTAAAAACTTTGGCCCTTAAGAATCTGTTACCTACTAATGAAAATGTGTATAAAAAGAAGGCTATTAAAACTCCCATGTGTGATATTTGTAACATTGAAATAGATAACACTAAACATTTAGTACTCAATTGTGAATGGACAAGAGCTATTTGGCTTGCTTCTGACTTTGATCTCCATACTTGCAACGAGAGTTCATCTAGGATGGACTCTTGGATGGCAAACATATATGAGGGATTTAAAAGTCAAAAAACTTATAATCATGGTATGGAAAAATTATGTATGTTACTATGGCACATTTGGAAGGCAAGAAATGATTATAAGTTTAAACATATGAAACTTGACCCTATCACGGTTCTTAAAAAAGCTGATTGGGAGTGGGCTAAATATAAAAATAGTAATTTTCCTAAGGATGTTATTAATATACTGAAGGAAAATACAAAAGATACAAAAAATTCTCTTTTGCCCCATATTGAAGAGAATAACAGTAATGGGATAAAAAAAGATGAGAGATGGATACCCCCACCCAAGAATTTTATCAAAGTAAATTGTGATGCAGCTTATAAAGATAACAAAGCTGTAATATCTTGTGTTAGCAAGGACTATCTTGGAAGAGTTTTGGATTGCAATGCTTGGGATATATGTGTTGATTCTCCGATTGAAGCTGAGGCTCTAGGTATACTTAAAAGCTTGTTTAATTGCCTGAGATTTGAAAGATTCAAGGACGATTATTTAAAGTGACTGCCGAAGAGTGATGCTACCTTTAGAGTTAAACAGTTGTATTCATATTCCCAAAATTTGTAATATTATTAAGAGTATTTACTTTATTTCAGAAATTTGTAACCCTATCTTTAAATGGATTAGTAGAGATAGGAATGTTTTAGCCGATGGAGTAGCCAAGAGTAAGCTCCTTAGCAACACTCTTGGTCCACGCTTGTGTGGAAACTCTAGTAGGTTAGGTTTATCTTCCGAAACTGAAGTCTACCCCTTGGGGATAGGCTGATTTGTTACTCGTTTATTTTTAATATATTAAGTATTGGAAAAAAAAACATAATGGATGGGATAGTAATGTGCGGGACAGATATGTCTTTTGTGATTACCCATCCCGTAAGTTATCTTGAACTCGATTGATGACAACTACATGTTACTTAATATATTAATGTTTTCTATAACAATCTCTAACGTCACCGGTTGGGGTGTGGGGGGGGGGGGGGGGGGGGGTGGGGTTGGGGGAATATTGACAAATGTAAGATCCTTCGGAGGGGCTATTTGGGGAATTTATTGGGCCGCGGATGGTTGAGTCTGGTTTACACCTAATAGGAGGTATTGTTATTCAGTAGAATGTTGAACCACCTTCACCCATTTCTTTACCCACCAAGAAACTCCCAAAACTTCGCCCTTGTCCAATGGAGACATGTTTTCTATTCACGTCATCAACAATATATTAATAATTTTGTCACTTGTTGCTCTCTGTATCTCTGAGCCGCACGAGTGTTTGGTTTTATACTATCCAAGGATTGCTAATTTTAATTTAATTGATTAAAATGAAACATAACATTGTTGTAAATATATTAACTTATATATGACCCCAAAAAGAAAAAAGAAAAAAGAACTTATAATTGTTAGTTTATAACCTCAACTTAGTGGGACGAGTACGATTTTGAATTACTGGTGATTCGAACGTGACAACAAACCCGATGCAATATACATAAATATATATTTGATCCTAATATCTATAGATCATTAAAGAGTGTTTTACTTTAGGAATAATACAATTCTAAAATTTTCGACAATATTCGATCCGGTCTCATCTAATGGTGTGTTGCTATTTTTAAAACCAGATGTAGCGGAATTTTGCACACGGGTTTTGATGAGTTTATGGCGGACTTGAACCGGACTCAGGTCAACCAAGTATTTGCGGATATTTATATATTTATATATTTTCTTAATAAAAGTGTTGTAAAAAATATAGGCGAAATCTTTGTGGAAGTTTTGATTAACTTGTTGTCATCCAAATTCATACGAGGTGTTTTTGATAAGAAGTGTTGTTCAGATTATTAATAGAAAAATGATTCCACCACTACTTAGTGTTGCTCATATAGTGTAAAAACTAAGAAGTTATATTTTATAAATATTATAAGTCCATTAATTAATTAAAATATAATTTAACTAATATTGTTACATATTATCATACTTCTTATAATAATATGTTTTTTTTATTACAATGGAGGTCACTAGGACCGTGAAAGTAAGACTATTACATTGGCTCAATTACATCGAAACCCTTAGTTGAGGTGTCTTCTAACTATATCTGTCTTTGACGAGCAAGCTCCAAATCTCATCAGGAGTTTCTTCATAAAGAGAATATGCATACCTCTGATGTAGACCTCGGCGAGCTAGCCAATCAACGCAGGTATTAGTTTCTCGGAACATTTGACTAAATATGAACTCTTTATTTCTCCTCAAACAATCCTGAATTTTATGTATTCTTTCCGCTCTTGGCCCTCTTCCGATCATAGCTTGATCAATCAGCTGAATCGCCTCCATTGAGTCTACCTCAATACTCATTTCAGACAACCCCTTCTGCTCGGCCAAAATCACTCCTTCATATATCGCCACTAATTTACTAATCACGGGTAAGGTACACTCTACATTCATCGAGAAACCACAAACCCACGTACCATCCTACTAATTCAACTGTTGAACTTTTCTTATGTTTACTAGTACCATCCATACCCCCCCCCCCACACGTGTATAACTTGTTGCCAGAGTCAACTCCGCCAAATGTAGGAAGACTCCCACCATTAAAAATCGAATCTTTGCACTCCTTCCATAACACTTCAATAATTGTGGTAAAAAATACGCTCCAAAGAATACATGCCAAAAGAAGGTTACGAGGTGTTTTTAGTCCACCAAGCACATCCCTGAACCTGTGATTCTCCGCCTCGTGACTGACTCCGAGAGTCTCCCTTGTCCTCCAGTCCGAATCTGCTGCTCTCTTATTTCTAGTTTGGGATAGTGACTGAAATGTTGATCATCCACAGCAACTGTGACATGAGTAACCTGCTGCGCTACTCTCACTCAAGGACCTGCTCTACATGAAAAAACTTCTTCTGCAAAATTAGATCAAAACACTGGGGAATTCCATGAATCTGCAAGGCATGGTGGTCTCTCAAAGCCGATGCAGCCTCCTCAAAAGCTTTCCAGAATTCCTCCGAAACAATACCTCCAGTGCCGCCCTACTGTACCCGAACGCTGTCAAATATACTTTCCTCCTCCAAGGAGCCCTACACCCCTACCCCAGCTCCCAATCTCCTAATACCATGCCAGACCTTCTGAACAACATTATATTCACAGAACAGATGCAACGAATCCTTCTCCTTAACCCCACACCAAACGCATAGACTAGAGATGTTCATATCGCGTTTAGTAAGATTTAAACATGTGGCTAATCTATCCTGTATCGCTCGCCACAATAGTATCCTTCTCATAATAATATGTTTTTTTATACATCTGAGAGCCACTTTGGACTCGGGGTCATTTTGACTTCAATAAGATTCGATCCAAATACCTCTTGGTCTCTGTGGAGTAGTCTAACCGCTAGACCAACTATCGATCTTCTCATAATAATATATTGATCTCTATAATTCTAATTAAAAAAAATTACAAAACAGATAAATTTATCTAGTAACTTTTCATACTATCATACATTACATACTAAAATAGTAGATATAGTTGCTTTACATATATAGTAGATACTGAATTTTGAGAGTCATATATATAATGTATATTCAACAATAGTAATATATAAAGAATAACTATATATATATATATGGCGGGTCGGGTCTAGATTAAATGGGTTTTACTAACATTAAGACCTGGTTTAGGTCTAAACTCGTGGGTTTTACTAAAATTAAAGTCTGGTATAAATCCAAAACCCGCTGGCATAAACTGTTTGAGTCGAGATTTGACTGATCGAGCGGGACGAACGAGTCGGGCAAATGATTTGCTCTTTCCTTGTTTTACACATTAATTATGGACCATATAGTAACTACACCAAATGTTAGCATATTTGTCCAATTATAGGTGTAAATTGAATAAGTAAGCAAAACTTTTTTCTTATTTTACCAAATAAAATTCAACCCTATCTCAAATTTGATAAGATGACGTTATAATTAAAATAGTAAAAATAACTTCATTTTAAGGTTTAGAAGATAATTTATATTCTAAATTAAATCAAAAAAATAATAATTTTATTTTTAAAACTTTTTTTATCGGCAAATCAAAACTTGTACGGATAGAGCTCAACAGATATTACATCCTAGGCCCAGTAAAATCGGGCCATTATATTTCTAAGACTAGGCTTGTGTTAACTATTACGATGGGTCAAAACAATGGATTAAGTAAACATTAGCTAACTATTACACATTTTCTCAGCCAATTCAAACGCATTTATACATTTAAATCTCCTTCTTCTCAATTTGACAGCTACAAAGGAGATAATCCGGTTGTAGATCCTTTCTTCATTCATCTCGGCATCCCATGGTCTCTGAAATTTTGCTCTCCCCAAATAAAGTAAATGTAAGTAATGTAAGTTTTATTTTTAAAACTTATGACAGTACTATCTTTAATAAGAATATATTTGAAAAAAAATAAAAATAATGTCATCCCTCTCTCTCTCTCTCTCTCTCTCTCTCTCTCTCTCTCTCTCTCTCTCTCTCTCTCTCTCTCTCTCTCTCTCTCTCTCTCTCTCTCTCTCTCTCTCTCTCTCTCTCTCTCTTTCTCTCTCTCTCTCTAGCCCTAATAAAAAAACATACACCACCTTTCTTCACCTTGTCTCTCACCAACACCACGACTCCAGAATTACCACCATGAATCTCCATAACGCCACCACCATCTCCACGCCACTCTCGCGACTCCATAACAAACAACTAACCAAAGTCACTACTCTCCATACTATCCAGATCCAAGGAAGATGTCGTGAATACGAAAAGGGCCACCATTGCTCAGACCACTGCATTCTCCGCTTCTGATCTGCTTAATTATTGCAGGAGAAAAAAAATCATGGGACATACAACATGACTTCAAATCACACTGCAAACCAACACTGCCAAACAAAATGGCTCCCTAATATTCCCCTTTCCAATGAGATTACACGCTTGAAGGCCTATATGATACTTCAATCATCTTATTTGATGGTGTCGGGTTGCTCAGATCAACAAGTAAAAATCCTCTCCTTTTCTCATTCTACATGTATAATTCTGTATGCCAAAATTTCAGTCAGATGCTTATATTTTTCAACCGCATTTCGGTATTTTTCAAGGGTTTTGATCTAATTGAAGTACTAAATGGCTGATTTGGAAGTTAGATCTTATGAAATCATGTATATTCTGCAGATAAGTTTGCCTAGTAGTTAAAATTTGGGATTATTGCAACATATGCCTCAATGTTATGAACAATATCCAAAATTACTCAAAAAAATTGCACCATTCATTTATTGCTTATACTAAAAGATTCTTTTTTTGTCTTGTTTGATACCAGACATTTAAACAAACTTGATGAGATGAATGTAAAAGAGGAAATTTAAGAAGAAACAAATTATGTGAAGTAATTAGACGTAGAGAAAAGTTCATTCAAAGAGGTGCCTATTTGTCGAAGACCTATTTTACCTCCAATATCTACCAAATCATCATCAAGCTTCGTGTTTTAACCAATCGATAAATACTCAACTTCACTTTCTACTTCAATGGATGGTCCTGGTGTATGGAGACCACATGCTAAAGATATGGGTGGAAATAGATGACCTATGTCAAGAAGTAGTCAAGAAAGTGGTACCCGCAAATATCCACAAGATTGAGCTTGGTCTCGTGGATCTACTACTAGAACTGGAAAAAATGCTCGTGGTGGAAAAACTATTGGGCCCAGTAAGACTAGTTTTGGAGTCCGAGCTTCGAGTCTTGGGAAATAAGGCATTAGAAAACAGGTCCGAAGAAACATATTTTAACAGTAAGTTTACTTTTGCATTCTAATAATTTTAGACACATAAATGAAAGGTTTTTAAGAATTTTTTCCTAGTTTTTAGGTTTCTTAATATGTGTACAGAACTTGTGAATGTGCTAAGTAAAAACAAGAATTTGCTGAATGTAATCGTGACAGAATGGTGATGCGGGAGAAGGAAAGTTAAAAAGGACAATACGAGGGACCCGACAGAGATTTACCATGTAAGTTTTGAAGATAGATAAAAATATTTGTGGTAAAAAGGAGAAACGGAAATAGTCTTTATTGAAAATCACGATGAGCATAAAAGTGAGGGAGAGATGCAAAAAGATAGTGAGCAGGAAAAGGATCGTAAGGTTGATCTAGAAAAACCTCTAGATGTAAATTAGTTGGGATTGTCAAGGCATGGAACCCCTTTGACACTTCTAACACTTAAAGAGGTTGTTAAGAAGAACAAGCCTCATGTACTATATCTATTGGAAACTAAGAATTTATGTGATAAAGTTATGCAACTAGAAAAAAGCATAAATATGAAACTTATAGTCTATGTTAACCCAATACGTATATTTGGAAGATTAGCCTTGTACAAAAATTGTGAAGTTAAAGTTATTATTGAAGTTTGCTAATCACATGAAGTGTATGCTAATTGATTAAGAGCTTAGGAATATATGTACTATTTTGTTTATGTTACTCTAAAAGAAGAAGAAACTGAAAACATCATTAATAAAATGCCAGAATGTAAACCTAGTCGAAATGAGAAACCTTAGAACATAATGGGTTTGAGATAAGAGAAGTACTAGATGTTTGGTTCATCGTCGTTGGTTTGAAATTAAAGGATAAGTCTTTATGATAACTCCATAAGACGAAGAAGAACCTTGAACAGTTATTGAAGAACTTTTATGTCCGGCTAAGAATGAATGGCAATAAAAATGTAGTCGATGAAGAAAACCCAGATATAGGAACTGGTTGATCTCCCAAAAGGACGTAAGGCGTTTGGGAACAAATGGGTTTCCAAAATAAAGAGGAGACCTGACAATTCTATTGATAGGTATAAAACTCGCTTGGTTGCAAAAGGCTATACTCAACGGGAAGGAATAGATTTTGAGGAAACTTTTTCTCCTGTTGTTATTTACCTCAGTATGTCTTATTTTAGCTATTGTGGGGCATCTCGATCTGAAGTTGCACCAAATGGATGTTAAAACTGCATTTCTAAATGAAAATTTAGAAAAAGTTATTTTCATGAAACAACTCTTGGGTTTCACTGCAAAAGATTAAAGAAATAAAATATATAGATTGTTAAAATCAATATATGCTCTTAAGCAAGTCTTGAGATATTAGAATTTGAAATTTCATGAAGTTATTTTATCAAATTTGTAGTATTGTCAAAAAAAGGTATTTGTAGTAGTCTCATAGGGAGAAGACACATCCTTGCCCATGAGTTGTACACCAGAAGTATGCAACAAATTTTCTTTAGTTTTAACATTGGACGATCGAGGAGTATTCTTCTGGTACATGCTAGATAAATATGGAATCGTATGTGCACCTTGCTTGACGTGGAGCGCATCCACTAAATGCATTAAATGGAAAAAATGTATTATGTCTTTCATCTCCGACATTCTATATATCTGACTTATTAACTGCAACAATGGTCCTAAAAACATAGAGGAACACCTTACAGAAATAGAGAAAAACCTAACGACCCACTAACAAGTCCAAAAAGCAAATAGTCATCTTCTCTATCATGATGTACACCACTGCCCTGAGACGCAAAACAGCGCCATTGCCATTCTCCAATAGCCCAAACAACAAAAGAAAGTGATCTAATCTTACTAATCTTTCAATGAGCTCAAGACCATGACCGTCTCTATATTGGAGAGCATATTATAACACTTTGCGTGATGAAACTAAATAGAAGAGAATCCATACCTTGCACAATCAGTGCGTTTAACAACTTGTTATGCTTTCAACAATTGTTTGTATGTACTTGTGGACCGGAGCGGATCTATTGATTGTTCTAATTTTTAGCCCCAGAAAAAATCCTATATATGTCCCTACTTGTGGATCACTAGACAACTTGAATATTCATAAATTTATAATAAGGAAAAATCTTTATCAAATGGCATCAAGATAGTAGATGAGAAAAATAATTGTTAGTTATCACAAAATATTAATTATCATCATTCCAAATAAAGTATAGTAATATGACATATAAAATCTGATGAAAATAAATGTGTTTGGCTATGTGGTGCAATCTGAAACTTTAACCTCAAATACTGAATTATCCCATGGTCTTGTTGGACCGTAATATG
Organism: Nemophila menziesii; assembly: GCA_029959085.1. NCBI lineage: Eukaryota > Viridiplantae > Streptophyta > Magnoliopsida > Boraginales > Hydrophyllaceae > Nemophila > Nemophila menziesii. The sequence continues at coordinate 1,308,569 of JARWIR010000089.1, forward strand.
TGGCAATTGTAAGATCACAGATATCTTTATTAACTTCGTCGTCATACACCAAACGGATGCCCCATAAAGTAGAAGGCTCAACGTTACATAACTCAAATAGGAAATCGTCATTTTGCTTGTTTTGACCTGAGACACTTGTAATTTTTCCAATTGGTAAATAAAGAAAGGCGATATCCTTATCAGTGTCTGGAATATGGGGTAAAATGAAGGAACTTTTTGTCACCCTACCACTCCCAGTAACCACTTTGAAGCCTTCTAAGTTATGAGTCATGAATAAAGCATATATAGTGTATCGATGAAATGGACATTTTCACCATCTAGAATCTTGGAAAGGTCTTTATGACACCTGCAACAATTCAGTGTAAGGGACTCTAAATATCTAAGCCCAATAAAGTTCTTTGGTAGGGATGTAAGATATGTGCAAGAGCTCATATTTATCTCTTTCAGGCTAGTGATACCTCCAAATGACCACGGCAATTCTTTTATTAACATCCCCTCCATGTTAATAATCCTTAAACGTCTTGTATTGATGTGAATTGTTGGGAATTTTTTCAGCTTTTTGCAATAGTTGATATCGAGGATTTCAAGAGATTCCATCTGTATATCTTCTGGAAATGTGTGAAGTAATATACACGTATCCAAATCTAAATGTACCAGCTTCTTGTGAACTCCAACGGAAGGATGGACCTCCAACAACTTTCTGCAATAGTGAAGTACTAAAAGTTTAAGTTTGGCATACCCGAAAGATTTGGACTTTGTACAATCGAACTGTTAGTCAATACAAGGCTAACAAGGTTTCTCGGTTTAAAATTAATTGATAAAGATTCGGCTGGATATTTATCCCAATGAAGCCACCACAATGAATCAGGAAGATGAATAGGGGCATTCGTAAGGAACTCGGTTTCATATATCTCGAGTAACCTTAGCCTATTCATGTTTCTAAAGGCCCCATTGCTTAACATCAAGTTTCCCTCGTTTAGTACCAAGCATTCAATTTCATCAGTCCCCTACATAGTAATGAGATTGGTTAGAAAAGAAAGGAAACAAGGAACTAGACATAGTTAATTGTGAAGAAAGGGATGAAAACAAAATTAATATATTTGATATAACATTCGTTATACGAAATCATATATAAGATAAATGTAGTGTAGATTGAGTTTAAAGTCATTCTCCTAACATTGTATTAAATCATATATATATATAATATCATGTCTTCCTAGAAAAATGTTTTAGGCTCAAACTCTTATTTGATTTAAAGTTGTTTCATTAAAATAGTGTTTGTCAAAAGTTAAACTATGACATTTTGTGTACTTCTATCCAGTTTCCAGTTTATCTTTGTTAAAGCTCTTACCGTATTCTGAGTTAGGACATCTACTATTTCATCATGATCCCAAAGTCGACTGTATCTTTTGGGATCCGCATTGCCTTTTTGGCGAACAATAGTTTGACCCATATCTTGTATTAAATCATGCATTTCGACTACTTGTTTCCAAAGTGTGCCTCCATTATCATATATGTCACTCATATATATGAGTGACTTCTGAATAAGAATGGCAATGCCCTCCACAGGGAAGAAATTAAAACTGTCAAGCTTTTTTTTTACTTCATCTATCTTTTCCCCTCTGAAGCAACAAGCCATATCTAGAAATATGTTTCGTTGAAGATCAGTTAACCCCTCAAAGCTAATTTTAAGCATGAGAAAAATTTCTTTCTCTGGATGAACTTTCAGTCTAGCAAGTGCACTTTCCCATACTTCCATTTCATGTCCACGTAAATGACAACCCAAGACTTTAACAGCAAGAGGAAGCATACAAGAATAACTCAAAAGACGATCAGTAAGTTGAACAAAATTTTCAGGTGGGTGAATCGTCTTAAAAGCATTCCAACAAAAGAGCTCTTCAGCTTCATCTTTAGACAAAGATTCCATTTCATAGATGACATTTACATCTCTTGTTGTGATAATGATTTTATTACCAGAACCGAACCAATCGTGATCTCCTGCTAATGCTTGTAATTGTTTTATGTGATCCAGGTCATCAAGAACCAGTAATACTTTTCTGAAAGAAAGACTATCCTTTATTGTCTCGCTTCCTTCATCTTCACACCATATATTTACACTAACCATGTTTAAAACTTGTGAAAGGAGTTGCTTTTGCATATCCACCACATCACGTTTACGCACGTCTTTAATAAAACAGCGTTCCCCAAATTCATCAATAAGATCATCAAAAAGAGCTCTCGCAAGAGTTGTTTTCCCAATCCCCTCATACCCCAAATCCCGAGTATACAAACGCCTTTGGTTTCCCTATCCAGCAATAACCTTAATTTCGCAATGCGCTTCTCTTTTCCTACAAGACCTTTAGCTAAAGCTTTTCTAGGTAATTTCTTGAAAATCTCTTCCACTATACTGTGTATGCATGATGCTTCAGAATCGTTCCTGACATTAAGAGAATCAATAAATCTCACAACTTAAGATTTAATTACACAATACAAATATTTTAGAGTAAACATATTAATATCTATGTTGAACATCAACAGGAGCTGGAATACCAATGAAGAAATTAAAGTAAAGGGCAAACTTTATAAATATGGAATCCTTTAGGTTCAACGTGAAAGAATTGGCTTGTTAGTGTATGCATAAAGTATAAAAAACTTATAAGTTATAACTAAACAAATTGACCAAAACTAATCACTTGAGAAGATTTTACTCTTAAATGAACCCATTTGTTTTCAAATTTCAAGTTGGACACACAAAAATTCAAAAAGAAAAATTCGCTCATAACCGTGATTTGCCAGCCCTTTGGATAATCAGGTGCAATGGAGATCAGTATATTGTTTTTATAGCTAATCAGTTGAAGAACACACAATCCAATGCAAAATGAAAGCACAAAAAATGGTACCAAAGTAATATCACAAATCTAATTGGTGTGAATATATAAAAAGAAAGGAATAATAATTTATACCCATGGCTTAAGTCGTGTCCTTTTATATTTGCTGCTTCGCTCAGATTTTCCTTCCAGATTTGTACTTTCTCTATGTTGTCCTGATAAAACTTCTTATTATGTTCAGCAAAGACGTCATTAAAGCTATTGGTTTGCTTGCGCACATCCGATGGATCTACGTTGTAAAATATAGGTATAACAGTTTGGCCACACTCGAGCTTGCATTTCATTATTTTTACAAGTTCATCTAAGCACCATGTTGATGAAGCATAATCTTTGGAGAAGATAATGACTGCAAATTTTGATTCTTCTATGGAGTTTAACAGAACTTATGAAATTGTGTCACCATTCTTTATATTATTTTCATCAAAGAAAGTCTTGATTCCTCTTCGAGTAAGTGCTGAATAGAGATGACTAATGAAGGTTTTCCGAGTTTCTCCTCTGAAACTGAGAAAAACATCGTATTTCTTTGGTCGGGCGGCTGATGATGACGATGCCATTTCGGAATTGATTGACCTTTAGGTTCAGCTTAATAAATACACTGTTAACAATTTAACATGTGTTAATTAGCGATGGCAATGATTTGATTAACATAAAAAAAAAAAAAAACTTCATAACCATAAACTATTTATTTTACTACTAATCTAATGATTTTGAAAAGTAAAAACCATAATCTTTTTTGGTCAAAACTCAAAACCATAATCAAACTACTAGAATTCAATTTTTAAATAATTTTGCGCGTTAATTTTTCTTTGAATAAATATATATGTGTATACTTTTGCAAAGTTAATAAATAATGTTAATGTACGAAAGAAATTATTTAGATCTAATTTAATTGTGAAAAAATAAGTATTCTAATAATATCTTGACCCCTATCTATTTGAATATATAATGATCATAACCAATAAGCGCACAATTAAAATATAAAGCAGTACTATAATACAAGCTAAATCAAATCTTAGTGTCTTACCTGAACTGAAAATCTTCAAAACCAAAAGCTTCAGCTTCAGTTCTCAGCATCCGAGAGAGATCAAGCTCGTTTTTTGCTTAAGCAATTAGCAAGTGAGGTAACGATACAAGAATGGTGGTGGACAACTTTTCAGGAACGGGATGGAGTAACTACAGCTGATATACTGACCAAAATAATGCATAAAGACTTTGAGTTTTCTAATATTCTAAAATCAAAGATATATAAGGCGAGAAAGTATTTTATGGCAATCACCCAAAATGGCTTTGCCTTGTTGCTCCTTTTTCACTATAAAAGAGGAGAATAAAAGGTACATTATTCAAATCGTTTTATAAAAAATGTGTATATTTTTTTTAGGATTGGTGGCAAGTTGTCCGAATTGCCCACTTTATAAATTAAAATGTGTTTAATGTCTATTATTCAAACGACAGTTGTTGGTTAGACTTTTAAGCTAGTTGTCATCTTCTTTGTATATACTAAAGCACTTTGTAGTTGAACATCTAGTATTCAATGAGCTCGGTTCTTAGGTGAGTCACCCACTAACATAATTATGTGAGCAAATTAATTTTAGAGGCTCAAAAAATAAAAAAGTTATCCACAAAATCCTAACTAAAAAATCATTCTAACAAAGGCCTAACTTAAATTTTTGAGTTATAGGTTTTATACGGACTAATATTTATTTGTTTGAAACGTACCAATTCCCTTGAGTTTGGTACGTACCAAATGCTTTTTACTTTCGTTTTTATGTTTAACGGGTCCTAATAGTATTTTTCTAGAGGTTTGTGTTATGTCCGAGGTTATTGACCGCAAAAACAATACAAAAATCTGTTTACGATAAAAAAACAAATTGGCACATCAATTAAATCATGTTGGTACATTCCAACCAAATCATGCTGGTACATTCCAACCAAATCATGCTGGTACATTCCAACCGGTACATTCAAATTAAATCTAAATTTATATTTAAAACAAAAAGAAATCATTTTATAATACATTTTTGAATTAAAAAAAGGGAAATAAATTAGGAATTACAATAAACAAAAAACCAACAGCTTTAATGGGCCTTGCTTCTTGGTCCGAGTTCGGCGGCAATCGAAGCGTGTGGAGGAGAAATAGGTTGTTCTAACGGAGGTGGCGGCAAAAGTGGTGGTTGTGGTGGTGGTGGTGATTGGTCGGAGGAGGCAACAGGCGAAATAGAATAAATTATCTTCATCTTCAATAATTCTTTCATATCTTCAAACAATTCATTTCAAATTCTTTATTAATCCTCATAGATCTTGAAAATCACAACTTAAATATAGCAAAAAAATCACACCGAAACACCGAATTCAATCCCAGTAACAAGATTCGCATCACACACATTTCTAAACCAATCCTACATAAAAAAATCATTCCTTTAACATAACCCAAAAATCAAATCACTGCAAAAGAAATTGAATTGATAAAGTAGATACCATCTTTTCGTGACTATGCTATGTCAGGATAAAGTAGCTACTATGTTATCATAAAGTAAACATTAATCTGTCCTTTTCACAATACTACATTATCATAAACTTTTATTTTTTATTTTAAAGTACGTATTTCTGTATTTTGCACTTTTGACCCCGTAATTTTGAAATTGATATTTTTAATTTTTTTTCCTTTTTTTTCCGTATTCCTTATGTATTTATACGTTAATAATACTTTCAATTTATTTTTTTCTTTTATCACAAAGTAATTGGATTCCATTGCTTTGGAACTTGATAGTTCAAATTCAACAATGGAGTATCGACATGTTAACCCTATTCTTCCTTTTTATTTTTTGTATCATCAACCGAAAGTCTGTTCGGTCCCAACCCCTTTCTCTGTCGCTATCACCGTCGATCTCACCGGAAGGAGCCGTCGAAGGGATAACAACCCAAAACGAAGAAGCAGTCGACCTCAAATCATCGTTCCCAAAGCCATTACGGTGTTTAATTATATCAAATTAGGTGAGGTTGAAGAGCTGTTCTTGGTTGAAGGCATCGGTTGAGAAGCAACATAGTTCACAAGCGACAGTTTCACAGCTTTTTAGTTCAGCGAAATGGGTCAACGAAACAAGAAGAATAGGTAAATACTTTTCCCAACGTTTGTTGTAGATGGGTCTTGTTTTCAAAGAATCAATGTATGTTGTGATGTTTACGTTAGGGTTAGTTGTGTATTGATTGTTTAGTGATTGTGTAGTGATTTAATTTGTGGGGGTCGTGAATTTGGCAATGGGGGTGAGCGATTGTTAATCCATGATATTGAAGTTAATTGGGACCACCTAGCTGTTTGTATAAATGTCACATAGAATTTTGACCTTGAGTTTTTGTATATAAATCGAGTATAATAGTTGGCTTAAAGTGCAGTTTGTGTATAATTTAACACTTACTATAAGAATTAGTGTATTTTTTCTGCATAATATAGGTAGATTTTTGGATTTTTAGCATCAACAGTTTCGATGTTGTTTTTTCTTCAAGTATGCTTAATCTAGGGTCTACTTTAGAAACTTATGCATAGTGTAGATTTGAAATGTACAGTCTTAGCATATTACATAGGGCCAATAGCGCATTTTATAAGTATAATACTAGATTGTGTGCAAATTCGTGTAATTTTTGTTACAGTAATCATTTAATTTGGACTAAATAATAATTTTAGCATATTATAGATACCTAATACTCTATTTTTGCATATTATAGTTGGCGTATAATTATAATTCATGGTTGTATTACCTGATTTTGTGCAAAACTGTGAAATAGAAGATCAATTAGCAACAACAGGGTCTCATTTAGTAATTTTTGCATAGTGTAGAAACTTGTATCCCGTTTTTTGCATATCACAGTTGCCTTGTAGTAAAATTGAAAGTCCTGATTGCAATGTTATCTTAGTTTCTGTTAATGTTACGAGTATTTTGTTAATATAGATCTAATTATGAACTGTCCCATAATGTAGGGACAATGAAGACAGTGGGAAGATAAAGAAACCTACCTGTGGTTTAGGTCATTACATGTAGGTTTTTTTTTTCTTTTTTTTTCTTTTTTTTTCTTTTTTACTATTCTTCATTTTGGTATTATTAACTTTTGTTATTCATTTATAGGGAAAAAAGAACTCCCGAAATCAAAAAGAATTTTACTGTTTCGGATCGGAAAGGTAAGCTTGCTATGTTTATTAAGAACGAGTACAACACAATGTATCCTCGTGAAAAACAACCGTATGTAGACAAGGCAAATGCTGAGTTAGAGGAGTATAATATTAAAAAAGCTAGTTTGGGAATGAAAGAAGTAAGTGGTGCTTACCTTTTAATTGTCTAAGTAGATATATATGAATTCTCAATTTAATCTGGTATATATGAATGTATTTTGTAGTTTACGTTCCAAACCAGGGCCGTTATTAATAAGTTAATAGCAATAAACAACGGGTTATCTCCAGTCCAAAAGGCGGCAGTAGAGGCTGTAGGGTTTGGAACTATGCTAAACATTGACGTAGGTAATTTACGTTATACCCTAGTTAAGTGGATGGTGGATAATTTCGACGTTGAGACAGACACGTTCTTGTTGCATGGTCATAGGGTAGTTTTCGATCCATCGGTTGTGGAACGGTTGATAGGTTTGAGGAGTTATGGTGACCAAGTACCTCTAAATGGCACGGAAGATCAACAATACATGGATATTGTTCATAGATATGGTAGGACGAAGGTTATTTCGTATAAGAAATTGAAGGAAAACTTGGAACAATGTGGGGAAGAAGCTGACCGATACTTTGCTCAAGCGTATATTTCAAATGCCATTGGTTTGTTCTTGTGCCCCACCACTGATAACGGCGTAAATAAGTGTTATTTACATGCTGTTAAAGATATTAGAAGGATTTCACAATTTAATTGGGCTGCTCATATATTCGAATTGTTAAGGAGTGGAATCCGTCATTTTAAAAGTGGGAGGGGAGACTATTTCGTTGGTTGCTTTCACTTGATAATGGCAAGTTTTAATTTTAATATGCATGCCCTACTTTATTTTTATTATTTACTTTACCTAGATTTGTAATTAAAATCTTATAATATGGCAGCTTATATTCTTGGATCACGTTAATGTTGCGAAAAAGTTGAGAAAAGAACACAACATTAACCCGTCTATACTTCACTGGACCAATGCTAAAGTGAAGAGGAAATTATATAATATTCGAGAAGATTATCTGTCTCCGCTAACTTGTACAGTAATTAGTGATTGGGGCGATACTGGTGGTGGTGGTAGAAACTGCGAGAGTGATAAGCTTACAGAGCTAGACGCAAGAATTCGTATGTTGGAAGAAGATAGAAGGCGAGCTAGTGTTTGTAAAGAGCCGGAGGAAGAGACAGTGAAGGAAAAAAGCCCGGAGAAAACCAAAAATAAGGAGCCGGAGGAAGAGACAGTGAAGGAAAAAAGCCCGGAGAAAACCAAAAATAAGGAACCAGAGGAAGAGATAGTGAAGGAAAAAAGCCCGGAGAAAACTATAATTAAGGAAACGGATCAAGTCAAGGGAAAAAGATTCCCTGCGCGTAAAAAATCCAAAAGACGACGTGTTGAATTGAATGACGAATCACGTAGGGTATGTATATCGGATGACGATGGTGAAGCGGGTTCATCGATCCCGGGATATGAAAAAGAATATGTTGACATTGGTAGGTTTGTGTTGGATGAAGAAGCACTATGTATATATCTTTTTGAAGGAAAACCGAAGTAAGATTTACTTTTATTTTAATAGTTTTGGAATAAAAAATTATAGTCTCTGATTTTGTTTTTTTTTTTGTTTAGTTACATAGTTTCTAGAGAAAGTTTATGAGAGAGTTGCTAACGCCCACTATATTCATCGGAGACGAGGTAAAGTTATAATATTACTAAAACTAATATCGATACACTGTTTATGTAAGAATTTGATAACACCTACAAATTGTTTCATTTAGGTGATTAACCACGTTGCTAACTTACTCAACTACGATGAGTATCTTCTTGGTCAAGAACGGTGGTTTTGTGAAACTAGAGTTTCAGTATAATATATATTTTTTTCAAATTGAATGATTATTTTAATTTTTTGGGTATGAGTTTATGTGTTCTATGTTTTGTAGCAATATGCTCAAAGCCGTGGAGATGATTCCTTGAATAGTACATATATGGAGCGCTTGCGTTACGGGGGTAAAATTGAAGAAGTATCAGAGGTTAGTAGTTTAAATTTTAAAAAATATTAGGAATATGGTCATTATTGCAATTTTTGAATAATAGAAGGACTGTTTGGTCAATTTTAGCATCTTTTTGTACTTTTACTGTAATTTTTTTTGATACATAGTATTAGGACTTGTAGTGTGATTTTTATATAACATATGGTTTAATAGCGTACTTTTTTCATATTATGTTCTTATAGTGCAATTAATTCAAAATCATATTACTTCAGGACATATAATGCAATTTTTGTAAACAATATTGCACTTTTGTGTAATTTTAGCATAAAATAAATACTAGATTAATAGGTACTAATAAACCAGGGCGTATTTTACTATTTATCAACCCAAGGGTGTATTTTGTAATTTTCAAAAACTAAAACTGACCACGGTATATCCATCTAATATAACTGGGGGGTTTTTTTTTGCTAGATTTATGTTCCATGGAATATAAACAAACATTGGGGGTTGTTTATTATCGATATACAACTTAGTACTGTTTACATCTGTGATACCACACACAATCCTGTCACAATCGCCATTGCTAAGTTGGAGTTTGAAAAAACGGTTTGTGTAGTTTTCAAGATTGTTATGTTACTTTATTTACGTATTCATATTTTTGTTTTATAATATTTTCAGAGTAGATACATACACAACTGGCTTGAGTATAGCTTTGGAAAGGCTTACAACTATAATATTCTTGCATTTGAACTTAGCTGTCCAGATTGGGTCCCTCATCAAGACCCCACGGGAAATGACTGTGGGATATACGTTTGTGGGATGATGCGCAGACGCAGAGATGTAGGTGAATGGGGTCAAGAGATGTCTTCTAGTATGCGAAAAGAGCTTGCTTGTTTTATGTGGTGCCACCCTTTCAATATAAAAAGTAGTATTTAGTTTATTTATTTTGAAATTTTGGTTATTTGTCTCTGAAATTATATTAACTGCAGAAACTTGAGTATCAAAGAGGGAGGATGAGATGAACCGTGATGCACATAAACTTTAACTTCTTAACTGTTTTGGTCATCTAAACTATTTATCTTCTGTATTTGTTGATGTAAATTTCGTTGACACGTTTTGTATAAGATTGACTTTGATGTATGTTATTATGTACAGATGAAATTTAAATTAATGTACGTTTTGAAAGTCAAAGAACAAATGAACTATGAATGGATATAAAAGTTAGATTTATGTATGTTTTACGTCCTCTTTGTTTATAAAAGTTAAATTAATGTACGTTTTACGTCCTATTTGTTTATAAGAAGTGTTTGTTTTACCCTGTTGTTGTATCAAAATCAGGATACAACTATTTTGGATATAAAAGTGCGGCATGTAGGGCAATTTTTGCATAATGCAGGGACCTATAGTGCAATTTTTTATTATATTAGGACCTAAAGTGCCATTTTTCATAATATAGGGACTTAAAGTGCTATTTTTGCATAATTACGGACCTACTGTGCAATTTTTATAATATAGGGACCTATAGTGTAATGTTGCAGAATATATGGGCATATAGTGCAATTTTTTTAATATAAGGACCACCCGTACATTTTTTGCATAATATAGGAACCTATTGCATAATTAAGGACCTATAGTACAAGTTTTATAGGGACCTGTAGTGCAATTTTCTGCATCATACAGGGACCTAAAGTGCAAGTTTTTATAGTATAGGGACCTAAAGTGCAAGTTTTTATAGTATATGGACCTATAGTTCAGTAATTCATAATATAGGGACCTATTTTTTGTATCACATAGATACTTATAGTGCAGTTTTTTATAGTATAGGGACCTACAGTACATTTTTTGAATAATTAAGAACCTATAGTACAATTTTTGCATAACTAGGGACCTGTAGAGAAACTTTTGCATAATTATGGACCTATAGTGCAACTTTTGCATAATTAGGGACCTGTTTTGCAACTTTTTCATAATTAGGGACCTATATTGCAATTTATTCATAACTAGGGACTTGTAGTGCAACTTTTGCATAACTAGGGACTTGTAGTACAAATTTAGCATAATTAAGGACCTATATTGCAATTTATTCATAACTAGAGACCTGTTGTGCAACTTTTGCATAACTAGGGACATGTAGTACAACTTTAGCATAATTAAGGACCTATATTGCAATTTATCCATAACTAGAGACTTGTAGTGCAATTTTTTCATAACAACAGACCCGTAGTGCATTTTTTTAATAACTACAGACCCATAGTGCAATTTGTTCATACCGTAGGGACCTATAATGCTATTAACTCAAACGGAAACAGAAAAAATTGGCTCAACCCTGCCCTTATGTGTCATGTGCATTTATTCAGTTTCACAGGGGGGTCAATTTGCACTTTTGAAAACCACAAGTAAGTAACTCACACTTATCATAAACCATAATTAGATAAAAGAATTCTAACATATCAAATTCATTAACACATACCAAAAATCTATCTCTAGCTTCATTAATATATTACAAAAACCACAATATCAAAATAGAACTTAAAAATTAGTCTAGAACTTAATAACTAACTGCAAAGCTAACACCATTTTTTGTTTTTTAATTCTCGTAGAGGTTTCCTTCAAACAAAACAATCATAACATCATCATTTATGGTTTTTTTATTGCCCGAATCATTTTATCGAACTTCCGATCAATGTATGCCTTGAGAGCCTTGTCTCTATCGGTTTCACGTGCTTTCGCTCTATCTTCCATCGCCTTCTAAATCCATAACAAGATTAACACTACTTGAGGGTCCTTCTTCATTATCTTCACCGTTAACGTTGAACTTCTTCCTCTTCCTAGCAGGGTCGACGTATTGGTGATAGATTGCCCCAAACTCCGAATCACCAAACCTTATCGGCCATGCGTTAATAATTTTTAAACCTGTTAAATCGACACTCAAGTACTCTAATAAAAACATGATTAGATGGGGAAAGGGTAATGATTTCTGAGTTAAAGGCGGTGCTTCAAACACTTTTTCTCGTGCCTTTAGCATTTGTAATACTACTACAGCCCCCACGTTGAATGGAATTTCTTTCCACAGCCAGCAGAGGATATTCTGGTTCAACAAACACCTCTCGGAAGTATGGCTCTTGTAGTCGGAAGAAGATTTCTTGTTGCGATGGAATCCACTAATAGCATGTCTATCGGCATTTGCGTTTTCTTAACGGGAATGTATTTGCTCTTCGAAGTAGGTTTGTTGCACTCGAGTATGTAACCAGGGAACAACTCCTGCACCCAACTAGCTTCCCGCGCTCCTTCGATGTACGGATAATCGTAATCTTCCATTTCTTCTTCTACCTTCTCTATCGAGGATCCCGTGTATATGGCAGTTAGGTCTAGAGTTGTAAATGTGTACTTTTTTTCATTCACCTCGAAACTGAACTCGGCTTTGCACAAGTCATCCCAACGAGTTAACTTCCCATCGAATTTACTATCTCGGTTTAGGTGAAGGGATTGGTAGAACATCGCCAAGGCACGTTTGCAGATTGTTTTTCTTTCAGCAGGACCAAAGAACCACTGCAACTTACCTGCGCGATACAAATCCAAGGTCTTGTGAAGTGCTTCATCAGGTACTTCTTTGGGAACTTCTTTATTACTTTGTAAAAACGAACACATATTTATCACCACCTCTTGCTCAAATGTTTTCTCAACAAACTTGGCCATACACTCGGTTGGTAGGGGTTTCTTTAGAGGATGGAATGTTATAGCCATATCTGCAATAAATTAAATTTCGCTTAGTATGGTACACATTTAGTTAATTTAGACAAAACACTTTTCTTTACAAATGTAGAATACATTCAACACAAAAATTCAATTCCCCAATCTGGTAATTTTTAACTCCAAACAAGTAAATTATTAATCAATTTAACCATTAATTTCAGCTATCCTTTTTATTTCATTTTCCTTAAGTTTCCTTTTAACCTCTCATGATTAAATTAACATTCTAAGCCTTAGTTGTAGCAAAAACTTAACTTGTACAAACAATTTCATGATTGTAAGAATAATTTTAAACACGAATTTGCAGAAAATTAGATGGCCATTTAAAGGTTAAAAAAAAAATTGTTAACCTTGATTGATATTTACCTTGTTGTTGGCCTTGATTTCGTTTCGATAATCACTACTTGCTGGGTTACGCTGCGTTTCCCTTGGTCACGCCGGGTTTGGTTTCGAGAATACAGAACTTCGTTTTTTTTTGCTTTCTTAATGAGTTACAGGTCTAAACCCTTTAAGGGTCTTGTAATGGGCTACTATCGGTTCAAGCATAATGGGCTAATAGCCATATAATTTGTGGGCTATTTTTTTTTAAAACAATGTTGGTCTTTTATTTAAAGTTACTGAGCTCCTGCTTTCAACGTTAGTGGATCGAAATTTTTTGTTTCTGGAATGAAAAATATTATAATAAATTATATAAGACAAACAAGCATTTAAATTCATTATCCAAAGTAAAGATTACATGGATTTAGGGAATTTAAAAATAAGTTACATAACACAATCAAACATTACTTGCATTATCCAACGTATAGAATACATGGATTTTTGAAAATTAAATTAGACAACAAACATAACAATTAGATAGTAGAGACACACCCAACATAAACACATCACATTAAACTAACCAAGATTATGCAACTCCCCCTCCGTCATTTTCATCCACGCCATCATCCACGAACATGGTTAACGCACCTTGGCGGCGATTCCTAACTAACTGACACATTTGAAGAATTTCTTCACGGTCGGTAACACGACGAAGACCATCCTCGAGGCTCATTCCCCCAATCTTTTAGTAGAAATTGGGCATCCCATTGTAGCCCAAAGCGCTAGCGATAGTTGCAAACACTTGCTCTGAGAGTTCGCTTTCTTGAATGCGTACCCTAGCTCTATCACCACCTACGTAACGCAATCGTCCATCAACATGTTTGAAGTGCCCTTGATACCAACATTCGAAGTGGGGCAATCCCGGTGTTGTATAAGAAGATATTAGCCAAAAGGACTTGTGAAATATTGCAAAGAGAGGAGTGTCTTATTTATACACAAATCATATCTTGTGCATGGCCAGAAATATTAAAAAAAAGGTTTATCATAACTCCTTGGTATAATCACTTCAAATGGCATACTTTTTCAGAAAATGGATTGTGCAAATATTCATATATCAACTTTAACTTGTATCATCACATCGTATAGGGTTGTTTTTCAGAAATTTTGATGTCACTACATCACCTTTTCATACTACAAGTCATGTATTTTAAAAGCTAGTGAGATTCTCTCTCGCATCAAGATGATGCGTGAACATAATATTGGCAGTGCTTTTGGTCATATTGCAGCTGCCATTCTGTACATTTTTTTTAATTTTTTGAGTAATTTCGTATAACTAATATCAGATATTACTTCTGTCTCTATTGTAATTAATATTAATGTACAAGTTATTAATGTGGACAGGATAATTAGAATAAGAATTAGAACATTAATTTTTGTGTAACATTAAAGCTGTCTGAATATTGACTTACATTGTATATCAATTACAACATAGATTCCAACATAGATTCCAATACATTTAATAATCTGATGAAATTAAATTACAAACCAGACATAAAGATATAGTCATTAGTCCCTTACATAAATTAACAATTCCACAATAAAAATTAATCCCAGCAAAATAAAACACCCCACCATAATATGAAAAAGATTTGTCAAATCAACTCCTGGACCTATACTGTTTGGAGGCATATCTTCCTTATTTCCTGGCTCACTCAAGACTAAAGGATAATTAATTTTCTTCCCCACTTCTGTTGAACTAACAAAAACCCATTCGCATGAAATGGGCCTACACCATTTCGACCCTTGATTACAAGTGCAACAATAATGTAGGCGTCCTCTATCGGGGTTGTGATCACCAAAGACTATGTATAGATTACATTTACCACCACAACGATCACAGTACGAATTTTCATACCTGCAATCCAGTTGCTCAAGTTTCCTAGCATCGTCCATGACTACTGGAGATCCATTACAAGCCCATACGGCTAATGTTGGTACACACCACTTGATAAACCCGTCTTTTTTGAACTGGCATTCGTAGTAAAGCTTTCCTTTGTTCCCAAGCTCATTTGAGGTCGTGATCACTAACCGATACTGAAGTCCACATCTCCCGCATGACTCTGTTTTATACCTTAAGTCGATGCCATCCACTAAGGTTTCTGGTTGTGACCTTCTACGTATCGGACTTGGAATGCTAGCGATACAAGTAACAGAAAAGAATTAGTAACAATTATCAAAATACACTTAACATCAACAACTACGAACAATTAAAAGGCGCGAGTTACATTACCTTAAATGGCGGTTATCCATGGTAATGAACAAAGTGTCGAACTTAACCTACATGGTTAAGTCAAATAATTTCATTAAATAGCTTATTGATATTTAGATTTCTAAATTATAATTATTAATAAATTGCATTCTAGTTCACTTCTTTGAATTACTTGCAGAAATGGATATATATTAATTAAACACTAATTTATAAACTCTAATGTATAATATATATACCCTAAATTATAATATATAAACCCTAATTTCCGTGTAAAGTAAATTCAAAATCAAATTATCAGATAGTAATCTAACTACTAACATAAACCCTACTTTATAATATATAACACTACTTAACAATTCATTAAACCCCGTTAACCTCTTACGGTTTTTAAAAATTTAATAATATAAAGTAGGTGGTGAATACTACCTTTCAAAGCTGATATTTGGTGGTCGGATCGAGAAACCTAGTTCACACAGGAAGAACAACAAATACTTCATTAGAATAACCTATGCATCGCGCCACCGTAGTGTATAGCCGTGAAGGATATGAGGAACGTACCTGGACGTTTGACGTGTAGGAGCCCGTCGAATCACCGTGCTTGCTTTCTCTGGATCTTCGGCGTGATGAACGGCGTGAAGGGAAGTGTGTGGCCGGAGAAGGGTTTTGAACGGGTATAGTTAAGTGGATAAGTCTTAGTACACGATTTTTGGGTTTGACTGGGTGGGCTGTAATATTGGGCTTCTAATTTGGGCCACTACTAGTTTAGAAGTAACCGACTATAACTATAATTTGAGCTGAAATTGTAATTTTTAATTTCTGATTATAATTAACTACCCACGTATATGTTTAAAAAAAAACTTCCCTAATTATAATTAAAAAAAATTAAATACCACACTAAAAACACAATCCCACGTTTAACAACTACTTAGTAGGTGGTTATCCTTCATAAAATAATATCAACATCTATTTTATTTTTTTATGTTGGTGGTTTTTAAAAAAAATTAAAAAATAATTTCCCACTACTCCACTACAATTTAAACTTCCATTTAAAAAAACCTCTTTTCTAGTTTTTATTTTTTTCTATAAATACCAACTAAAATCACCATTCATTACCATCCAACTTAACTCATTTCACAAAATTCTAAACATCTTTCTCATTTTCCATAGGAAATATGTATCCTATTAACGTTCATATACCAGAAGGTGCACTTGTAATCGTTTTCCTAACCTATACCGTGATGGAACTCATGTGAATGAAGTTTGTTAGTAGAGGATGGCGTCAGTTGATCGAGAGTCCGTACTTTGTAAGGGAATATCACAAAGCAAACAAGAACAACCGAGGTTACTTCATTACGACCAAGCCATCGTTTACTCGCCCGACATGCAGGTAATCTACTTACTCCGCCAATACACTAGCTTTACATGCAAGGGCGGTGGTTACGCCTAGATATTTTCAAAGACCACCCTCTATGTCATGGTCGGCACATGGCCTTGTTTGTCTTTGTGATTCATATTCAATCGTCTTGTGTAACCCTTCAACAAGAGCGTATAGTTTGATCCCTCCTGTCATCGAGGTTTTTTCAAATTCTGGTGATACGAGACGATCCAAACGACATAAAGTAAAAGTATATGTGAAACATTTTGGTTTAGGTTATTCTAGCATTACACGTGTGTTCAAGATATTCGCGTTTATAGAAGTTGGTGGAGCACGAGTACCGTGTGTGTACAACTTAACCACGAGGGCATGGTTAAGAATCGCTTATGCATACCCATACCTTTCCGGTAATGGGGTGCCATGCAACGGGGCACTGCATTGGACGGCTAGGCCAAGAGATGATACAATGCCGCCACCCAACTTCGTAGATGAGAAATAGGCCTTGCACACAATCATGTTCGTTAATGTCACAACAAACGCATTTGGTGAATTAAACTTCCCTCAAGGAGTGTTGGGAAACAATTTAGGGTTGGTGAATGGTCGCCTTGCCGTGTTTGCTAGAGTAGTAAATGAAATACAAGATCAACTAGAGTGGTGTATTGATATTTGGGTGATGCAACAGTATGGAGTGGAGGAATCATGGAACATACAAACACGAGTCGGACCATTACCTTATAACCGGTGTTATTTAAATTGGCCAGCAGATACGCTAATGTGTGGTAGTGAACATAATTCTCTTGATAACCCCTATGAGGAGGAATTGGTTACGTGCAATATCAACTCCGGAGAAGTTCGTAGGTTGGGAATTTACTTCAATAATATCATGTTCTACGAGGAAAGTTTGCTTCCAGTGGAAAGACCCGAACTCTAGAGCTATATTAACTTTAGAACTAGATAGTTTACTTTTCAAGTAGTTAGCGTGTTAGGTTGTATTTCTTAGTTGTTGTAGCAAGTGTATTAGGTATTAAATCTAGGTGTTTTGTTTGTAAAGTCAAATCTAGACCTATTAATCAACTCTAGTGGTTTTATACAGATCTAGATGTTTAATGTCCTTTCTATGGTTTATAAACTCATGTTTGGTTAGTAAATGGTGAAATCTATTGTTTTTATGTGTAAAGTCAACTCTAGTCTACTTTGGTCAACTCTAGTGATTTTTTACAGATCTAGATGTTTAATGTCTTATATAAGGTTAATAAACTCATGTTTGGTCAGTAAATGGTGAAATCTATTGTTTTTATGTGTAAAGTCAACTCTAGTCCACTTTGGTCAACTCTAGTGGTTTTTTACAGATCTAGATGTTTAATGTCTTATATAAGGTTACTAAACTCATGTTTGGTCAGTAAATGGTGAAATCTAGTGTTTATATGTGTAAAGTCAACTCTAGTCCACTTTGGTCAACTCTAGTGGTTTTTTACAGATCTAGATGTTTAATGTCTTATATAAGGTTACTAAACTCATGTTTGGTCAGTAAATGGTGAAATCTAGTGTTTATATGTGTAAAGTCAACTCTAGTCCACTTTGGTCAACTCTAGTGGATTTTTACAGATCTAGATGTTTAATGTCTTATATAAGGTTACTAAACTCATGTTTGGTCAGTAAATGGTGAAATCTAGTGTTTATATGTGTAAAGTCAACTCTAGTCCACTTTGGTCAACTCTAGTGGGTTTTTTACAGATCTAGATGTTTAATGTCTTATATAAGGTTACTAAACTCATGTTTGGTCAGTAAATGGTAAAATCTAGTGTTTATATGTGTAAAGTCAAATCTAGTCCACTTTGGTCAACTCTAGTGGTTTTTTACAGATCTAGATGTTTAATGTCCTATATAAGGTTACTAAACTCATGTTTGGTCAGTAAATGGTGAAATTTAGTGTTTTTATGTGTAAAGTCAAATCTAGACCACTTTGGTCAACTATAGAGGTTTTTTTCAGATTTAGATGTTTAATGTCCTATATAAGGTTACTAAACTCATGTTTGGTTAGTAAATGGTGAAATCTAGTGTTTTTATGTTTAAAGTCAAATCTAGTCCTCTTTGGTCAATTCTAGTGGTTTTTTACAGATCTAGATGTTTAATGTCCTTTCTATGGTTAATAAACTCATGTTTGGTTAGTAAATGGTGAAATCTAGTGTTTTTATGTTTAAAGTCAACTCTAGTCCACTTTGGTCAACTATAATGGTTTTTTTCAGATCTAGATGTTTAATGTCCTTTCTATGGTTAATAAACTCATGTTTGGTTAGTAAATGGTGAAATCTAGTGTTTTTATGTTTAAAGTCAACTCTAGTCCACTTTGGTCAACTATAGTGGTTTTTTACAGATCTAGATGTTTAATGTCCTTTCTATGGTTACTAAACTCATGTTTGGTCAGTAAATTGTGAAATCTAGTGTTTTTATGTGTAAAGTCAACTCTAGTCCACTTAGGTCAACTCTAGTGGTTTTTGGTCAACTCTAGTGGTTTTGGTCAACTCTATAATATCCTATATAAGGTTATTAAACTCATGTTTGATTCGGAATAAATTACACGCATAAACATAATAGGATTCAAATAAGTAGTCTAATGAGAAACAATAACTATAACACTGTCAAAAGGACACAACAAATGTAACTTCATCTTCAATCTAACCAAACCACCGGCATCATTCGTATCACTGTCTTTTTTTGCCACAGCCTTTGGCATTGTGCCCTATTGACCTGTATTCACAAACAATCAAATCAGAACAACATAATAAACCATGTTTTACGTCATGTCATAACAATATATATGAGTGTAAGGAATAGACTTACCCGCATTTTCCACAATGGTTAGGACTCCGTTCACTGTTGTTCCTGGCAAGGTTAGGATCAGGACTATTCACGTTCGGTGGAGTATGGTGGGTCCTGTTTACGTAAGGGGCACGCCCTGGGGTAGATGCACTAGTGCCATCATCCCTACACTGCTCCGACGATAGGAAATCTTTTAAACGACTTATAGTGTTGGTCAAAGTACTAACCACTACTTTGAAACCTCGCTCGCTTTTTTTGCCTATTACTGCCAACTCGTTAAACTTGGAACTCATGATACCCAGCCTAGCTGTTTCCACATCATTCGCCGCGTAGCGTGACAGATTTGCTTCTCGATGGTCCACACTACTAGAGGGCGTCCACCTATGTAGAACCAAGCATTGTGGGAACTCCGTGATCTCCTCCACTCTCAACACGTAAAATATATGGCCACATGGAATACCATGTGACTGGAACTTCAAACAATCGCATTTGATTTCAAAACTAGGCTCTGAGCATACGGTCACTATACAAAAATTATTTGGTGCGTAGTCGTCAAGGACAATATAGGTACGCACCCCAAGTATTTCATGCCTGTCATCATGCCATAGCCAAGCTTCCCTCGCCATCTGTCTACGGATTTTGAAGAAAAGAGCCCTAGTGAATATAGTCGAAACTTACTGCTCAAGCTCAAGCATTTTCAAAGTCAATACCACCTTAGTGTAGTTTGACTTGTACTCCTGGTCTATTACTTTCATCCTCGTGTTCTCCAGCCCACGGTCATAGTCCTTAAAAAATGCTAACAGTGTCCTATTGTTGCCTAAGTACCGATTTAAAGTAGCATTGATTCCTTTGCAACGTCGGGTACTCTTCACCAGTCCAAAAAACTGTCCCCTGGGATACGCCTCTGCCCACAGATGTTTACGCCCGTATACTTTCTTAATCTAATCGTTTGTACCCAACCGGTAGTGTCGCACCATCTCAGTCCAGCCACGTTCAAATTCTTGTACTGTACAATCCGCGGACATGTAATAACTAAAAATATCATTGAAGTGCCTGATCAGTATGTTAGTTGAAGCGTTTCGGCAGAGATGCCATCTACACAACCGATGCGGTGCTTGGGGAAAAACAATACCAATTGCAGCAGCCATCGATTTGTCACCGTCGGTCACCACTGATACGGGATGTACATTGTTATTTGCAATCATCAACTGCTGAAGAACCCACTTATAACTCTCCGTTGTCTCGTTTTTTACTAGGGCAGCGTCGAAAATGCAATTCTGACGATGATTGTTCACCCCAGCAAGAACGATAAGCGGAAATCTATACGAATTCGTCTTGTATGTCGCATCAAAAATCAAGACACTACCGAAAGCTGCCCATTCTTTCCTTGATCGGTTATCGACCCAGAACATCCTATCCAACTTGTTCTCCCTGTCGACTGTATGTGCAAAGAAGAAAGAACGATCGGCTACCTGTTTCTCGATGAGGTATGTGATTGCTGCGTTGGCGTCTCCCATGCTAATTTCTGCACAACGGACCCTGCCAAGGACGTTGTATAGGTCTTTCTTAAGAAAACCAACGTTATTGTACCCCCTCTCCTAGAACTTGAACACGTCCATGATATGGGCAGTGCTTATTCCTGAAGCACGCATCGTCAACGCTTGGGCGAGGTGGGGAACATCTACTTTCCGGTGGGAGCAGAGGCACGGAACACAAAACTTGGGAAGAAGTGCGTGATTATGCTCCAGTACGACTTTTGACACCTTGTACATCTTTAAATCATTGTTCCATAATAGTCTGAGTGACGCCGGACACTCGCATCTCGTCAACGCCCGGTGCTCGTATTGTCTGTGTGTCATCTGGGTATATTTTAGACTACGTGTACCTTCGTTTGAACACGTAAACAATCTATACCATATTTGTCCCTCTTTTACACCGTGGTATTTTTCCTTATGCTAAAACCCTTAAGCTTAGCGTATATATTGTAGAAGCCATAAGCTTCGTCGTCTGTTAAAAACCTCAAGTGCATGAAATCATCCACACCAAAAGACTGCAGTGACTCGGTTGCATCTTCATACCTATTCATCCTACGTTTATCGAAATTGGGCCTTTTTAATGCCGCTTTTATTTAACAATTTAAAACATTAATTATTCGTAAAATAGAGTATATATTTGAAACGTTTCCTAAAATAACTTTTCCGGGAATAATATTATAAACTCTATTTTTTTTTAAATATACTTCATGAATAATAACTAATATATATATTATATCTTTATATGTAAAGTATTTTTTGTAATATAATTATTTTTATAAATATATCTATATATAATATATTTCGATTATAATATTAAAAAATACTAAAAAAAAATATTTTTTTTTTATATTTTTTTTGTTACGAAATCTTTTATAATATTACATATATACAAAATATATTAAGATAATAATATCTATAAATAATATATATACGATATAAAAATAACTTCTTTTTTCGTCAAAACCAAGTTTTTTTTTTCATACTCACGTTTCCAATATAAATGATAAATCTAAAGAATCTAATAAATCTAAATATATAATATATCTAAAATATCTATATATAAATATATACCTAATATATCACGGGAACATTTTTTAGTATTTCTTTTCCTTTACGAAATCATTTTTAGTATTACATATGTACAAAATATATTAGGATAATAATATCTATATATGCGATATAAAATAACTTTTTTTTTGTCAAAACCTATTTTTTTTTAGTATACCAACATTTCTAATATAAATGAAAAATCAAAAAAATCATCTAATAAATCAAAAACATCTAATATATCATATGTATCTAAATTATCTATATATAAATATATACCTAATATATCATTTCTATTAATATGTAAATTCAAAATAACTCTACTCTAAAATTTTAGATCCGAAAATAAATATAACTTTTTTAATACTTCCTTTATACATTTATAAATACTATAACTAATTATCCGAAAATATATATAAAAATATAAATTATATATTTATCCGAAAATGCATATAAAAATATACATTAAATATAAAAAATTGTTGTGAACGATAGAGAAAGAAAGAAAAGTGTTATGTTTATTATCAGAGAGTGTGTAGAATTACATAATATAGACTCCTATATATAGAGAATAGGAAACCCTAAACCCTAGTCTTCATGGGCTTGACTACAAGGTAATGGGCTGGACTGACTATCCACATATGGGTTTATAACACCCCCCCTTGGATATTCAGTCGCTAAGAATATGCCTCGTTAAAACTTTACTAGAAAAAACCTAGTAGGAAAAAATCTAGTGAAAGAAAAAGAGTACATTTCTTTATACGCTTTCTAAAACTACCTTATTAAAAACCTTTATGAGGAAAACCTATTAGGACAAAACCTTGATGAAGGAAAGGAGTGTAGTGCGAATTTTTCTCCCCTCTTGTCAGCCTCTCATGAAAGATCTTGAAGTCGTTGCATGCCGATCTTGTGTATTAATTTCTTGAATGTAGATGTAGGTAATGCCTTTGTAAATAAATAGTCCAAATTGTCACTTGATCGAATTTGATGAACATCTATTTCACATTTCTTTAAGAGTTCATGTCTAAAGGATAGATTTGGAGATATGTTTGGTTCGATTATCTTTGATGTAGCCTCCTATGTCTTGATTGATACAAGTAGCATATTGTTCGACTTTGTTTACTTGTTGAAAGATTGCATTCCCCTTAAATATTTAATTTTGAGAATATGCCTCATTAAAACCTTTCTAAGAAAAACCCAATGGGACAAAATATTATTAAGGAAAAAGAGTACGGTATTCTTCTATACGCTTATATAAATTGCCTCATTAAAAACCTTGCTAGGAAAACCCAATGGGGAAAAAACCTATACTAAGGGAAAAAGAGTGCATTGCGTAAATGTCTCCCCCTGATTTAATTATAACACAATGGTGTATAATTTGAGATATTCAATAGGAGTAATAAATGATACGACATAAATTTGATCGACACTTCATTCATATATAATGATTTAAAGTGATCGACATAGGACTTATATGAAGTCTTTTCATAAGAAATAATAGCAAATAAAAGTGCATCCACCACCGGAGACTATATCTCTTTAAGAAATATATTACGTGTGCTACAACATACTATCTTATATAGTGACTCCCCCTTGTAGCACATTCGTTTCAAAATTGTGAAAATTTCACGTCGTACAAGTGAATTAAAAAACATATTTGCTTTATTTTTGTCTTGCTACTGATGGCCAGTCAGTTTATTAGACATTTTAATTAAAAAAAATCATCGATTTCATTCATATATTAATAGTTATTACGCGTATATATAAATATTCGATCATGATCAATTTGTAGTTAGGTTCTAATAATTTAAAGTAGTAGAACAACTGATCGAGATCTCAATATATAATCAGGTACCTGATACTCAGTAGGAGTATTTTAATTCTCAGTTATATACACTACTTTTACATCTATAAGATGTCAAAAGTCTCATAATTAACAACTTGCTCATGTTGTTGCTCCTTTATGCTATCTTTGGAACCAAATAGATCTATTGCGCTTTAAGCGTACAATAGTCTAATTTTATATGATAGCTCTTTTGAAACATAAATTTAATTAGGAGCATTGATAACTGGTTTTTGTGACTTGGTCACTACACCTTTACAATATTTTTAATCATTTGAATGAGTATACGAGGATCAATGTAAACAGTGTATTCTTATATTCCAGATATATTTTTTTTTAATTCTTCTCTTATTCCTGAGAAATCATATATAAAATGTTCTCAGATTCCATCTTTGTGCACGGCGGTGGAGCATTTGTAATAGAAATTGCACAATCAAAATATTTTGATGGATATAGTTTTTGGTCTTTTACCAATAAGGGTATTTACTATGAGCATTAGTCTTAGCGATTCGGCATATGCAATACAATAAATAACTTTGCTGGACTTGTATATCCCTCTGAATTCGTCTTGAAAAAAGATAAACGATTTAATATCAAAATTTATAGGATAAAAATATTTGCTTGTGCATAGCCAATTTGCTAATATTCATTTGATAATCTCGATCTTTAATATTATCACTCGTTAATATTCTATGAGAATTTACAGTGCCGAATATACATATGATCATACTGGCAAAAAATTACATATAGTGATATTTTCCAAATATTAGTGATAGGGTCACAAAAAATTCACTCTTCAAATTTAGTAGATTTATTTTGTTAGAGTCAAAACATCTCTTATTAAACTCAATGTTTCTAGAAAATGTAATTTTGATTTTTCGAGAATTCATATATAATTCACATTATCATACATTTATTCATAGAATATCATTCTCGATAAATAGATCCATCACCAATCAGGTGGGAGATATCATAAAATACTGAATCAATAAAAGATTTCAGTTTTATCGTATATATGATATTGATTATCAAAGTTAACAAGAAAAAAAGTTATCTTGTATTATAATCTCGCGGGATATTAGTCTACTAATTTGCAGAAATTAATCTTTTTCAATATAGGTTATGCTATATCTGAGGATTGCTATATCTGAGGATATGCATAAATATGTATACAACTTGTGTATTTATTTTAGTCTTTTTTATGCTATATTAGAAGATATAACCATATAACGTATATTCTATATATAATATACCATTAAAATTGGTATATTTTTCTATTAATAAAATTGCTTAAGCATTATCCATATTTGTAATATAAATAGAATAAATAAATAGACTTATTTATGAAGGAAAAAAATACATAAAATAATAATGCATTATGTAAGATACTAGGTATAGCCCGTGCCTTAAGGCACTTCAAAACATAAAAATTGAGACAAATTAAGGTTAAGGTTAAGGTTAAGGTTAAGGTTAGGTTTAAGGTTAAGTTAAAGTTAAGGTTAAGGTCAAGGTTAAGATTAAGGTTAAGATTAAAGTTAAGGTAAAGGTTAAGTTTAATGTTAGGTTAAGGTTAATGATAAGGTTAAGGATATGGTTAAGGTTAATAGTTAAGGGGTTAAGGTTAAGTTAAGGGGTAAAGAATTAAGGTTAATGTTAATGTTAAGGTTAAAGTTAAAGTAAAGGTTATTTTAATTTTAAGGTTAAGGATAAGGTTAATGTCAAGTTTAAGGTTAAGACTTTGGCTAAGGCTATGACTAAGGATACTATGGTTAAATTTCAAGTTAAGGTTAAGTTTAAGGTTGAGGTTGAGGTTAAGGTAAGAGTTAAGGTTAATATTAAGGTTAAGGTTTAAGTTTATGGGTTAAGGGTTAAAATCAAGCTTTTGGTCAAGGGTAAGGTAAAGTTAAGGTTAAGGTTAATTTTAAGGCTGAGAAATTTGGGAAGTTTTGTAAGGAATGGTTTTATATTATAAATTTAAGGTAAACGTTAGTATTCCGATATATAATATTAATTTTAAAAAAATGTTTGATTTAGTTCATATAATATAAACGATCTTGTAATAAAAATAAATAAGAAAATATGCAATTAAGTTGTGATGCTCATTTGGTCATATTTTAATATTGATAAAAATTTAAAAGTTAGGTGTATCCTATTTTATATAGATATCTTATTTTGGTTAAGGTAAATTTGAAAATTAAATAAATATTAATTTTTTTATGATTCAAATATAAAATGCAAAACTTGTTCTTTTAATAGCAAAAATTGTTTTTCTAATTTATACATGATAGATATGATATAACATATATAGCTACGTTGAGTATATGATGACACATACTTTATTAAAATAGAATGCTGAAACGTGTCTTTCATGAGTAATCATCTTTAAATTTAATTTATCCGTATGTTTACTACATATATGAGTTTATATTTAGATATATTTATTATTAAAACGACACTATTTTTTGAATACTATAAAATCTGAGATTGAAGGAAATAAATTTGAGGTAAAACGTAAGTGTGTGTATATATATATATATATATATATATATATATATATGTTTTTATTTTATATTAATTAATTATGAGAAGAATAAGGGGGTTTAAGTATTAAGGTTAAGGTTTAAGGCTTAAGCTTTAAGGTTTATGGTTCAAGTTAAGATTAATTTTATAATTAAGGTTAAAGTTAAGTTTTAACTTTAAGGTTAAGATCAAGGTTAAAAAAGTAAAGATAAAGGTGAAGGTGAAAGTTAAATTTAAGGTTTAAGGTTTAAGGTTAAGGTAAAGGTTAAGGTTTGAGGTTCAAGGTTCAAGGTTTAAGATTTAAGGTTAAGGTTAATTTTAATGTAAATTTTTAAGCTTTAAGTTTAAAGTTAAGGTTGAGGTTAAGGTGAAGGTGAAGATGAAGATTAGGTTTATGGTTTAAAGTTTAAGGTTTAGGTTTAAGGTGTAATATCTAAGGTTATGGTTAAGTTTAAGGTTAAAGTTGAGGTTAATATTATTGTTAAGGTTAAGGGTAAGGTGAGGGTAAGGGTGAGGGTAAGTTTAACGTTAACAATAAGGTTAAGTTTAAGTTTAAGTTTATGTTTAAGTTTAAATTTAAGTGTAAGTTGAAGTTTATGTTTAAGTTCAAGTTTAAGTTTAAGTTTAAGCTTAAGTTTAAGGTTAAGGTTAAGGTTAATGTTAGGTTAGGGTTAAGGTTATTATTTAAAAAGTTGAGGTTAGGGTTAAGGTTAAGGGGTTAAGGGGTTAAGGGATTTAGGGTTAAGTTTAAGGTTAATGTTAAGTTTATGGTTATGGTTAAGGCTAAGGCTAAGACTAAGGCTACGACTAAGGCTAGGGATAAGTTTAATGCTAAGGCTAAGGTAAGGCTAAGGCTAAGGCTAAGGCTAAGGCTAAGGCTAAGGCTACGACTAAGACTAAGTCTAAGGATACGACTAAGACTAAGGCTAAGGCTAAGGCTAAGGCTAAGACTAAGACTAAGGCTAAGGCTAGGTCGAGGGCTAGGGCCAGGGACAGGGCCAGGGCTAGGGTTAAGGAGAAGGTTTAGGTCAAGTTTAAGGTTAATGTTAAGGTTAAATTTAAGTTAGAGGTTGATGTTAAGTTTAATTCAAGGTTGAGGTTGAGGTTGAGTTTTAGGTTAAGGTTAAAGTTAAGGTTAAATTTAAGTTAGAGGTTGATGTTAATTTTAATTCAAAGGTTGAGGTTGACTTTGAGGTTAAGGTTAAAGTTAAGGTTTAGGTTACAATTAAGAATTTAGGTTAAGGTTAGAGGTTTGCGGTCAACGTGGATCAAATACAAAACTTTTAGATGTCTAATGGAGTAGGATAAGGGACAATTAAATTTTAATTAGAAAAAAAATTAATGCAATTAATGTGAAGAAATTAATTAAGGGACCGTTTAAAAAAGTACTGTATTATATAGATATAGAGATATAATGAATAATGAATGTTAATGGTCAATTATCAAATTATTTGAATTATTAATTATCTTTTAAGTGTTTATTAATTTTAAATTTTTATATGATATATATATATATATATATATATATATATTTATTTATTATCCTATGAATTCCATCTTGACTTTCTAATATTCTATAATTTTTTATTGGATGAATCAATATATTTCTTGTCTTGAAAAGTTTATTTTTATAAAATTGAAATGATTTCTTTCAAAATTATACATGTTTTGACAAAAAAAATAAAAGAAATAAAAAATTATTTAAATATTGTAATGTAAAGTGATTTTCTTTTTAATTTTATATTATATCTAGTTGAACTTTTCTTATAATAAATTTTGAAAAAAAATCTTAAATTTTTAAATACTTTGTAAATTTTAATAAAAAGGAATAAATTTTATTTATATGAAAGTTATTTTGAATACTTATAATTTTATTTATATAAAGATTAAATGGATTTCATATTATTTAATATTTTCATGCGTATGTGTATATAATAAATGAAAATAAAAGAGAATAATAAGGGAATTATGAGATGAATGGGGGGATTATGAGCCAAATGAGGGGATTATGAGACTAACGGGGGAGTTTGAGGATAAATAGGGTAAATTAGTTTTGGTTCTGCTTTATTATATAGACTAGGTATAGCCCGTGCCTTAAGGCACTTCAAAACATAAAAATTGAGTTAATTTTCTACTTTCAGTTTTAACATAGTAAATGTTAAAAAGATATGATGATATTTTGTCTTGAATATGTAAAAACCGAAATAATAGGTAGAATGAAAACGGAAGTGAGAAAAAAATTGGTTATTAAATTCAACTGCGCCATAAATCCTTGTATAATTCAAACAACTAATAAATAGATTAAAATACGAAAATAATCAAAGAGTATCATAATCTAAATGTGTGAATCATATGATTTCGAGTTTTTAATATATGTGCATAGATCTCATAACTCTACAAAGTATCATTGTGTCAACATATATATATCATCCAACGCGAGTAACTTGAACGATAATCTATTAATTTAAAAAATATAGAAAAGTAGTATGTTTTTAAAATATGTTACATTGAAGTGAAGGATGTATTCTAAAGGTTGATTTAAGTTCATGGTTCATGATTATATGGTTTTAGGGTTCCAGATTCATTATTTAGTGTTCAAGGTTCATGTTTTAAGTTCATGATCATATAGGATGAGAGGGGAATGAGAGAGAAAGAAAAAAATTTGGGCTATACCACCATTACAATCTACTTTCCATAAAGGAAATGATTAGGACAGAAAAATTTATGTTACCCCCCTCCCACCCCACTCTTGCAAAAGGAAAAATAAATTATATTACTTAATTTTTTCTCTACTAATTAATTCAAATATTATTTATTCTTTAAAAATATTGTAATGTATGATTTATCGATTACAATTTTTTTAAATTTAAATGGTCATGGACCCGTTCCATTATAAAGTTGAACACATTTTTTTTAGTTTTAGGTTACACACCCATTAACCTACATTCTCAATCCATACAGAAAATACCTATATTATCTATTTTTTACTTTCTTCCCTTATTCTTTCTACTTCATTATTTATAATATTAAAAATTTCATGTAGTAATCTCGCATGAAAAAAAAAAGAACCAATACATTTTTTTCCGTATACAGAGTAAAGACGCAAATGAAACCTAGACCAACTACATTTTTTGCAAATGTTGTGAGATTTTAGGTTAGATGAATCAGTAAGGTTCCTTATTGGGTTTGCGTTTGTATTCCCATTGGTAAGTTGCTTTATCGGGCTTGCATTTGTGGTCCCACCAGAGAGATGCTTTACTTGAATCTCAGCAGATGATTTTGCCTTATCAAGCAAACAAAGTATCCAGTTTCCAAACCTTTTACCAACTTCAATATCTCTTTCGTGTACTATCTTGTAAGCCTTGAGAACCACATCAAACACACCTCTGGTTCGTCTAACATTGCAAAGATATTTAAGAAACACATTACTCAGGACCAATTGTGTAACTATTCAAGTTTTGTCCAAATACAAACTCCATGTCACAATTTAATAATCCATGATAATAAAGACCCGATCTATAAGAAGGTGAAGGTGAAGGTTCATGGTTCAAGGTTAAGGTTAAGTTTTAAGATGAAGGTGAAGGTGAAGGTTAAAGTTAAGGTTTAAGGTTAAGGTTTGAGGTTTAAGGTTTAAGGTTAAGGTCAATTTTAAGGTAAAGGTTTAAGGTTTAAGGTTTAAGTTTAAAGTTAAAGTTGAGGTTAAGATGAAGGTGAAGATTAAGGTTTATGGTTTAAGGTTCAAGGCTTAAGGTTTAAGGTGTAAGATTTGAGGTTAAGGTTAAGTTTAAGGTTAAAGTTAAGGTTTAAGATTAAGGTTAAAGTTAAGATTAAGGTTAAGGGTAAGGTTAATGTTAACATTCAGGTTAAGTTTAAGTTTAAGTGTAATTTTAAGTTTAAGTTTAAGGTTAATGTTAGGTTAAAGATATGGTTAAGGTTAATAGTTAAAAGGTTGCAGTTAAGGTTTAGGTTAAGTTTAAGGTTAAGGGGTTAAGGGTTTAAGGTTTAAGTTTAAGGTTATGGTTAAGGTTAAGATTAAGGCTAAGGCTAAGACTAAGGATAAGGCTAAGGATAAGGCTAAGGTTAATGCTAAGGCTGAGGCTGAGGCTGAGGCTGGGGCTAAGGCTAAGGCTAAGGCCAATGTTAGGGCTATGGCTAAGTCTAAGGCTAAGTTAGGTCTAGGGATAGGGTTATGGCTATGGCTAAGGTGAAGGTTAAGGATAAGGTTAAGTTAAAGGTTGACGTTGAGGTTAAGGTTAAGGTTTATGTTAAAGTTACAAATTTGGGTTAAGGTTAGAGGATTGCGGACAACATGGATCGAAGACAAAACCTTTAGATGTCTAGTGGAGTGGGATAAGGTACAATTAATTTTTTATTAGTAAAAAAATTAATGTGAAGATGTAAATTAAGGGACCACAGACGATCATGCTCATCTTTTTTGTAGAGGATCCAACCCGTTTAAAAATGTATTTATTATATCGATATAGAGAGATTATGAATAAGGAATGTTACTGCTCAATTCTTAGATAATTTTAATTATTAATTATCTTTTAAGTGTTTAATAAATTTAATTTTGTATATAATAAACAGAAAAAATTTTATCCTGTAAATTCCATCTTCACTTTCTAATATTATAAAACATTTATTGGATAAATAGTTTATTTTTTCTTAAAAATTTTGCTTTTATAAAGTTGCAATGATTTATTTGAAAATTATACATGGTTTGAACAATGAAAATAAAAAATAATATTTTTTTAATATTGTAATATAAAAAGATTTATTTTTCATTTTATATTGCATCTAGTTGAACTTTTCTTGTAATAAATTTGAAATGTATTTTAATTTTTTTAATAAAAATATTATATTTTATTTATATTTAAGTTGGTTTGAATTCTTACAATTTTATTTATACGAATGTTAAGTAGATTAGACATTATTTAATATTTTCATGCGCAATATGTATATAATAAATGAAGAATGAGAAGAATAAGGAAATTATGAGAGGAATGAGGGAATTATGAGAGGAATGGGGAAGTTTGAGGATAAATAGGAAAAGTTAGGTTTCATTCTGCTTTATTATATAGATATGTAAAGTAAAATTAATTGAAAAGAAAAAAAAATTAAAAGAGGATATAATCTTATTTATATAAGACATGTGGTCTTATCTTATTAAAGGTTATACAATTGTTCGTAGCGAATAATCGGTCAAAGTTGTTGTTTTTTTTTCAACCGTAGTGAAGATTGTTGACTTTTTCTATTTTATTTATTTTTATATTAAAAAAAACTACATGGCAGTGAGCTGCCTTTATAAAAAAATTAACAAATAAATTGTTTTTTTTTTTTCAAATCATGCCTGATTTGTTTTTTTTTCTTCTTTTTCTCGCTTCACGTGAAGACAAATCAACATGAGAGTAGCAGAATTTTTTTCTTTTTAACAAAACGTTGTTTTAATAAATCCACAGTTTTCCTTTTAATACATTTGAATCACTATGAATTTTTGTGTAGAAAATCCTTCACATGATTTTTTTTCTTTTTAGTCAAAGCTGCGGCTTTGATATTTTTTTTTCAATTTCACATGGAGTGAAGATCATTGATGAAAACTTTTTTCTAAATGATTCATAGTGGTGAATAGATAAGCATGAGGCTTATGTTTGGTAGGTAGAGATTATCTAATATATTATATTCATGAAATTATTTGACCCAAAAAAATGGGATCCATGAAACAAAGTAATATAGTATAGAATATGTACTTCTTTTCGGCAGAAAAAAAAATTTACACCTTGCATCAGATATGTGTACTACATGATGATGTGTAGGAAATATAATATTAAAATATGCCATGAAAGAATATTAACATGGGCAATTTTTTTTTCTTTTTGATGGATTGCTGCCGTAGAGTTCCATATAAAAATAAAAGTGGTATATCATTGTCCACTGTGGTGAACACTTATCCAACTTTTTTTTTTCTTTTGTTTCACCGTGGTGAAATATGATTGTTATCATTGAATTTCATACAAAAATTCATTCCATCCTTTTTTTTAATATATAACATTTCACCATAGAAGGGATTTGATCAAAGGAGTTTTCCTCTCTTTTGTTTCGAATAGATCAAAAGATCTAATTGTAATTCTTTATAAGATGTAAAAAAATATAATATAATATAATATAAGATTTAAAAAAATACCTGAATATTAAATGACAGAGACTATCGTGCTGATAACGTGTTGTGAACGATAGAGAAAGAAAGAAAAGTGTTCTGTTTATTATCAGAGAGTGTGTAGAATTACATAATATAGACTCCTATATATAGAGAATAGGAAACCCTAAACCCTAGTCTTCATGGGCTTGACTACAAGGTAATGGGCTGGACTGACTATAAACATATGGTTTATAACAAAAATATATTTATATGTAATATATCTTTATATATATCTATTACCTATAATATCCATCTAAAATCAATTTACCCGTTATATATATCTAAAATTATATTTTTAATACATTATAAAATTATTCTATACATTACTTACCTTAAATAAATTTATATAACATTAAAGAATAAAATATCGACATATCTAATTCCCGAAAATAAAAATTAACATCACATATACATACATAAAAGATTTCTACAAAAATATACACCAAATATAAAGAAATTGCTAAAAAAATAAATATACACCAAATAATAATGTGAAAAAAATATCTAATCTTTATAGAAAATGGATTCAAGCAACAAATCTCTCTTGAATGTAAATTAGGGCAAATTGTATGTCAGATTAGTTCTTGCAAGAATAGGGTTTTTATAGATGGATTTTTTTTTGTTAGGTGAATATTTATTACCATATTTAAGAAATTACTTTAACTTCTTACCAACAACACAAATACCATGAAATGATAAAATTACCATACTAAAATTAATTACATAAAATTCGTATTTAATAGTTATATTAATATTTATTTACTAAATTATTTTCCAAATATTATTAACTTATACTTTATGTGCATATTTATTCTATATTAAGCAAAATAAAATAATTTTCTATTTATATTTTTTAATATAACAATTACATAAATTTATAAATAAGAAAAATTATTTTTATTTATTTAAATCGGAATTTATATTAATTAATAATATATAATGAAATACATAAAATAATAAATAAAGAAACTAAAATAAACACATTAAATAAAAAAGAAAATACAATATTTTTGGACCACTAATAAACAGCCACTTGTCACAATTCGGTTGGCTAAATAATTGCTTTATAAGAAGATGGTATAAAGGGCATTAAAGTAAGAGTAATGATATATGTCACCCCTTTTCATGTCACCATTTTATCACCCTTCTATATATATATATATGTTTTAATTTCCTTGAATAGCAGATAGAAAAAAATTAAATAGGATAGAGAAATCCATTCATTGGTACATGTATGCATACACCTAGGAGGTGATAAAAAGGTGATACAAAAAGGGTGATAAATATCATTACTCTTAAAGTAAACCCACTCGAAGGACTATTTTGCAAATACAGAAATACGTTAAATGTCCACTTCTGATTGGTTGTTGGATTTTTTATACGCCATTTGTCCACCACCCATTAGTTCGCCCATCACCCTCACCTCTCTCCTCCCCTCTCTCTTCATTGAATGGCTGATGTCTCCTCATTTGTGATAGATTTATATTAGGATGAGACATCATTTTTAGTGATTTAGGAAGTCTTCTAGTCGATTTTCTTGAGAAATAGTGCACTTTCCTATTTTGAGTCTTGATTTAGAAAAATAATATTTTTAGAGCATATTGGGTTTAATTATTTATTTAGTGTGAAGTTTTAAAGATAATTATGGAGATTATTAGAGTCCAAGTCAAAGACTACAAGATATGGAAAGAGATAAGCATGGTAATTGGAGATAAGGAAAGAAAAGCTAAAATCATTGAAAAGGAAAAGGAAAAGCTGCCTTAAATCTGAATTTCTGCAGCTACGCCTAAAAAAGTGGTGATAAATCCAAAACCGAGCTGATTTTGGAAGATTCCTTTCATTGGGACGTAGATAATTCCGTGAGGATTCTTTTGGTATCTTATGGGCTAAAAACCGATCAATAACGAAGAAGATATGATTAAAACAAGTTAGCAGTATGTATCTTTATTTCTGTACGAATTAGAGTTGGGCTTGGAGTCCACCACTTACTTCTCTTTCAAGAAAACTAATTAGGGCTTCCAAGACACCTATAAATACACCCTCTTATCATTGTAAGCATGTCCTTGCTCAGTTTCAAGCTTAGGCTTAGTCCTTGCTTGTATTTTCTTAGTTTTAAATAATAGCTTAGTCCTTCAATTTAATATATATCCTTAGTATCAAGCTATTCATCCAAGAAGCAAGCTCACCTATAGAGGAAGACAAGAAGAAGAAGTTGGAGAGTGACAAACTCCTCTTCTACATCTCACCTTCTCTATATTTAGGGTAATTAGCTATAGATTTATGCTCAACCATCTTTCTAAGCTTTTATTCTGTAAGTTTTACTATTAATTGTTGGGTTATTATTTTGTCTTAAATTCATTAATACTATTTGTTATTTTAATTGATTGAGCTTGGCGTATATTGTTATTATGTGTTTTGACTTATTGTTACAACCCTAGATTTGGCCAATCTTAGGATTATTCTTAGTTATTGACAACACCACATAATCGTCTAGTTTTGATCCCTTGCCTAACTAGATAGCCATAAAGGTTTGATTTAACCACCAATCATTACTTAGGAATCCTTGGTAGTGGAGAGGTTGCTCCTAAGCCTGATAGAGGCTAGGTAGAATTTAGAATCCTGGTTAATATATAATGCTTAATCTGTGACATGTTAGAATAACAACTTAGTAAAATAGACTCATACAAGTGACCATAATCTATTAGACTTACATTCATATTTATTTATCTGCATTCTTATTTAGTATTTATTCATATCAGATAGTTATTCCTCTTTTTATATTTTATTCAAAACATATAAATTCATCTACACCTATTTAATACAAGTAGATTTAACGGATTAAATCCCTGCGAACGAACTTAACTTATCATTAAAACTTGCAAACGATCTGTGATACTTGCATTGAGTTTCGTGGTTCTCAAGGGTGTGTGCTCTTTATTATTATCTTTATTTATCTATTTATTTATCACACCTTTGCCCCCACCAATGGCGTCGCTTTATTGCATTGAATAATTTTCTTTAGTTTGTTTAGTTGGAGTGGGGATTGTTTTAGAATATGTAATGTTGTATGGGCCTTTTAAAATAACTAGATATAACCCGTGCCCGAGGGCACTATACAAAATTGATTTTATTTTTAATTAAACAAATAAAAATAATTGATTTCATATTTTATCTCCTTAAAATTTGATTAAATAATACATAATTCATTACATTTACAAAAATACACAAATAGAAAGTTTATTTAATGAGTAAGATAATTATAGTGAAATTTCTGAAAACTTATATTCATATATTTTTCATTATATTTGAGCAAATCTTTATAATCAAATGAAATAAAAAAATATCTAATTCAGAAAAATTTAGAATGAACATTCATCAAGTTTGTTCAATGAAAAATTTATTTTCAATTACTATATGTTGTATAATATGATTATTTAGGCAATGTTGGATCCTTAGATCATATTTTAAATAATATCTCGATTGACTAACAAAGGAAAAGATTTAATAATTTCATAACTTATACATTCTTAAGTGAGCCTGGAAATACTCAAATAGCTGTTACACAAATGGCAGTTGGTGGATATATAAATTATAAGTCTATAACTGAATATTATGCCAATGTTAGATCCTTTAATAACATTATAGTTAAAATCATGGTTGGCTAATGTCGGTTTCTTTAATCCAATTTTGACTAATATTACGATTGGCCGAGGTTGGAGTAGATTTGATAATTTTA
Organism: Nemophila menziesii; assembly: GCA_029959085.1. Lineage (NCBI taxonomy): Eukaryota > Viridiplantae > Streptophyta > Magnoliopsida > Boraginales > Hydrophyllaceae > Nemophila > Nemophila menziesii. The sequence continues at coordinate 1,345,036 of JARWIR010000089.1, forward strand.
TAACTTTTATATTCCTAATGAAGCCTAGGTTTGCTGAAATGCTTGTTACGTAGTTCGGTTAACAATTGATGGATATATAAATTATAACTCTATAATTTTATTGTAAATAATAATTTGGTAAAAAAAATTACATTAGAGAGAATGATTATTAGTCTGTCATTCTTATATAGATAACAATGTTCTAATATTGCAATTAATAAAATTAAATAGTATCCAATGTTAATGGTTAATCCTTGAAGCTACATTGAGTCGTAAATTATTTACAAATACCACATATAAAAATAAATGTGAGTTATTTCCTTTAAGAATATCTAGTATCTTCTATTTATATATGATAACATTTAGAACAAAAAAAAAATCATCAAACAGATATAAAAAGATGAACAACCTCTCGCGACATATATAAAAAAATAAGTTATCCCATCTTTTTTGACAAAGTTTAAAAAATTTGCTTATAAACGATTTATCTGCAAACATTATACACAAAACAAATATAATAGTACAATTATATGTTCAATAAAAGATTAACTTTAATGCATACAAAACCTCAACCACAACAATTATAAATCATATCACACACACTTAAACATTAATTTTTTTTTTTGCAAATCAATGAGGTGTGTCACAATTTTAGAAACTTAAAATATATGTATACTTGACCAATCTATAGCCTTACATGATTCTTATTAGTCACAAAGAACCACAGACATAATATAAGGAAAATTGCAGTCATTCTATTTCAAATTGAAGTTATTGTTGCTTCTATGTAATATTAACGTTCATATGGTTTCGCATAGTCAATAACTTTGGTTCATTAATAAATAAATTATCAAAAAATATAGGAAATAAACCCAGTTCACTTTAAGTCTGAACTATGTTTAGCGTATAAGACAAAACTACTTAAACAATATAACATAAGAAACTATATTGAGTAAGAGACAGTAGTCATCTTAAATGTGGAACATGTGAAAGAAGATATAGAAAACTTACAATTTAAAAAAATCATAGTTTTAAAAACATATTTAATTCTATATTCAAATAAATACATAAGAACATGTGTAAGTTTAACATCTATCTACTCAAAATTTCATATTTTAAATGGTTAGATGATGCGCAAATGGTGGTACATAAAGTCTTGATGGTGAAGAATCTTCGTGCGAAAAAATACTGCATACAAAATAGAAATTATGGGCAGCATGTTATTAGAATATTTCTTCCATTAGAAATATACATAATTAAAATTCAAAAAACTTATATGAACATCAAAAAATCATTGAATTAGAGTTTCATATATGTGTTTTCTAAAATGTTTTTGTCTGATATCATTGAAAACTCTTCAAAAATTGGCTATAATCCTTCTTCAATAATTAATTTTGTATAAATTAATCAAAAGATATTTCATTCAAGTGGAGTGAGAGTCATCGTCATATTGATGATAAATCTTCTCGTACTTATTTGATAATTAAAAAGTATCATAATTATACATAAATTATGTTTTGTACACAAATAATTTTAATAATTTTACGTATTTGAAAAACATTACATATTTGGTTATCCATGTTTTCTAACTTAATTTAGTTAAAAAAGATAGAGAACTCATATATCAGGTTATGATATAATTGATTATAAACATGGATTATAAACCTTACTTGGTTGAAAAACATTATATATTAGACCATCAATCTGTTAAATATGGAAAACTCAAAACTAATGTTGAAGTAAAATTTGTTGTCCATTTAAAAAATTAAATACTCTCATATATCCAACCAAAGAATTATGAAAGAAAAATATAGCTACAACATAATTTGTACAAGTTAAATATTATGAAATAATCTAAAAAATAAATCAAACAGTTAAATATAGAAAAACTCAAAAGTAATGCGCAAGTAAAATTTGTTGTCCGTAGATTAAAAAATTAAATAGTCTCATATATCCAACCAAAGAATTATGAAAGAAAAATATAACTAAGACATAATTTGTTCGAAATAAATATTATGAAATACTCTAAAAAATAAATTTATATGAATAATTAAAAATCATTAAATTAGATATGTTTTCTATTAGTCAATACATTAACAAATTAAATAGTCTTATGTATCCAGCCAAAAAATTATGAAACAAAAATACAATTCCAAAATTAAAAAAAAAAACTGAGAAAGTTCCTTATCGTCTTGATTTGCTTTGTGTGTCAAAGAAGAAGATTCTTGCATTGTTGATAATTTTGGAATTGGTGAGATATCTAAATCAAATAAAAAATAGAAAAAATCTAAAGTTAGAATGGAACATGAAATAAGCAGGTTTAAAAATAGAAGTTTGTTTAGAAGTGGGGTATTAGTAGTGGGGTAACAGTTAGTTATAATAGAATGTAGCATGATAATATTGTTGACACATGGCACAATCTTAACCTTTGGAGAGGTCACATATTTTATTTCTTGTGAAATCTTGACCCCTCTTTGACTTTCGATTTGTCCCAAATAATTTAGATTGACCCTAATTATGTACTACTTCTTATTTTGTCCATTTAATCAGTTACTTTTAATATCCAAACTTTTATTTAATATTCCTAATATCCAAACAAATATTTTTAAGCCAATAATAAAAAAGTCTATTGACAAAACTATTTTATTTTACCAACTTCAATGTTAGCCAGATTAGTCAACATTTATATGTTTCGATGCAATAACAAGATGTTATTTGTAACAAGTAGTTTTCTTGGTTGGTTAATTGGTCACATTATATTCATGAAATGGCTTGGATTGGTATTAGTCTGGAAATGGTAAAATCATTTTATTAGATTGAATGTACTTATTTGATCTAATAAGTACCTTGTGTCAGAATTGAGAAATTTTGTGGCTTGGATCTTTAGTATTCTCTTATTTATTACTTGTGTCTATTATTTAGGCAGAATAGTGTCACCCATTCTTACTAAGAACCTTCAAAAACTGAAGAAAGGGTGGAAAGTGAGGAAGAAAGAGATGTAGAAATAGAAACAACTTCCGAAATGCAGGGGATTAAACAGGAACAAGAGTAGTAAATGTATAAAACATATAAAGGGGTGATTTTTATAAATAATTGTTTCATTGGGTATTTTTTTATTAAATAAATTATTGAATATTTAATTTATCAATTAGATACTTTTATTAGACTTCTTTTAGCAAATACCTCAATATTTTTCAACTTATATAATCTTTTCTTAATCTTTTATTTAGTCCAAATAAAATAAAATTAAAGACTTATGAATATAATAAGATTGGATGAATATAGCATATAAATATATATTTGATACAAAATTTATATAAAAATTTAAAACAAGAAAAAAAATTATAAACAAATGAGCTATAATTAAATATAGATTAAATGGAGAGTTATTCTAAAATATGTAAATAATAGAGAGTTTTATCTAATTGATCTTGGAGACATTTTATATACACCCAAGTATTTTTACTTAATCCATTCTTCTTATGAAAAGTCATTAATAAGATTTTACACTACATGCCTATTCTTTCACACTTCCCAATATATCTCTATTTGTTTTCTATTACTATATATATATATATATATATATATATATATATATATATATATATATATATATATATATTATACTTCATTAATCCACTTTTATTTGTTCAACTTTTTAAAAAGAGATGTCCAATATTGTTTGTTTCTTTTCAATATCAAAATACTTTTTCTATACTTTTTTCAATTTTACCCTTAATTAAATAGTATAAAAAGTATTGCATTAAATAACCTCATGTATATTAATTAAGAGCAATTATGTAAAAAGAAAAAGTATTAAATGTTTTATTAATCTTTGTGCATCAAAAAGATGGATAAATAAAAGTAGACGGAGGGAGTAATATATATACTATTTTATACACATTTAAAAAAATAAACAAAAATTTTAACCCTCTCTACTTTCCAAAATAATAGCTTATTTTGTCCACTGAAATATCTTGTCCAACCATTACATCTTGAGTTCAACATTAAAGATTCAAACAGACAATTTTGGTTGGCAAGGCTATTGCTTTAAGTTGTTAAAGTTTCGAACGACAACAACTAGTGATAGCAGCCATGTCAGATGTTTTGATGGCTCAGCGGATCTGTGAACGGAAGACTTCAAGCTTGCTGCACATATACGTCTTCGCTGAAGCTTGTTCGCCCTTTTTACTCGCTGATAAACGAGGATCTTTGAATCATAGACAAGGAGAGTTGTTGTGGACGAAAAGATAAAGAGCTGATATAGACAAGGAGATAAAGAGATGCTCCTGTCTATGTGAAGTAGCTCGTGAATAAGTGGTATGATGACCTCCATTCTGGTGTTGCAGGTGACCTCCGTTCCTCAAGCGTCGTTCCTCTGATCTGGTGTTGTAGGTGACCTCTGTTCCGCAGCTTCGTTCGATTTTTGAGCGTCCATCCATGGTGACATATATGATTAGAGATCCATGGCTTGGAGCAGTTTCTAGCAACAACACCATTGTTCGAGCAGCAATAGATGACCTCTGTTCTATTGTTGCAAATGACCTCTGATCTATGTGAAATGGTGACCTCCATTCGAGTGTTGAAGGTGACCTCCGTTCCTCAAGTTTCGGCATCTCCCTCCTCTCAATTTATTATTGTCACAATGAGCTTCATTTATGTAGCTCTTTCATTTCTGATCTCGAGACCTTCGTTTTTTCATTCGAGTTGCTTGTTTGTGGCTAAGAGAATAGATCCGGCAAAGAAGAGTTAATGTTTTTCTTTTTTAGTTTCTTTTTTTGTTTATGTAGTAATTTTGATTTTTATAATTCTTCCTCCGTTCAGGTTGTCACATTTTGGAACAAAAAAAAGGTTGTCACATTTGCTTTTACACACAAGATAAGAAATGTCATTTATTATCCATGTGATTACTAAAAATACCCTCCATAAAGTATCTTGATATTTTAAATATTTATTAAGAACATATATTATAATATTTAATTAGGGATAAAAGTGGTATAAAGATAAAAAAGTTGTCTTTATTTTTTAAAGTGACAACCTTTTTGGAACAACTATTGTAGTATCAGTGACAACCTTTTAGGAACGGATGGAGTAATTGTAATTTTTTATATATTTCATTAAGTTTGTAATTATTTCCTTTCATAAAAATAAATTTTGTGTTATTATTTCCATTTTATTGTGTAATTATGATTAGTTAGTTTTTTAACTATACATACTAAGTAATTTTTGTATCACACTCGAAGAATTCACTGAGCATACTTATTGAAATTTTGAGTATACTTAGAGAATTTGTTTGGTACACTCTGTGATTTTTTTCCGTACGCAATGATTCGTTTGAGCACTTAGTAAAATTTTCGAGCACTAAGTAAAATTTCCAAGTGCTCTGTAAAATCTCCGAGAACTTAGTACAATCTGGCGGTGGTCGTTTGGTGGTGGTCGGAGTTGAAAAGTACCGATACTCAATGAGTTGATACTAATTTGGTGATCCATTCTTACTGCCACTTATTTTTTTTATCTTAATGTGGTTTTTATTTTATTTGAGGGTATTTAAATACTTGGTCACCCATAAAATTGAGTGATGGCCTTTTTGAAGAAGAACCTAGTCACATGTTTCCTATATGCCATCAAGTTTATCTCTAAAACCTCATAGGTCAATCATCCTAAATAATAACACATAGTATATGTGTATTTATAAATAGACAGGGGACTAGGATTATCATTGATATGGGTCAAGTCTTACATAAGAATTGTTCATACTCTACCCATCTCCACCTTGACACGAATTTGGTAATTGTGGCCCAAAAACCTGATGATATCTCCCCCTTGAAAATTTTGCAATTTTTGCACTAAAAACAACAAATAAGACGTTTTGTTCATCATATGGTCGAGAACAGACACGTGTGGGTAAATTTTATTTAAATAACGTCAATTTTTTTAGATCAGTAACTCAATAAAATCGAAATCCTAGCCCAATTGAATCTCTTTCTATGTTTCACAAAAACTAATTATCTCATATCGTTTGGATCCTTACAACTTGTAGAATAAAATTTATAGTTAAATATTACATAAAAACGTCAAATCTTGGTTATAAGAACGAATTTGATTTTGAAAATTCAGTTATATATTTTTTTGTTGAATTAATAAGAATCTAAAAAAGTTAATAACAAAAGATCTTTAATAACGCCTTGTACCTAGATTCTTGTGAAAAATTATTGACCCGAAAACTAGTTTTGCAAGATGGAAGCTCTAATACCAATTTGATAAGATGAGATTGAATGATAAATCACATAAGGAAATACTTGACACAAGTTTTACGGGGGAACTAAAGATTGAAAATACCACAGACAAAAGAGAGAGATTTCACTATAAATGAATATGTGATACAATTGAGAGTTATTCTAAAGATGGAAATAATAATACACAATTTATATGTATTTATATACATCCATCCGTTATTAGTTAAATAGGTCAAACCTTACATAAAAATTATGTCATAACTCCAACAACCTAAGGGCTAACAAGATTTAATGTTTAGTCGATTTATATTATTTTGGTATCACGAATTAATGATTTGGTTACTTGGGGGAAGGTGAAGAATGTACCTATCGTACAATTTTTTTATTACCCAATCAGCCACCGAGTTTTTTTCTATGAGCAAAAATGAATGAAAATATTACAAACATTTCTAAAGTATTTAATCTCATCTATGTTATCCGCTCACCGATAAGATGATCAAGGACTTTGATGCGATGATGACGTCCATCAACGAGTATCTTGTCTCTGTAGGAAAGGAGCCATTTCCGTCACAGGATGTCTCTCGATCGACGAGCTTCACGGTTGGCACCCGACCCACGACCCAGGCCCTAGAAGCACGGATGAGTGGAGTCGTTGACTTATTAAATCGGTGTAGGACCGAACAGAGCTATCGTTCACGTGCCTCCTTCCACTGGTACTTCAAATCCTTCTCGATCCGCTCCTTCGACTGCTCTTCTACCAGCCGGCCATTTAATGCTTATGGACGAGGATATTTTTTCTCATGAAAATGAAAGTAGACTTTGATTCTAATTAATATTCAATTATTTCTGTAATATTTTGACTTTTTACCGACTTTATTTTGACTATTTTATTAGTTTTATTATGTTTGACTATATTGCAATGGGTTTTGTTTTTATATAGTCGGGCTTCTTTGCAGTAATCGGAATTATTTTAATAAATCATTACAATATATATATAATTATTACAAAATATAAAATTAAAACCAAAAAAAATAATTTAAAAAAAACAAAAAAAAGTCTTTTGCGAGGACAATTGTCCTCGCATAAGAAAAAACCAAAGTTCTCGCGAAAGACTAGGTCAACCACGAAGACTTTTTCCTCACAAGAGACCAAGTCAACCAGGACAACATTTTTGCCGCTAAAGACTCTATCTTTTTCGAGGACATTTTGTCCTCACTAAAGATAGGTTGTCTTCAGCGAAGACGCGCCAAATTCGTCGCGTAAAAGGTCTTTAACAAAGAACTTTTTGCGAGGAATCTTTAGTGAGGACATTTCCTCGCTAAAGACGTTTAGACCCTTTTACGATGATATTTCATAGCTTTCGCGATGACGTTTGTCCTCGTGAAAGCTGAAAAGCGCAGCAATGCGTTGATTCTTGTCCTATGCAAAACAGCAAATAGCAAAATAGCAATATTTGTCACCACTGTTATAACAGTGGAAACTAAATCATATAACACAAGAACCAACGTCGCAATAAACTCTTTTTCTTTAATATTTTTCTTATATTAATTAGTAGGAATAATTTATATTAATTTGCTTAAATCAAAACATTTTTTCTGAATCACTAAGTTCTATACAAGTAAACCCAAGGTCCATATCAGAAAGAATTGTTCATAAGATAGCAACAAACCATAAAAAGTCCTCTGAGTTTCAACACAATATGTATCATGAAATGGAGGCTGCTTATGTTGAACATAATTGTTTAATACGGGAAGCTTTGAATTGGATTTGACCTTTCCTTTTTGATTTTTTTGACCTTACTAATTTTTCTAGCCTATCGACCTTGCTTCTTTATCTTTTGGTTTAAACATTTTTGGCTAGGCCAAGGAAATTTTTTTCATATTCACTAGTCGTGAGTATTATGGGTAGTTCAAACATGTACACAAATTTTAGTTACAAGAAATACCGCTTAAACCTAATCATATATTTTCCATATATATCGTACTCCGTATATTTTTTTTCAAAGCGACTTATATACCATATATTTTGTCCATATTGTACTAGGTAAATTTTCATCTAAATAAATTTTTATCTTCGACCCAAACAGACAATTTTGTTTATATTACTAAGAAAATTTAGTATGATGCCATATTTTACTGTTATCAACCTGTGTTTTTACCTTACACCTTTGGTTGTAAATGAACCAAGTCGTTCGTGAATTCGAGTTTTAGCTTAGGAAAAAATTCTTTCTAACTCATTCATTTATTTAAATAAACAAATTCAAGAAAATGATCTCAAATTCATTAACTTAAAACATCAAACTCAAGCTTTAAAAGAAGCTCCTTAATAATGAGCCTATTTGAGATCGCTCGTAAATTTCTCTTTAAATATTTGTAAATTAATAAATTAATATATTGTTTATCTAACAAATATCTTATTAAAACTTAAATATTAACTAGCACATTTTTTATACATTGTATTTATCAATATCATACGTCATACTTTATAACACACTCCATCCAATACAAATCGTTCATAAAAATTTTGCATCATCAAAAAGGAACAATCTACTCGTGAAAAATTCAAGTTCGCCTAAGAAAAATCTCGTTCGATAAGTTATATAATCAAACTTTGACAGCTATGGATCGGCTCATTCAAAGTTGAGGTCGGTCGACTCGAGAAGTTAGACAAAAAAAATTATCGATAAATCAAATAACAAATAGTAATTGATTTAGTTTAATAAAAATAAAGTTTAATATAACAAAAATTATTTATTTATAAAAAGACAATCATTAGCGATTGCATAATTGCCGCTAAATTAGTGATGAACTCGTTTCTATTGATATTTTCATTAGTGAAAAAATGTCATTTGTAAAGATTAACGTATTATCGACAAAAAATTCTTTGGTAAAGATAAAATTACTGCCGACGAAATTTTATTCGTTAGAAATGTGATTAATAACTACTAAACATTTCGTGTTATTAATTAAAATGTCTCATCGGAGATGAGTTCTAGTATGCCAACGAAGAAATTTGTCGCTGGTGTCTAACTCATTGGCGACGAATTATTTTGTTGCTAATAAAATGAAACGCCGCTGTTATTGATAAGCTCATATCATAACTAAAGAAATGATTATCATTATAGGCATAAAGTAGAGTTTCGTCGCAAAAGACTAGATTTAACGACGAAACACTAGTAGCGATTCTTTAGAGACGATAACCCTACCACTAACAACGAAATAAAATTAGAGACAATATGTGTCACTAATGACAAATATTGTAGCATAAGATATTGTTATATATTTATATATTGTTTATTCATGAACTTGTATTATTTTGGATATAAATTTTTCTTTTTAAGATTATTTGATTTGGATAAAACTAATCATAAAATGTCTCGATAATTATGAAATACTTTAATTACTTGAGCAGTATCAATCTTTCTTAGATATACTTTATAATAAAAAGTCCGGGCAAATTTGAATTATATCCGGAAAGGAAAGCACTTTCCCTTAATATATATGTTCGGGTTTGCCCTTGGGGCAAGCCACAAAGGCAGTCGTTTTAGGTCATATTTTATCTTTGATAAAAAAAAGGGCTCCAATTTTAACAAAATATAATTTTTATAGTTAAAAATGGTCCATAAAAAGAAATTCCGCTTTGTGTAACTAGGTATATTTTGATTTTTTTGTCAACTCCAAGAACGAATCTAACAGCTAAACTGAGGGGGGTGAAATATATGGGAGTTTGGGGTCAACGCTTTCTGGAATTTTTTAAGGTAAAAATAGTAAACATAAATATATAATTACCAAAGTCAAAATACAAATATAATCCAACAACATTACGCTCCTCGCCTTTTTAATAGATGAAATTATCGGTTTGTATTTATCCATCAAATATGCAAACTAACACCATTACACTTAATTTATAGTATTATTAGTATTATATTGATATTTCATATTTATAAATGTAAGGAATAAATCATCTAAAATATTAAACATTATAATTTTATTTTAGTAATATAAATAATAAATTATTAAGTATTTCTATCCTCGAACTTAAAATAGAGATTTGTATAACAAAAATTATAATAATAAATCAATCTTATGAAAAATGACAAATTTATAACTTAAATATAGTATATTAAAGAACAAAGATTTTTTTATAAAATTAAAATATAAAAATAAATTTAAAGTTATATTTTATTATATGTGTACGATGTATAACCCGTGTACAAAAGCATGATTGGTACGGCCTAGGGTGTGATAAAATAAGATATAAATAAAGAGAAAATAATCACCCTAGACTAGCACGGTTCTGCAAGTATACAGATCGTATGCAAGTTTTAGAAAATAAGTAAGATTCGTTCCGCAGAGACTACGAAGGTTAGGGGAATCTTATGCAATAATCAAGTGAAGATAATTTAAGCTAGAACAACTAAACGCAAGAAAAATAAAGACAAATAGATATTTATTTGGTTTTCTAATTAAACTAAATTAAAAAAATAAGAATTTAAAGAAAGAAAATTAAATATGAAAGAGAAGTAATATGAGAATATAGCTTGAGTCATTAGCATGTAATCCCCACTAGATTTGGCGTTCTAAACATGTAAGGGTGAATTATGTAGTATTTCAATAATCGGTTCCAATTCGCTATCGGTAGTTTTAAATAAGATTTACCTGTGTCAATAAGGCTTCTGAAGCAAACTTATCCTGTAATTGGTAAATAGTCACAAGAACTAAACCATAGTGATTATCTAGTTAGGTTGATTTGTCAGATCTAAACCGAATACTAGACGTTATGTGCTAAACATGTAATTAAACACCGTTGCCAATGGTGACCTAATTACTAGATGGTAATTCTATATGGCTGCAGTCCACAAGAACACAGAATATAAATCCAAACACATAAACAGAGAATAAAAACAATAATTCAATTTAAAACATTAAGTTCCCAAATTAGATAGATGTCAATCAAAACTTGGGTTCATACATATATGCTAAAACTCAAGCTAAAGAAATTTAGTTCATGCAAGAAAAGAAAGAAATTACAAATTTAAAGGTAGAAGAAGACATTGTTGATGAATAGCTCCTTCCAGACTTCTCTCTTGTGTTGTAAGCTTCCTCTTGGTTTAAGGTTTCACCAAGGATGATTTAAGAGTGTTAAGAGGCTGTATTTATAGTGTATAGGTTGACCTAATTCGTTTCTTGGAGATGAGGTTAAGTAATAGACTCCAAGCCCAACTCAAATTCGTAAGGAAATAAAGATAAATTCTGCTGAACTGTTTTGAGCATATCTTCTTCGTTATTGGTCGGTTATTGCTCCATAATATATCAAAAGAATCCTCAGCGAATTATCTAGTCCCTATGAAAGGAATCTTCCAAAATCGGCTTCTTTCTTGGAGTTATCACCACTTCTTTAGGCGTGTGCTGCAGAATTTCAGATTTAGGCAGCTTTTCCTTTTCCATATTTTTAGCCTTTGTTTCCTTATCTCCAATTTCCATGTAAATCTCTTTCCATATGTTGTAGTCTTTGACTTGGACTCTAATTAATCTCCATAATTATCTTTAAAGCTTCACACTAAATAAACAATTAAACCCAATATGCTCTAAAAATATTATGTTACTAAATCAAGACCCAAAATAGGAAAGTGCACAAAATTAAGCTAAAATCAACCTATAAACTAATAAATAAGTCTAAAATGATGTCTCAGAAGTATATTTTATTATCACAAATGAGGAGACATCAATGATATCCAGATAAACAACAAAAAACTGATTTAATCTTAAAAAATTGATTAATTAAAATGTATAATCTTTTTAATGATTAGATTTTGTAAATAAATGTGTGTATGACAAAAGAAAAAAGAAAAAAGGAAAAACTGAGAAGGAAATGTGAGTTTAGAATGTGTATTAGTTGAGGGAAACGTGTGGGTTTAGAATTGATATCTTAATTAAAATTAATAACATAATTACAAATGGTAACATTCTTATTTTTTTTATTTTTAATTTTAATTTAATTTGGACACTTCTTTATCTCAAGTTGTGTTTTTATTATATAAATTTAGAAAAATATATGAGAGAGATCGACATGAATTTGGCCGATAAAAGGATCAAAATACATTGACTTTGTATTAATTAAATTCACAATCTTATTTATTACACATATTACGAAAATTAAATTATAAAGAACTTTTTAGAAATATTTAAAAGCAAAAGCAGGTAGTTTTATAGTATAAATATGTTCCCATTGTATCCATATATCATCACATTTTCATCAGTAAATATCATGGCGGCTTCTAAGTTTCAAGCTCAATTTGCTATATTTTTATTTGTTTTCTCTATTTTCATTCTTCTTCACGAATGTAAATTTATACAAAACTAATATTATAATTTGTTTTTTGTTTTTTTATATATATACACATACACTTACGTATCTAACTATGTTTGCTCTTATCAGGCGTGATTGATACAGATGTGAATGAGAACAATGTAACTTCGACAAAAGTGGGTTATGACCTCAACTCCATAAAAGACAAGTTTGACAACCAGAAAGCTTGGGATGCATGGTGGTGCGAAAGAATGAAGAGGCCTGATGGTTCGTATAGATGGTGTTGTTATAATGGCACCGACATTGAAGGAGGTTGTTGGACCAAAGAGATTTCATGTAATTTTTCATGTTGACTCTATGAAATTCTGCATCGTCATATACATGTGTTGAATTTATTAGGAGTTCAATATGGAATGCTTAGTTGGGTATTGTAATAAGAATTTACTGCCCAAATAAATCATGAATAAAACTTTTATACTCCCTCTATCCAATTTTATTTTTTCAACAATAGTGTCCAATATTATATTTCTTTTTACAATTTAAAGACGTTGTTTTCTAAAAAAAAATTTGAATATTACCTATAATTAAATATTAAAAAATAACAAAATAAACAATATTATGCATATTAAATGAGAATAATTTTGTAAAGAGGGATATTATTAAAAACTTTTTCTTATTCGTGTGCACTAAAAAGGCGAACAAATAGAGTCGGACAGAGAAAGTAATTCCAGGTTGACTTTTGTTTGCTCAAAATAACGTATCAATATCAACTCGTTAAAAATAAAATAAGGGTCTCTAGCACAAATTTTATTTTCCAAAGTGGCTTGGTTATTATAGCCATTTTAAAGGTATATTACGTGTAAAAAACCAAAAATACTCTTACATGTAAAGACAAAATACTATCAAAATTCAATATTCAAAAACAATTAGATACTACCGCCAGAGACACTGTGTTGAGAGCATGGGGAAGGCACTAATCTTCCGTCATCTGAGAGCTTAGTGTGCTGGGATCTCAGTTCTCAATAACTTTTGCTCATGGTGTCAATCAGAGGATGAAACAGTTGAACATATTCTACTACAGTGTACTATAAACAAAGCAATTTGGGCAGCGTCTGCTCTTCAAATTTCTATTCCACAAACAACGATTACAAATATAGGGGACTGGTTTCAACAGATCATCGACACTTTCTCATTCGGAGGGTGGGAAAGGAATATCGTCAATAATTATGTACAGATTCTCATATGGAACATATGGAAGGCGAAGATGAATGTTATTCATGAAAATAGTCCTATTAATATCGACCAGATTATTCAAACTACACAGAAAGTAATGTCCGAACTGCACGGAGACAATTGGGCGAAGAAAGAAGCTAATCAAGAAAATAGGAATGGACAAAGAAACCCTCATGAACAGGGGGTCCAAAGTACAGAAGACATCAGTATTATGTGCGATGCATCCTTTTCGACTAAATATGAACCAACAGGAATCGGAATTCTTATGAACAACCGCAGAACAGGAGTCTCATGTTCAAAATCGTCGACAGTCCGGTGTGACTCTTGCCTTGAAGGAGAAGCTCTGGCTGTCCTGGAAGCGGTTGATCAGTGCAAATCTGTTCAAGGAGTAACGAAGACAATTTACTCAGATAACCTTGAAGTAATACAAGGTATCAGGCAGGTGTCAGTAGCAAGATGGAACATTCTTCCGATCATCCGGATGATTCGGACTAAAGCTGCACAGGCGGGACTGATCTCCTTCAACCATATCCCAAGAAGAATGAACAGTCATGCAGACCATCTTGCAAAAATTGCTAGACACGGAGCCACAGGAAAAGAGGACTCAATCCGGATGCTATCAGGGAAGTTCAACAAACTAGGAATCGGATAATTTCTTTTTTAGTTTTGCACGTCTCTTGTCCAAAAAAAAAAATAACTTTTGCTCAGTGTGTAGTTTTACTTTACCTTATTAATATGTAGCACTAAAAAATAATTAAAAAATTAAAAAAAAATATTATATGTTATTACTAAATAAATGAATTTAAAGTTAATAAAACCAATTCTAGTTATCGACCCAAATGGGGAAAAAACTTACCTCACACTTCAGTCTGCATCATCACAATGGCCTTAAAAACTAATGTCTTTGTCTTCTAAATTAGACTTGATCCCTCCATCTATAAATTACAATAATGGTAGATGTCACCCTTTTTCATGCCACATAGGGATGGCAACGGATCGAATTATTGCAAAAAAATTAAACCATGTCCATATCCATTTAATTTATCAAAAACCAAACCCTAACGGATTTAACCATCGGAATTACTTTTCAAAACCATATCCGAATAATTCGGATTCAGTTTTCTAAACGGTTTTTCGGATTTTAACCATAACCTGGCTCGCGAAGCGTCCCTCTTGCAGTAGGATTCCTAACCTCGCCTCGCTCTTGTGACATGCCAAACTTTAACTCTCTAAATATATTAAAAGTATTGAAACAAGATCACAAATACATGACAAAACTCCAATATATAAGATATTATGTTGATCTTTAATTAAATAACGTTTTTGTTACTTCTTTTGTTAATTCTAATATTTAGATTTTAGTTTTGAGATATGAAAATACATTTTATCAATATTACTATAAAATATACAAAAATAGATGATAATAAACGGGGTTTTGGTTATTCAGTTTTAGTTTCATCTAAAATTTTAACCTAAAGGATTTAACCATCGGTTACATTTTTCAGAACCATAACCTAATGGTTTTATCCATGGTTGCATAATCGATTTTTAATCGGTTCAAATTTGCATCGATTTTGATTTTAAACCATAACCATTTCCATCCTTATCTATAGTTGGGTTGAGACTTTTGGCCTTTTGGTAATTAAAAATCAAAAAAATATAAGAAATATGGACTTCAAAATATAAAAATACACGGATTTTAACCTTTAGTAGGTAAAATAAAACCATATATATATATATATATATATAACGGATTTTCGGTTTTCGGGTTTTTTTATATCTAAAACCATAACCTAACGGTTTTATCCATCGGTTACACTTTTTAAAACCAAACCCTAACGGATTTAACCACGGTTACATAATCGGTTTTTATTCGGTTCGGTAATCCGTCGGTTTCGGATTAAAATCGTAACCACTGCCATCCCTAATGCCACCCTTTATCACACTTCTCTCTCTCTCTCTCTCTCTCTCTCTCTCTATATATATATATATATATATATATATATATATATATATATATATATATATATATATATATATATATATATTTATTTATTTCCTAAAAAAGAATATGAGAGAAGATTAATTAGGTAGATAAATTAAATCACTAGTCCTTTTAATCATGCACATAGGAGGTAATAAAAGAGTGATACCAAAAATATAATGTTTACCATTACTCATAAAGTAATCATAATAGAATTTGAACATATTCGAACAATCAAACATCTCCAACTCATCACACCATCGATAAAGATATTCCAAGCCTCCAACCTTCTTCAAATTCTCACAAAAATAATCCCGATTATCCATAATAATGGTCCCATATTCCATTAATAAAATATCCAAACCATATCAAAATAACATCATAAACTCACACACCACCATCTCACCCAGATTATTTGTTATAAATAACCACCTGATGTACCGCCCACTCCAGTTATAGACAAAAGGCTCCTCTTTTGTAATAGACATAAACCCTCCCATATTCTCCAAGCATAAGAATGAATGTAGTATTACTTTCATTAGACCCATAATCCATATACATACCAATCAAATATAAACCCCACAAATCTTAAGAGTACCTATACATCCAATAAACCTTGATTATATGAATAAAATGAAATAGAACCACCCACCCCATCATATTGTATAATCAATTGGATAAAGAAGTAATGTTCAAACCTAAGTATAGTTGAAGAACGTGAGATAGCACCCCTTTCAAATCACAGATGAGAGATCAGATATCCATGATAAATATAAGTAAGATCCTATCCCATACGAATCTTCATATGTTTGATTTCAAAATGAAGATCCATTAAACAATATGAACCCTTGTTTCCACAATTAAAGGGAAATATAGGGTAACAATAGTATACTTCCAAGGAAAATGCCACAAATGGTTGTAGAGATTATACATATGAAAAGACATCATCTTTTTTTTTTTGTCAGGAAAAAGACATCATCTAATAAAGGTATCCATAGCCACTATAGAATAAAGATGTTGTTAGTTGTAGTATATAATACATCATGCTATAACTCTTAATGATGGAAAAAGTTATAATGATGAAAGTAACACCATTATTAACAAAACTGAAACATACGATCAAAATCTCAAAGAGATATTTTTTTGTCTACAATCTCAAAGAGATATAGTACTACTGAATAGACCATAACCAACATGGAATAGTTTTTTGTAATCTCCATTTTTGGTTGGAAAATGCATAATAAAATATACATTATGTGAATAAAACCCACAAAAATATGTTAAAAAACGTATAGATAATAGAGGTAAGTGAAGGGAAAATAATGGAAAAGAGAGTGATGTCTCCCTTTTAGAGACAAATAAATCACATTGTGAGACATCTTTTACTATTCCTTTTATGCTCAGAGGGATTTTTTCCCATTATTTGATATAATCTCATTTCTTGCATTGTTTTGGGTAGTTGTAACCTTTATAGCTATTTACGGATAATTTGTTTGTTACATGTGAAACTTTTAGGTACATCGATGATATAATATGCCAAAACATGGATTAGAAGTTGAGTAGAGAAGATTGAAGAAGGAACTGAAAAAGTAAAGGGCGAAATAAACCATTTTTAGTAAGTCAAAGAGTTGTCTGCTAGAATTAGAAAGTGGATTGTTTTAGATGTCATGCGAGATTGAAGAAGATTTTGGATGAGCCCTTTGAGATTCATATAGGTCCTGAATCACAATCGCGTGGCAATTGAGATTTCACAGTTCAGAGTTGTAACGAAGATATGTATTCTACAGCTGGTGTGACTCGAACGTGAAACCTCTTGGTGTAAATCGAATTTGGGATGGGTTAGATTATTTTAATGAGTCCAAATCCCACCCAAACGAATTTAACCTTATAAATATCAGTTCCCATCATTAGTAAACTATCTTTTGACCGCTAGAGCTTATTTCTAAAGAAGAAATTCAACTATAGAAGCAGTCATGAATATCTAGAGGAGGAAGAAACTACACCGGAGCTTCGCCGCAATGTTGCGTCTACGATTATCCATCTCTAAACCTTTTGCGTAAATTAGTTTTAGTCTTAATTTGTCTATAAATTATTTCTAAACTATTTAATTCATAGGTTGTATTATGCTTGATTATTTGTTATTGTAAGAACAACTTGATTATTGTTTCGCTTTTAATTGCATTTGGGATATTTTATATTTAATTGAATTGGGTTTAATAATTTATTTTTTCATTGTTTGTATACGTGATTTAATTACTCCTGTGCTTGTAGCTAAAGTGGCAGGAGCCGTCATAATTTGACTAACACCCGGGTGGGGGGAAGAATTGCAGACATAGTATACGAATGCTTAGTGCCCTTTAGCGGACGTTATTGGCACGCTAGATAGACAATATGGTAAAAGGAACTTAAACTACCTGAAATCCAAGAGACTAGTAAAGTATAGAATTATATTTTCCCTTTTGGAAACTTATTAACCTAGAATACCGGCTAGTGTGATCATTAAAACGGATTCACCCTTGTTCATATAGATGCACGTCAATAAGATATATTTTTACTAAACATCCTTAGTTATTATCTTTTGTGCATAACTCAGTTTAATTAGTTTAGAAAACAAAACAAATATATTTTTATTTTATATTTCTATTTTGTTATTCGAATTACATACCTGCATCTTTATATTACTTTGAAACCATTAATCGCGCTCCATTCCTACAAACGATAACCCTACTTATCATTTCTTGTTAAACTATGATTTATACTCTACAGAGTCTATTCCCATAGTGTTGTGCTTTATTTATTTTATTAACGGGAACGGAAAAGGTCAAGATGGTGTCATGACGGAGAGTTTATTGTAGTTATTGTGCTTTCGTTTGATTTTAAAATCCCAGGAGCTAAGCCCCATTCAAGGGCACAAGGTTAGAGAGATAATAAGTAACATTAATAAAATCACACCAAACAAAAGGAAAAAGAAAACATATAAATAACAAACAATAAACAATAAAGAAAAAACAAAATAAATGATCAATCAGATCTGGGGGGAAAGATGTGATTGGTGATGTTGATGCCAGCATTCCGTCAACGATGACGTCATCGTCTTTTCCATCAGATTTAAAATTTCAAAAGAAGACAAAGATACATCAGCTCCGAGCTCTAACCAAGATTCCATAAACCACCACAAACTTGCAGCTCCAAAAGATCCGACCATATCTAAAAACAAACCATAACAGAAACACCATAGAACCACCAGCTTAGAACCACCATAGCCACCATGAAGCAGCTTGGAAATCCACCATAGCTCAAGCAAAGAAGCTTTAATATTGAGCTATGATCTCAAACTAAGCTCGGAAAACCATTAAGCGTTGGAAATCTACCATATCTCGAAGCTTACTGTTCCAACCAAGCTCTAAATAGCTCTGGCCAAGTTCTGACCACCATTTCGAACCAATATCTAGCCACCATTTCATTAGATCTAAAAATCCTCATATGCAAAGCACCATGGCAACATTTCAGTGAGCTTAAACCACTTATTATATTTGAAGCTTAGATCCAAGCTTCCAGCTCGAACTCACGACCAAGCTTTCTCATTTATTGCGTGAAAACTAACCAAAGCTCCAATCTCCATTCTCTTATATCCCACCAGAGCTCTTTTTCCTTCTTGAGAGTGTTATGTGTGTGTTTTAGTGTATGGATAGAATTAGGGTTTAGGGATAGACATTTAAGATACATATATATATATATATATATATATATATATATATATATATATTAGGGGTATATCATAGATAGGAAAAATGGGTCGTGAGACAAAAGTGCCATATAATCCCTTTAGGATAATTAATTTTAAGGGATGGAATTTAGTTTAGTGGGGTGGGTGAGAGTATGACCTTTAGGATCAAAAAACCATATAGTAATTCGACTAAAATAAATAAACTAGAGGAATAAAGTACAACATACCTTTTGTATACATATGGGGTAACGAATCATACCTCTCCCCCTCCCTTTACGATTTATTCAAAAGTTAAAAACCCCTTGAACAAAATGTTTATAAAATGACCTTCCTAAAGTATTCCCATATTTGGTGGTTCATCCCCTAAAGTGGCACACTCACCTTAAATATGGTTGGGGTGCGATTAAAGCTAGTTTTTTTTAGTTTTTGATAAAGTATTTTACCTTTTCTCCTTTATTTTCTTCATACCTAATCTTCTTTTTTGTATGCATATATGAATTGATAACACACACATATATACACATATTCAATAATAAATACCTCTCAAATATATTTATATAAATTTATATATGTGTACATAAATTTAGGTGTGATGAAGATGAGGATAAAAAGGTAAATTAATTGGTAAAAAAGTAAAAAACAAAGTAGCTTAAAATTGCATTCCCAAACCTTTTTAAAGGAGAGTGTATCACTTTAGGAGAGGAAACAACAAATGTGAAATACTTTATGGGGTCAATTTTTATAATGTTTATTCAAGTAGGGTTTTCAAATTTGGCAAAATTCTTTTAAGGTGGTATTAGCTATTAGCTCCATATATATATATATATATATATATATTGAAAATGGAAGGTGGAAGTAATTTGGTTCTTATAAAAAAAATTAATGGGATCAATAAACTTGCTTAGCATTGTTAAAAATTAAAATACAAATATATATTTAGATATTCGTATTTTTAATCTATTAAAATATTGTATCGATAAAACGAAAAGTTTCTGCAACTCGTTTCTTTTTTCAATGGTGATCTAATAATCTTACTCTATTTCTTTTTTTTGGCAATGATCTTCACTATTATTGTACTGGCTTCAACATGGGTTAACTTCCTTATTCACTCTATCTCATTTTCTTTTGGTTTTGTTGTTGTTCAATTTTCATTCTCTTTTTAATTACACATGTATTGGGATTTTAGAGGATTTCAACATCAAGAATAGATAATCTCATACTTCTTAATTGTTTAATTTTCTAAAATTTGGCTTCTTACTCACATGCAAAGGAAAATATAAAATGATCGATGGCCTAACTTTCAACTCTTCTCATCCATGATTTCGGTTTATGAATATTTGTTCCTTATTTCACACATGCAATAGAGGATAAAGGTGTTATTCTTCCCTAGTAAATCTGTTAACCCATCTATTGGTGAGGAGATGGCTAATATAATGGTGTGGAATTGTCAAGGGGCTAAGGCATCGTTGACAAGGAGTTTGTTTAAGTCCCTTGTTAGGAAGAATAATATCTCTTTTTCTTTCCTGTTGGAAAGTCGTTTGAGAAGGAAAGATCTTAAATCTTGCTCTCATTTTAAGTCTTTTAATAACAGTCATGTAGTTGACCCGGAGGAAGAGCAATTAGGTCCGGAGGTTTATTGCTTTTATGGAAATACTTTATGTCTATCTTTGTTAGGTTTTCTTGTTCAAACTATGTAATGTTGGAAATCTTTGAATTGAATGAAGTATCTTGGTTCTTGTTTTGTGTCCATGCTCCTAATAATGATGAGGATAGAAGTAAATTTTGGCAAACTCTTAGCAAAAAGATTAATCAACTTGAGAAACCGTTTATTATTATTGGTGACTTCAATGATATATCTAAATTCGCTGAAAAAAGGGTAAAAAAGCTCCTAATTTGGATAGAATTTTAAAGTTATATGATTTTATTAATAGTAAGCATTTGGTGGACAGCCCTAGCAAAGGTTGTCAATTTACATGGGATAATCGTAGTAAAAATGATGAGAATATTAAAGAAAGGTTGGACCGTGCTCTTGCTAGTATGAAGTGGTGTGCTTCGTTTCCAAATGTTGTTATTAAAGTCCCTCTGGCAATCGGATCAGGCCATTCTCCTATTATTTTGAATTGCAATATTAAGGGTGGAAGGTATGATAAGTATTTTATTTTTGGATCTAGATGGTTAGAACATTAGCAGTGTAAGGATATTGTTAGAAATAATTGGATTGGGAAAGATGAAGTTAACAACATTGTGAGGTTTTGTGACAAAAAGGATGCTACGTGTCTTGCACTTGAAGGATGGAGTAAAATTACATTTCATAATAATGGGAAAAGAATCGATTGAAGGAAAATTGCAACTCAATTATATCAAAATATAATTCGGCGGAAACAAAATTGCAATTAACAAACCATCTAGTTTCGATTTATGGATTTAAAACAAAGAAAAATTCGATTACATACCTTAACTGTATGAAAATTGGATTGCTTAATACCAGCTTCAAAAGCTTGAAGCCTCCACGCTTTGCACACCGAGCTTGAGCCTTACTTCCAGAATCACATTCTAGCTTGGAGACAAAAGACCTTTTGTTTCTTGGGGTTTTTTTCTTGGTAGAAAAGACTGATGGAAAATTATTGCAATATAATGACTATCATTATATTCTTATAAATCCAACAGAATGAAATGAAAAGACAAAGAATAGGAAAGGTCATGAACGTATAATGAAATTGATTATCTTAATAATCTAGTCCATTACCACTTGTGAAGTGGACTTGGACTATCTACCTTATACAAAAACAATTGACTAGCCTAGCGGTTAGTGACACATTTCACACTACTAGAGGTCCGTGGTTTGATCCACAAACTTGTCAATTTTTCTTTTTCCTTTTTGTCTTAGTTCGGTCTTATATTAGAATATTAAATTATGCTAGCAAATTAATATACCAATATTCCAAGTATATATTTAATTAATCTTTATTATCTAATAATAAAATTAATTAACGACATGAAGCAAGATCAATACACTCGTTAGTGTGCGACTACGTGGGTTCATCGTTAAACCGGTAGTAGTTAACTTAATTAACTACTAATCGAGGTTGGCGTCTAACAATACTCCTCAACGACCGGATAACGTGAAGTAACTCTGTACAAAGGACCCGGTAAAGGATCATACACGTATTACCTCTATCTTTACAGCTCCGGATCATCCTGGGATATGGTACAACTGTCAAATCCCATTAGAAAATCAACTACGTTGCACGTCGATTATCAACGATTGACGAATGACCTAAGAAACTCCTTTCTTCATTCATTCTATCACCTTGGCCAAGGATTCGATACAATCGTTATAATCTTATGACATCGTAGATCTCAAACTCTTTACCTAGAGTTGATAGATTCCATCTTGACTCATCCCTAGGAGCATATATACTTAGCTATGTCCAATATCCTTTCGACTAGCATTATGACACACTAGTAGTCCAGTATAAAAACATAACAAGCACATACACAACTATAGTGATGATCTCAGGTCAAAGGATTACAAGTATAAAAATCCTTATAGAGATGAACCTATTTGACAGTTCAAGGTAATTAACCATTAGGAATCTCTAGTTTTAGTCGGTTTGATAATCACATCTCTATGTGCATTATCTATGCACCTAACTCGGTAAACGAGAATTACCGATATTTATCCGATAAATACTCGTTAGCTACATATTAATCTAACCGGATCATCGAGGTCCTAACTCGATGATCCTACGATTAAGAACAAGTTTAGATTAAGTCCTTTAGGATTGGTCTTAAATGTATTTTGGAACTTACATATTCTATTATGAGTAAATGGAAATATTAGACCTTTAGGATTGGTCTTAAGGACGTCATAAACTCCCATATAGTGAAAACTATTTTTCACATGAAATTACCATATCTCAAAATAATAGTATGTAGTTACCAATCGAAGAATGTGAAATGAATTAAGCATTTCTATTAAAAAGGAATTCACCATAATAAATGGTTTCCTTTTAATTTAAACGCTTAACAATTAGAAGGACGTTACAGGTCTCTACCTTACCGTCTACTCCAATCATTTCCCTAGCACCCATTTACTATAAATGGATCTTATATCTATTAAAGATTCAACCAAAGTACTATACTTTGTTGATTCTTATAGATACAAATACAGATTCTATGGTTCTTAACCACTTGTCACTATCTAGACTAGTCATAGCCTCTTCATAGGGATTTAGGATCATCACTTGATGGGGTTATCATCTATATGATCCCCTCATCAACTATCACCATTATTACAATTGATTTTGGTGTATGATGATGATATCTATATAACCTATAGGAAGCTTGTGTGCAATAAATTCTTCTTTCTATTGATTTGTTAACTTCTTTTTCAAGAAAGGTTCATGAATCGTCCCTAATCCTCAAAGTGTGAGACTTGAACCTTAAAGGAAACTATTAACTCATCAATGAAAGAAAGACTGGCATGCATCGGATGCTCTTTAGCTTGTATAAATAACTCTGAAATCTTTATTTCATTATGATCTATTTCCACATTATGAATTCCTTCACTATGGAATTCCAATCTATAAATGTTGTCTTCCTTACCACAAACCCTTTGTGTTCGGAATGGTGTGGAAATATTACCTCGTTATTTTATTTGGGTATCCAACAAATCTATATTTGAAAGATATCAACTCAAGCTTAGTCATCATAAGTCGTTTAGTATAAATCAAACATTTCAAAATCTACATTTTAAGGTTTGATTTATATCATCTCCATACCACATATGGATTTTATCGACTGTTTAGTGGGACCTAAGAGTTCATTAAATATGCAATTGACTTTAAAACATAATCCCATAGGAATATTTAAAATCTAGTGAATCACTGAGACAAAATCTAATTTTGTCATAGATAATCTATTAATTCATTGCTAAGATATTCACCTATACAGGTTGGTATCTTACTTCCTTCATGCTCTTATATACTTGCTTTCAACTTCACTCAATAGTAATTTGAACATTTCAAATTATTTATATTGGTGTTACATTTGTAAACACATCTATATCTGTTATATAGTTTGTGAAGGAGATGAAGTAAGAATATCTATCTTTGGCTAAAGTTTAGACTGACCACATACATCAACATATAGTGGACATAAGAACTTATTAACATTGTCTCCATTTTCATCAAAATGAGATTTAGTCATATTTTATCGAGATAAGTCTCACAAGTTTCATATGATTCAAAATCATATTCTCCAAGGAAATCTTCCTTGTGAAACTAGTAAACTTTTTCTCACAATTATGACTTAGTCTATAACACCAAAGATAAGGTTTGATTAGTACGATTATCTATTTCGATTTATGACCAGAACCAACTATAACACTGTTACGTAGTTACTTTAGGCAATTGTAATCACCATATTGTAAGCATCCAATGAGGTGTAATTCATCACTATGAAAAACTCCATTTGTCATTTTATATTACATTAATACACCATAACTATCTTCTGATCAGATGGCCATTTTTTTTTTCGAAAACAAGTTTACGAACAAAAATAGTTTTCTTACAATATGAATTGCCATATGCATCTTTAAATAATTAGTTATTACAATTGTAATTGCAACAATTGCTCCATTACCGAAATTGTAATTTAACTTCTCTTATTCTTATTTGTCTATTAATCTTTAGAGTATGCAACATTTTGCATATTTCTAAACTACTATGAGTATCCAATACCCTTTCCGTGTAATTAATAGAAGTTCAAGAAATTATAGAAACAATTTCCATTAATGCCCTTACCTTGTTTCTTGGTATTAGATATCTGGTATCTAACGGTCATACTAAGTTACTTATACATCTTCAAAATATATTTAAGGATTCATGGGAATGTCATGCTTAAAATGTCTTTTGGAGTTCATAACTCATGGAGACAAGAATATACACTTAGTACCATTGCTAGGTTCATATTACTTTAGACATGCATCATATACATTCTATTCATCCTCAAGAGACACTTTAGTCAATAGCTCATTGAGCATATCAATGAGTCTCATGTGTATAAGAAAGACTCTCAAGTTGCGGTCACAAATCTTGAGATTAACAACCAACTTGTGAGGATATGAGAAGTGATTTCGTAGAAATATCGAGAAATCTAATCATAGGAAGGAATAGGGAACAACGCTTTAAGAACACTATTATATAACTGTCAAAGATATGGACTGTTATCTTAGAGATATATAATTGGAAACTTTAAAACATGAATGAACCCCCTGGTAGTCAGGTCGTTTCTCACGCATAATTAAAGTGAATAATGAAACTTTAAAACATGAATGAGCCCCCTGGTAGTTAGGTCGTTTCTCACGCATAATTAAAGTGTGGTACCTTACCTATTTTATCAAATAAAATGCGAGACTCAAAACTATTTAGCCCCCTGGTAGTCAGGTCGTTTCTAATAAGTTTTGTTGAGTTAATGCATCCTATAATAGAATATTATCAATCCCACATCCTCTGGGTAGTCCAGACTAAAAACGTAAAATTAATAATTTAATCCTATTATCAAACAATATAGATTTTTATAATTTGTACTCGAACTACAAGTCTACCTGGTAGTCAGGTCAAAACCTGCAAACTTAACAAATTTAAAAACTATATTTGCGATGGACACGTCTCATGAAATATATCTTATATATTATTTTTATAAATTCAATAATTTATAACTCTCAAATGGGATGATTCTTAATATTCGTAATATTAAGTGTTAGACTAAAATAATATTTTAGACAAATTTTTTTCTCTCATAATGAACAAAACATTACCATACATCCATGTCCATTGTAATAAAAATAAAGTGACCCATTGCACATTCTTTCATTGACTGGAAGTAGAAAAAGAATATCACATAGGAAACAATTTTCCCATTTATTTTTATTCCCGTAAAAAGAACACAACGTCCATGAATATTAGAAAAAAAATCTCACCTGACTAATTGCAGTAATTCTTGGCAGCCATATTAACAAAAGTAATATTAAAGCCATCCAGAATAGAAAAAAACAAAACTTTGTCAAACTACAAAGTCAAAGTAAACAATTTTATTACCAAAACACTTTTTAGCAATATAAATAAAAGTTCCCTTTTTTTTTTTATATATAGCAACTATTTAAGGAAAAAATAATAGTTGAATGTTCCATGAACAAAACTAATTGGTGGTTCTTTGTGTGTTCTAAATAAATGCAATAAATAATCGAACCACAACCGCAAGTGTACGGTTGTCCCAAGTAATATAGTTGATAAAACAGATTCGTTCCAAGGACGGGATGGTTGATTACAATGCTTATCAAGTAATGATTGGTAGCACTTATGAAAGCAAGTAAAAGATAAAAGATATAATGATTGTTTGTTTGTTTTTATTATTCTAAGTAATGAAAGACTAAATGGAAAATGCAAATAATTAACTAAGACGCAAGTAAATAAAAGTAAAACGCAAGTATGAGAAAGTAGCACTTGAGATACGCAAGGATTTCATCTAACTCTTATTTATTCCATGTTTCGTTTAAGGGACAAATTGGTAAAAAGTAATGGTCGGGATTCTAAGGTCATCCTTACCCCCGTCAGGGTGGACTAAGGAGCTACTCTTAAATGCTACAAACCCCGTCAGGGTGATTATAGTTCATTCTCAAGTGATTAAGTTTATTTTACCCAATTGGCCATAGGATTAATTACGCTCGTCAGAGTCAAATAATTTCTATCCTACATTCATTAATTATTTATGTACCTAAACCCCCCGTCAAGGTGATCCAATCGCCACTAATTGGAATAGCCTAGATACTAAGACCTATGATTGGTTAATTACGTCAATTATAGTTATTAAGAACAAATTAATGAAAAATACCTAATACCCAATTTGATTTCAATTGTAAAAATCCCAAATACAAAAGCATAGAATAAAATTGAATCAAAATCAATCCATAATGCGATCTCAAGCACTAATTAAAATTAGCTCATAATTGGAAAAACTAAGAAAATAAATAAAAAGGAATTCATAATTGTTTTACAGAAAGGAAAATAGAAACCTAATTAGGAAGATGAATTGGCTGCAACGTGGAGATATAGACAGTCTCCAGCTCCAAGCTTCTTTTCTTCTTGACGCTCTCTTCTAATGATGTTTTAATTTGAAGAATATAATGAGAGGTACTGAATAATGAGGTCTAAAGACCTATTTATAATCATAAAATCGGATTAGGGCTTTTACTTAAGGATTAAGTAAAAATTAGAAAAGCCCAAGTCCACTAATTAAGCCCAAATCCCGTAACTGCTGATACACCTTCACTAAAACGAATTTTCCCGCTTCGTTATGACCCCGATTGACCTCATTCCAGTTGCTAAAGTTCCGTAACTCGATAAGGAACATAATCTCTTCAAGGGTCAGTGGCTAAATCATCTCTTAAGCACCTCGAAATCAGCAATCTATGGCCTGGAAAATAGATTTGCAGCTCTAAAAATAATATCTTCGGGATTTATCTTTAAGTCTTGACTCCATATCATGATCTTTGACTTTCTCCTCGGATTCCTCTTCTAGCTAACATCTAAAACCTGTAAACTTTACACTAAAAATACCAATATTACGCGCAAAAGTTTAATAAACCAAAATTACTAGAAATAAAATGGAAATTCCGGATTATTGCATATTAGCACCAAAAGTCTATCTAAATAATCAAATAAACACAAAAAATGATGTCTCCTAAGGGTCGAAAATACGAACAATTAAGGAGACATCAAGACCCCCAACTCAAACCTTTGTCGTCCCGACAAAGCAAAACAAAACAAAACAAGGGGTAGAAGTAAACGCAAGAACAAATAGAAGCTTAGCAAATAAACCTAAAGCAATTCTGAAGATAAATCTCATATAGCAAAACTTTAAGAACTAACATATACATACACTAATCATGCAACATCAAGCATAAGTAATCTCAATCATAAAATGAAAGTCGCAATGCTTGAAGGTTACACTTGTACTCATATCTGTATGATGGCTATAGGGTGGTCATTAATCCTAACTCGCTTTGAACGCTCCACCTAGTGTATTTCCTATCAACAGAATAATAAATTCACTATGCACTTAGGAATCACGAGGTCTTTACGGTTATAATATTGGCTTAAGGACGGGTGTGGATGTATATTTGGTAAATTTGAAGTGAGCTTTTGGCTCTCTCCTCACTTACCATCAACAGTGTCCTCGAGCTTGAGTTAACGCTCAAAAAGATGTTCTCACTCACCCATATACGCAACAATTTAGCGTCCCATGTCTACCCACTATAAACAAGATGATTTTCAGAAATTTCCACTTTGCCGGATGTTTTATTTATTCATATTTTTCTTTTTCTTTTTCTTTTCTTTTTTTTGTACAGAAGCAAACCGGGTTCCCGGTTTTGACGAATCCGGGTTCCCGGTTCCTACTGTATGGATTTTTTCATTTTTTCATTTTTTTTTCTCATTCCCGGCAAAGGGTTACAATTATAAATCATCTGCAATTGTGCTACAATACAAAGCACATCAATCCCTACCCAATAAATTCCCCATAAGTGGGCCCACCACCCCAAACTCAAGCTCGAGACATGTCTCAGGATTGTGATTCAAGTGCGGGTCATATGGTCATGCCTAATAATCTAAGGGATAATGGCTTATATCGTGGCTACAAAGAAAAGGCTAAGGCTCAAAGTGGGCTAAGACGGATAATAATTAATACAAGGGATAGAAGGCTAAAAAGGCACAAATGGCTAACAAAGAACTGCCCCTATCATTTTCCTAAGTACATAGCTTGTCTTTAGTTCATATCTAGGTGGGTTCTCTACTAATTAGGATTTCACGTTCTACACACCAAACATATTCCTTGAGTACAAGCTTACTTCATTTGCATTGTTCATTAATTTTTCCTATCAATTACCTATGTTAGCATGCAATTGTAAGTGCGTTTTATGTTATTCCCTAAAGTCCACTATCTACTATCATAGATTCATCAAAAGTATGCTTAAAAGGGACATTTAAAATCTTCTACAGTCAAACACAACTCCTAATTATTTTATTGAAAGCAATTAAAACAAATAAACACATAAAAACTGGGATGAGGCAACGAACCCCACCCCAAACTCAAAAATGAGTCGTGTCCCCACGACTCGAAAAGACTCAATAAAGCAATTAAACTAATATACACTAAATGAGAAAGGATAGGAAAACATATCTGTATCGGCACTAGGCCGATTACGTGTAGTCTCATGTTGAAGTTTTGAATACTTCGAACTCTCATGTCATATTTTCCAAGTCTTCATCTTTTCCTAACCCTCTAAATCATCATCTCTTCTACGAAAATCTTTCCTCAACATCCAACTTTTTATCTTCATCATGTTCTTCGTACCTTTTCCAACCTTCATGGTCATCTTTGATGACCCCAAACTCAATTTTTCACCTACTTAAAGATTACTTGCAAAATATATAATATTAATATGCTCAAACAATTCACAATTCCTCTGCTAAATAACTAAAATAAATCTTAATTCCCAACTGGTAATAGAAATAAAAGAATAGTTCTAGCTATTTTACCGGATTGGCCATGGAATTTATGATGATTTGATACCTTGCACTTGCAATCTCCAACCTTCAAATTACCAAAGCTTTTGATGAAATTTGTGTCTCTTGATATTGTTGAAAGTGGCACAGTAGTGGAATTTGTGATTTAGTTGAGATGGGTATTTAATATCTATGGTGTTGGAAAGGTTTAAAGGATATAATTTAAGCTTTGGTGACGAAATTTTTGGGTTAAAACTTGAATTTCTTGGTGTTTTTGGAAAGATTTGTGATTGATTATGTGTTGGGATGATGTTTAGAGGTAAGGATTGGTGATATATTGGTGTTTTGATGATGGAATTTAAGTGTTTTTGGAGCTTTGGTTCGTCATCAATGGTGCTAAGTGGAGACGCAACCACGAGACGCAACTAATGTCGGGCCTCAAAACGCTGGGTCAGAAACTTTTAGCTGTTCATACGAAATTTTCGACTTCACCATTGGATAGAGCTCGAAAAGTTATGCGGTTTAGGCTCAAGAAAAAGTTAATTCCGACCTCCGAGCGTCAAGTTATGATCTTCCGAAGTTTTGATACCTGGGGTACAGCACCGAAAACGGGTGCCCGCATTCTACAAACCGGGTACCCGGTTTCTACTGTATTGGAACCCAAAATTTTCATTCTTTTTCGTTCTAGGTATCCCAAACTCGTGACCTTTACTCCTGTAATCATCAAAAACACCAACCTTTCTCATTTCTTAAAAATAAACACTAAATAAATAACCATTACTCTAATTCACACTAAGAATTTAAAAGACATGAAAGCAATTTAAAACATGGGTTGTCTCCCAAGAAACACTTTTGTTTATTACGTCTTTAAGTTCGACGCGTTACCTTCCATGAAGATGGTATTGAGGCCCTTGCGGTGTTCCTCCGCTTAAACTCGCCTCTTCCTTGATGTAAAAGCTTAAGAACCTTCCCCCTTAAAATTTTATTTAATCGATCTCTGAAAGGGGGAGAGTAGTATCTCCGTTTCGCCTTTTTACTTTCATGACGAAACGTATTCTTCACCACACGATAGTAGATAACCGTCCTCAACGGTATAAGCTCATTTTCATTCTCTTTAATCTCGCGTTCCTCTTTAAAGTGTGGTGGGTAAGTATTTCTCCTTGCCGCTTTGCTCTCGCGGTGTAGCAACTTTCTTGCGTAGCACCTATTAAAGTGTGGTGGGTAAGTGCTTCTCCTTTCATGATCATTTTTCTTGATCATTACCTGAATAAAGCACCTGTAAAAACAAAACAAAACAAACACAAGCGTAAAACTGAAAAATAAAAATAAATGCAACTATCACTAAAGGATAAACACCGTGGTCACACGCTACCGTCCCCGGCAGCGGCGCCAAAAACTTGGTGGTTCTTTGTGTGTTCTAAATAAATGCAATAAATAATCGAACCACAACCGCAAGTGTACGGTTGTCCCAAGTAATATAGTTGATAAAACAGATTCGTTCCAAGGACGGGATGGTTGACTACAATGCTTATCAAGTAATGATTGGCAGCACTTATGAAAGCAAGTAAAAGATAAAAGATATAATGATTGTTTGTTTGTTTTTATTATTCTAAGTAATGAAAGACTAAATGGAAAATGCAAATAATTAACTAAGACGCAAGTAAATAAAAGTAAAACGCAAGTATGAGAAAGTAGCACTTGAGATACGCAAGGATTTCATCTAACTCTTATTTATTCCATGTTTCGTTTAAGGGACAAATTGGTAAAAAGTAATGGTCGGGATTCTAAGGTCATCCTTACCCCCGTCAGGGTGGACTAAGGAGCTACTCTTAAATGCTACAAACCCCGTCAGGGTGATTATAGTCCATTCTCAAGTGATTAAGTTTATTTTACCCAATTGGCCATAGGATTAATTACGCTCGTCAGAGTCAAATAATTTCTATCCTACATTCATTAATTATTTATGTACCTAAACCCCCCGTCAAGGTGATCCAATCGCCACTAATTGGAATAGCCTAGATACTAAGACCTATGATTGGTTAATTACGTCAATTATAGTTATTAAGAACAAATTAATGAAAAATACCTAATACCCAATTTGATTTCAATTGTAAAAATCCCAAATACAAAAGCATAGAATAAAATAGAATCAAAATCAATCCATAATGCGATCTCAAGCACTAATTAAAATTAGCTCATAATTGGAAAAACTAAGAAAATAAATAAAAAGGAATTCATAATTGTTTTACAGAAAGGAAAATAGAAACCTAATTAGGAAGATGAATTGGCTGCAACGTGGAGATATAGACAGTCTCCAGCTCCAAGCTTCTTTTCTTCTTGACGCTCTCTTCTAATGATGTTTTAATTTGAAGAATATAATGAGAGGTACTGAATAATGAGGTCTAAAGACCTATTTATAATCATAAAAATCGGATTAGGGCTTTTACTTAAGGATTAAGTAAAAATTAGAAAAGCCCAAGTCCACTAATTAAGCCCAAATCCCGTAACTGCTGATACACCTTCACTAAAACGAATTTTCCCGCTTCGTTATGACCCCGATTGACCTCATTCCAGTTGCTAAAGTTCCGTAACTCGATAAGGAACATAATCTCTTCAAGGGTCAGTGGCTAAATCATCTCTTAAGCACCTCGAAATCAGCAATCTATGGCCTGGAAAATAGATTTGCAGCTCTAAAAATAATATCTTCGGGATTTATCTTTAAGTCTTGACTCCATATCATGATCTTTGACTTTCTCCTCGGATTCCTCTTCTAGCTAACATCTAAAACCTGTAAACTTTACACTAAAAATACCAATATTACGCGCAAAAGTTTAATAAACCAAAATTACTAGAAATAAAATGGAAATTCCGGATTATTGCATATTAGCACCAAAAGTCTATCTAAATAATCAAATAAACACAAAAAATGATGTCTCCTAAGGGTCGAAAATACGAACAATTAAGGAGACATCACTAATACAATCCGTATAATTTCGACAGAAAACAGATTTTCCAATTTTTTTTTCTTTTATAAAACCAATTCACTTTTCAATAAAAGTAAAAATAACTGATTGTATTAAGAAATAAAAAAACTTGCTGATAAACAAATCCTCAAAAATCTTTAAGAAAACAATTCAAGAAAGATCAGGACAACACTTTGTCATACCTTTTTTTTCTTTTAACAAATCGTTAGCCACTTGCCAAAGTAGAGAAAACAATTTGCAACAATATTAATCATTACTAGCCACCAACTAAAAACACAGTTTGTAATATTAACAACTTTAACATTACTAATCTGATAACCCCAACAGATATATGGACACATACAATAACCAAATAATTCTACTGCTCGACACATATGTGCCATATATGGAGACAACGCAGCAGCATGATTTATCAAATAAAAAAAAACAAATAAAAAAAACACAGGTTATCGCTGTGACCTTCACGGCAAAATAAGTAAAAAGAAAACTGATAACAACAAATTTTCTTTCAAAAATTAAACAATTCAATATAATAGACCGCAAATAATCTAATATATAAGAATTGTGATTTTCAAATAAAATCCTAAAACATAAATCAAATATTATCATATAATATTATGTTTAAAAACTTAAATCGCAACAATTGGCTCTGATACCAATTGAAGGAATCACAATAGCAGATATATCGAATATACGCAGCGGAAACAAGTAATTGCAATCATAAACCAATCTAGTGCGATTTAAGAATTTAAACAGAAACTAAAAATCGATTACATACCTTAATTTGTTGTATGAGAATCGAATTGGCTAATTCCAACTTCAAAAACTTGAAGCCTCCACGCTTTGCACACCGTTGCTTTCAGAATCAAAATTCTGACTTGGAACAAAAAAACCTTTTACTTTCTTGTGTGTTTTTTCTTGAAAAAACTAATGATCAGAATATAATGACTCTCATTATATTATAAAACCAACTGAAGAATATGAAAAGACAAAGAATATGAAAAGTCAGTAACGTATAATGAATTTAATTATCTAAATAATTTGGTCCATTACCACTTCTAAAGTGGACTTGGACCTTCTTCATTACACAAAAACTCTTGACTTGCCCAGCGGTTAGTGACACATTTCACATTACTAGAGGTACGTGGTTCGATCCACGAACTCGTCAATTTTTTTCCCTTTTTTCTCTTTTGTCTTAAATTGGTCTTATATTAGAATATTAATTTGTGCTAGCAAATTAATATACCAATATTCCAAGTATATAATTAATTAATACTTATTATCTAATAATAAGATTAATTAACGACATGAAGCAAGATCAATACACTCGTTAGTTGCGACTACGTGGGTTCATCGTTAAACCGGTAGTAGTTAACTTAATTAACTACTAATCGAGGTTGGCGTCTAACAACACTCCCCAACGACCGGATAACGTGAAATAACTCCGTACAAAGAACCTGGTAAAGGATCATACACGTAATCCCTCTATCTTTACAGCTCCGGATTATCCTGGGATATGGTATAACTGTCAAATCCCATTAGAAAATCAACTACGTTACACGTCGATTATCAACGATTGACGAATGACCTAAGAAACTCTTTTCTTCATTCATTCTATCACCTTGGCCAAGGACTTGATACAATCGTTATAATCTTATGACATCGTAGAACTCAAACTCTTTACCTAGAGTTGATAGATTCCATCTTGACTCATCCCTAGGAGCATATATACTTAGTTGTGTCCAATATCCTTTCAACTAGCATTATGACACACTAGTAGTCCAGTATCAAAACACAACAAGCATATATACAACAGTAGTGATGATCTCAGGTCAAAGGATTACAAGCATAAAATTCCTTCTAGAGATTAACCTACTTGACAGTTCAAGGTAATTAACCATTAGGAATCTCTACTTTTAGTCAGTTCGATAATCGCATCTCTATGTGCATTATCTATGCACCTAACTCGGTAAACGAGAACTACCGATATTTATCCGATAAATACTCGTTAGCTACATATTAATCTAACCGGATCATCGAGGTCCTAACTCGATGATCCTACGATTAAGAACAAGTTTAGATTAAGTCCTATGAGCTAGATTCTCATTATCATAACACCTTATGGTATCTAGTTCGTAACTTAATCAAAGGATCTGCCTTCATATTATGTAGATTAATACCATAATCATAAAGGCTTGCCATAGATTCAAGTAAACAATTTCTTTAATCAAAACTGTAGGGATAACTATTATCGTGTACAGTAAACACTTGTGTTCAATTCATTACAAGACGATCGGGGCTAGGGCATAATTCCAACATGCGTGTCGGATATTTTGACTTCTAGAAAGCGGTTCGACTTGGTATGGAATTATCGTGAATCAAATAGGTGTACGGATTGGATGGCTAAGTTAGGAGCAAACAGTGCGGAAGCCCCTATACCGTATAGAGATCCACCTGATAGATTATGACGGTTATTAGCAAGAGATCGATAATGACCCGACTATGCCTACAATAGTTAATCAATAATTGTTAGGAAAGTTTCACTTTTTGGTCTTCAGACCTCATTTGTAGCAAAAAAGAATAATTTTGGAAAGACTAATTATTTTTTGAGATAAATTACATTTACATTATAAAATTTACAGGTTGAGAGGTTTAAAGCCCCGGATCATATAGGGATCCACGTTTGCCCGGCTCTAATATCCGCCCATGTCTGCGCTTCTTTTACTACTATTTGAATTCTGGAGGCTATTTACAACTAAAGGAAATAGGTCAGCTGCTGTCTTCTACGAAGTTGATCATGCATGTTCAACTAACCACATGAGATTAAATTATCGGTCCTCCACGAGGACTAAATCCTAGTAGTAGAAAGCATAAAGGAGAAGCTTAGTGGCCAAGTTAAAGGCATGAAGCAATCAAGAAAGATTCATGTGAAAAGTTTCCAAATGACAAAACTAGCCCTCCGGCAACGTTGAACTTTCTTGTATTAAGTTCCAAAGTATAATCTAATAAGTATGGGATTATCTTATTATGTTGCTTTTTGTAGTAAATTAAATAGTGATACTTTTGTAAAGAGAAAGTACTAATGCGTGTGGCTTGGTTTTGGTCTCTTCTTTTTATTTTTGTTTTTATTATGTTTATTAATTCGTTGAAGATAAATAACTTTTATTACTATCTTGGAATTACCTATGAACTACACTACAAGATTTCTTTACTTTTGATGTAATGTAAGCATTTTTTATATTCCTCTTCAGCTTCTAGCTTTTTTTCTTCTACTTTTTCTTATATCCGCAATATTGTGCTTAATATAGTATTATAGAAATATATATCCTGACGATTTTTCCAAGTACGGCGTTGATATAGCTAATAATCATGTATTTTATATGAGATCTACAGCGGATTTATTATTGGTAAAAATTAAACATTTGAAGATCGCATTAGATCATAAACATATAAACTCTTAATTATATATTAATCAATAAAATTAATTATAATCCATACAAGAAAATAAAGTTCTTTTACTTATTTGGAACAAATTTGCAATGTATTACGAGACAAGGGCTAGAACCCCGCCACCACCATCTGTGGATACGCGAGGTTGAGGTTGAGGTTGCAGCTAGCCTATTACTATTACAAGGGTATAAAAGTCCATTGGAGAAAATGTATGGGCCACCTTGGCAAACAAGGAGATTACTTTTTTTCTTGTCAAAAAACAAGGAAAATTACAATGCAATTTAGGCACACCACTTTGTTACTCACTTTATATTGCTTTTGTCTACTAGAGAAGCATTAATTAGAAGCTCAATCTTGTAGAGACTTCCGAGAATTAAAAATGCAATTCACAAAAGAAACGATTGTTAGGCTTTTCTACAATGTCTCTAGCTCCTTTCAACTCCTCTTCCTCTTTGTCTATCTCAATTCCATTATATTCTCAAAGATCTTCAACTTCATTGGAGGCAATTTACTTTTTCCAAGGTCCGTACGATATAGTTTCGTGTTAAACTACTAAAAACGTCTGAATTTATTATAATTTTCTTTGACATGAAAGTAAATCCTCTTCATTTATTCAGGAATCGAGATGAGTATGAATATGGCATATTTTCTGACGAAGAAATGGAAGGAGAAGAAAAGGAAGAAGAATATAACGATGAACTTTATCATGTCTCCGAGGACGATCATTTGGAAGCTAATATTATTCAGGGAGATGAAACGCTGATTTTCAATCCAAGCAGACGATACGTTGGAGATCAAATTCCTGAAAAAGAAGGTTCTCATCACGTACACTTCTATGAAGATGAGTCTGAAGAAAACTCAGAGAGTGAAGAAATGTCTATTTATAGTACACCCGTTTCAGAATATGAAGAGTTGAGTGATGATTATGATGATATTGAACAAGAATTTTCAACAAGAGATTCTGATCCTGTTTATGATTCTAAAAGAAATGAAAACGACCCCACATCACCAATTATTACCATGGACAAAACTCATCAAAATGCCTCAAATCATGGTATTTTACTAATTAACTAAATTTATAAACACATAAAAAACCTACCACCCTCGATCACTATCTTATATATTTTGATTATGGTGTTTCAGAAAAATGTAGGAGCCCAGTATTTCAACAAGAGAAGGTGGAGACAAAGATACAAAGAGATGAAAGTTATTTAGTTTTTGCACCATCAAAGATTGAGAGCAAAAAGATTCAACCTCAAGAAAAAGAAGATGAAGAAATTTTTGGAGATTCTTGTACAAATGGTTCAACTTCTAAGAGCTCTTCTGATTGGAGAAGCTCCATTAATTGTTCTGGAACTGAAGATCCATTTTCCACTTCTTCACGTCGAAGTTGCCCTAATTGGGAGTCCTACACTGTTTTTCAGAAATATGATGAAGAAATGTTATTCCTAGATAGAATTTCTGCACAAAAGCTAACTGAAACAGGTGAATAGTAGTTTAAATTCCACCACTTATCCTTGTTTTATGCGAAATATGTCAGTGTGTTATAACTTATATATAAGGTGGCAACTATTTCGTATAACACGAGAACCAACTCTCATATGATTTTCTTATATTAGTAGTAATCATTTATATAATTATAAGTTCACTTTAGTAATTAATTTGCTGAAATTGGAACATTTTTTGCAGAGTCGCTAAGGTCTATACAAGTAAACCCAAGGTCCATATCAGAAAGAATTATTCATAAGATAGCAACAAAACACAAAAAGCCCACTGAGTGTCGACACAATCCGTATCATGAATTGGAGGCTGCTTATGTTGCACAGATTTGTTTAACATGGGAAGCTTTGAATTGGAATTTTAAGTATTTCCAACGATTAAGGGATTCACGTCGTAAAGACGATCCTGGATGTCCAGATTATATAGCTCAACAGTTTCAGCAATTCCAGGTTTCTTTTTCTCAAAATCTTTTAGGTTGTCACGTGAGATTTTATGGAATAGGAATAATTTTTATAGGGATTTACAATTTCAGGTCCTTCTGCAAAGGTATATCGAGAATGAGCCTTATGAGTATGGAAGAAGACCTGAGATATATGCAAGAATGAGAAGCTTAGCACCAAAATTGCTTCAGGTCCCAGAATATCGAGGTAAAATACTCTGAATTGTGTAGTTATTCATTAAATAATAGCGGGAAATCTCAAAAAAAAAATGACTGACTTAAAAAAATTGACTGACTTAAACATATATTTTGAGTCAAACAATCCAACTATAAATAAAAATTATTTTCCTCAGCACAACTATCGATTATGTAGACTATTTTCATATATGTATGTATACTGAAACCTTAATTTATATTAGATACTAGTAGAAGAAAAAGAATTACAACTTAGCCATTAAGTAATTGATTTTAGTGGATTTTTAGCTTTTTTATGGATAACATGGAAAATAATGGCTAGAATTTGTATAGTAGATATACTTTTAACAAAGAAAGCATATGGACCCATACAATATTCATTGATTGTATATTCTGGGACATTGGCTTTCGCCAAATCCACTACCATATCTATACTTCACTACAATAAAGGCATATTTAGTTAAAGTACTCTTCATGAACTTACTGTGGCCGATTCATTACGGGACCGGAGCCAAAAAAATTTAATAGAAGGAGCTAAAGAGGTTAAATATTTCGCAATCAGTTGCACTGTAAATCGATCTTTATATTAAAGAAGATTGAGGTAATTGCCCTATAAGTATTTGTAACAAAATTTAAGTTAAATGCACTTTAGGTTCATATACTTTTTCTTCTTTTGAGTTAACGATTATCTTTTGCAAAAGTGTACAAACAACACTAATCTACTGGAAATTAGAATTAGAGATAATTATCTTTACACAATTTTACAACTATTTAAGTCGGCTCTAAAACTGAGTTTTGGTCTCAAGAGAAAATTTTGAAAGCTTGGAGGAACCACAATGTATTTGTATTAATATTGATTTAAAGGGTAAAGAATCTAAAAAAGGACATTACAAGGTTATCGGTAAAAAAATTTACTATTAAGAGTCTTAATTTTGTCGTTATTTGTTCGTCCCAATAAATTCATATCTAAAGACACTTTTTATAGTAAATTATTTGTTTTTGCCTTTATTAATTTTACCTTTAACGATAAATATTGCCGCTAAAAATATAATTAGATGTCATTTTGGTGTTTAAACTTAATGAGATCTTAATCTAGTTCATTAAGACACTAGATCAATAACACTGATTGTTTTTACTGTCCAATTCAGATCTGAATGACTCTTAACGGGTCTGTTTCATTAAGATTTCAAACTAAGGTGTCGTTTATTTTTTATGTGATATTTACTAAATGCTGAATGAACAGCTGAATAACACTTATTCTGTTAAGAGGCAGTGTCTGAATGACTCAGACTTGGTTCAAAATCTTAATGAAATAGACCAGTTAAGAGGCATTCAGATCTGAATTGGTCATAAAAAACAAAATATCTTATTAATCCAGTGTCTTAATGAACCAGATTAAGATCTCATTAAGTGCAAACAAACACCCCCTAAGTCTGAATCATTCAGACACTGTTTTTTAACAGAATAAGTCCGATTCAGCTGCATTCAGCATTCAGCACTTATTACTTAAAAAACAAACGTCATCTTAAAGTCCATTTTACTTTAAATATATAATTTAATGGATCCGCCATGCATTAAATTTTTGATTGATTTATAAATATATCTCAAGTTTGGCATAATCTTTGTATTTTGAGATATATTTTGAATCTGCTACTAAAATTATTATGTCATATTTTTTAGATTCGGATGAGGAGAAAAAAGGAGAAGGTTTCACTTCAAGAATATCTTCAGAATCATTTCTAGTAATAATGGAGGAAGCAATCAGAACATTCATGAATTTCCTTAAAGCAGATAAGAAAAAACGTTACCAAATATTAGCAGCCTTCTTTAAGAGAAATCGTAGAGGTTCTGCGGATCCAACTCTTCTCATACTCCTAAAGAAAATCAATAAAAAGGTAAAGGTAGTTATAACCTTTTTTTATTAAACTATTCTATATTGTTTATATAAAATAAAATTTACAACTAACTTGATAATTATTAGGGTTATTGTTTTATAAAAAGTTCAGATATCCATTTAATTATGTGTTTGTTTGTTTACAAATTAAAATTAATATTGAAAAAAAAATTACA
Organism: Nemophila menziesii; assembly: GCA_029959085.1. NCBI lineage: Eukaryota > Viridiplantae > Streptophyta > Magnoliopsida > Boraginales > Hydrophyllaceae > Nemophila > Nemophila menziesii. Next base: position 1,385,710 of record JARWIR010000089.1, read on the forward strand.
AAGTATAATTTTTAATAACATGAGATATACTATGCTTGATATAATTGTTTCATTATTCGTTCTCTTAAACTAGATATAATTGATTCATTATTCGTTCTCTTAAACTATATATATTTAATTTATGGAGAGGAAGGAAATTTGTAATGTTAATTTGAACAAAATTTGAAATTTTTGAATAAAAATATACAAGAAATGTGAAAAAAAAAGGGGTTATTGTTGAAAATATCCTCATTAAATTCTTTAATTGTTTTTTTTTTGCCTTCAATAATCTTATTTATAAAAAAATGCCTAATGAAGTAATTATTTATAGAAAACATCCCCTTTATATTTTCTATACCTTTACTACCCTTATTATTAAATATATTATTTTATTTTAATACAATATTAATTTTTAAATATTAAACAAATAATAGGATACTTCTTTTTCCTCCTCCACCACCACCACCACCACCACCACCACCACCACAACCACCACAACCACCACAACCACCATGTATGTAACCACTACTACATCCACCACAACCATCACCACCTCCACCACAACAACCACCACCACCACCACCACCACCACCTACTATTACTAATTCCATCGCACGCGCGCGTCCGTGAAATTTTTTTTAAAATCGTCATAACTAATTCAAAAAAAATCAGAAAATTAAAAAAATTGTATTTTTGAATAAAGCAAATTAATATTTACGTCTATGAATTTTTTTGTTTTTTTTTTGAATTTTTTGATTTTTTTGAATTTTTTTAAATTTTTTTTTCGCAGACACGGATTTTCATGTTTTAAACATGGAATTCCATGTTTTAAACATGAAATTCCATGTTTTAAACCGTGAAATAAACATGAAATTCCATGTTTAAAACATGAAATTCCATGTTTAAAACATGTAATTTCGTGTCTGCGAAAAAAAAATTAAAAAAAATCAAAAAAATCAAAAAATTCTGAAAATTCTGAAAAAAATCATAGACGTAAATATTAATTTGATTTATCCAAATATAATTTTTTTTTGATTTTTTTGAATTTTTTTGAATTAGTTATGACGATTTTAAAAAAAATTCACGGACGCGCGCGTGTGATTATTAGTTTTTTTCTTATTTTTTAATTGTTAATTATAAGGGTAATTTTGGGATGGGGCTGTTTTCAATAAATATTTTTTCCTAGGCACCTTTTTCTAAATAAGTTTTTTAATAGGCATTAATCAACAATTGGCTCAAAAAAAAATCATTTGATCAAATAATAAAAAATAATTAAAGAAAATACCAGAAAATTTAAGTTTAAATGTTTAAGATTTATAAAGGTTCGTTGAGAATATATTTTATATTTTCTAAATATTTAGAATTTTATATATAGATGATGGAAATTAATTAGAATATATTTTAATATGACATCTCATTTCATATAAAATTAAATTAAATTTATCCCAAAAATCATTATTTAGTAAAAAAATTATTTAAAATTAATATAGTATTAAAAAATATAATAATTTTAATTATTATTTATTCCAAAATACTATACTTATAGATGGTATAAAACAAATATATAATTAAATATAATTTATGTTTATGATAAAAAATATAATCTATATTATATTTCAGAGTTTCTTTACGGTCCAGATTTACCCGCATAAGTGGTGGCCAAGACTAAATCTGGTCAAATATAAGTGGTGATCAGGATTTAATCTGGCTAAACATATGTGGTGGCTAGGATTGATTTTGGCCCTTTCACCCAGGAAAACTGGGTTCGGTTCCCGTTAACGGAATTAATTTTTGCTTTAGTGTCTTTAGACACGAGTTATACCTAGTTAATGTATATTAAGTAGTGATTAATTGATAATAGGCATCCATATAAAGTTTATATTAAAATAATGATATTGAATCTACATAATATACTTGCACAGTTCAATATTGCTAAATAAAATTATTGAAAATAATAATTTATGTTAGATTTCTGATAAAATAAGATACAAAGTAGTGGAAATGTGAGGGTGCTCTTGAGAAGTACCAATATAATTACTAAAAAGGAATACAACTATTCTTTTCCATAAATATTCAGAAGAATAAGAGCTTGTTTGGAATTAAAAATATTTTAATTTTATTGAAAAACACTTTGAATATTAAGGCCCTGTTTGGTTCGTGAAAATAATGTGTGTTTTCTGTTTTCATTTTCTATATTTTTCAAAATGCTACTGAAAACGTGTTTGGCTAAAGAAAATGAAAACAGTTTTTTGGAAAATAAAATGAAAATAGTGCTATATTAGAGAACGTGAAATTGACGATTTCCCTATTTTCTAAAAATATTGAAACTGAAAACGGAAATCATTTTCTAAAAATGTATTCTGAAAATGAAAACAGAAAATGTTTTCATAAACCAAACAGGGCCTAAATCATTCCAAACACTCATTAAAACTATTTCAGTTCAATAATTATTACCCAAGATGTTCCATTTTTCCTATATCTTTGTGTGTAACCATTTACTTTTAAAACTATATGCAGAAAAAATTGAAGGTTAAAGAGCTTAGGCACACAAGACATTGCTTAAGAAAAAGAAAGAAAAAGGACGCAAATGAGATGGAGATTTTAATGGCTTTAATTGACTTTAAAGTGGTGTCTAGGGTTTTGAGAATGGCTGAATTGAATGATGAACAGTTGCATTGGTGTGAAGACAAGATGAGCAAACTCAGAATTACTAGTGATGGGAAATTACATAGAGATTCTTCACCACTTTTCTTTCCTGCACATTGACATCGACATTCACCCACACTTTGATGACTAGATAGATTCTTATAGTGGATAACTTTAAAAGGTGATCTTGAATATCCTTTTACACACTTTTTGTGAATATTGTATAAAAAAGAAAAAGGTTAACATTGGCCCTTAATTATGCAAAATAGTCAGTATATGCATTCTAAGTGTGAGTGTTAGATTAAAAGAGATCCCTTGAATAAAGAAAATCTTTTAAACATTCTCCTAGGACAATAAAACTTCTAGATTTCATGTACAATTTTAATTCAGAAAATAAATTATTCTCCCTGAAAAATTATTTTATTTGTAACTGACAGTTTGTTTCTAATTTCTTAAAATTAGTTTTGAACTCATCCCTCAATATATCCATATGTGTTATACATGGATATTAAAAAGCTATATATCCACGTACAGCTCAGAGATGAGCCAGTATGGATTTAAAGGAATTTACATTGGACCGGAGGGAGTTAAAACTTAACATAAAAATAATAAATTGATGTGATTTCTTGTTTGGAAAAGATAACAAAAGAAAAATTATATGTATATATTATTGCTCTTTTCTACGTTTAATATCTTAATTCGATCGTTCTAGTTTTTAAAAATTGTTACTTCCTTTAAGTGTTGATTTATTTTGTTATGAAATTCTTATCATATGATATATTTATTTATTACCATATAGAGACTTAAAGTGCAAGTAATTATTTAAAAATAGCATAGGGACCTATACTGCAATTTTTGCATGATATAAGTACTTATAGTGCAATATTCTTGCATGATATATGGATCCGGATCTATAATGCAATAAACTCAAAAAAGAATCGAGACATCACTCCCTTACCCTGTTGACCTCCAAAAAGAAAACTGGCTCCGCCAAGTGCCAGGTCCACGAAGATATACTACTAATTCGTGGATTAACACATGGGTATATAATTATTTTGGGAATAACAAGGGAGTATATTTATTGCTTCTTGAAATACAAAGGTATATATATCTGATTTGTTCGCATAAAATAGGGACAAAGGTGCTATATCATCAGGCAAAATAACATGAACCCCACAGATCAAAATCAAAGTAAATGCATGTGGGGGAACAAGGATTTTTCAAGATCTGGAATCCATGAAAGAGAGGAATAAAGATGACTGATTAGTTTACTGATTTTGTGAATATTTGAAAGTGAATGTGGAAAAGACAAAGGAAGGAAGATGACGATAGAAATAAGGGTAGCTTTAGTTTCTCTTTATCTTTTTATTTGATTAATTAATTAGGCTTTTATTTTATTAGTTGACGTAAAAGGCAAAGCTGCAATACCATGCAGATTGTAGTGGAATAAAAAGGTGGCACATGGTACACTCAAAGAATAAAATGTAACCCTACCTGGTCCTACATGTTTGGGCAATAAGAGAGATAAATAAACCATATACTCCCGTTTCTAATATTGGTTCATTCTTGTCCAAAAAAAAAAATATATATATTGGTTCATTTATTAAAAATATAGTTTCAAAATATTTATTTATTAAAAATATTATAACAATTTTTTCTTCTTTTTTCTACTGTTATTTTTATTAAAAAATTAAAATTTATATTTTACATACATATTTAAAATATCAAAACATTTTATAAAAGGTAATTTTGTAATAGGAAATGTAATTATTGCATTTCTTAATATGTGTAAGATGCAAAATGGACAAATATTTTGAAACGGAAGGAATACGTAACATGGTCAGCTCTGCGCAGCTGTGCTGACCGTAGAGACGGACGCTTCGTGTTCACCATTTATTTACGTTTTTTGAAGATCTTCAATAATTTAGTACCTGGTTTAAATAATTAAACTATAATAATAATGAATGATATATATCACCTAAATACCATTCAATGACGTGACGTGAATCAGTTGATAATAAATGGTAAATTAAATTAAAAAAAAATTATTTGTATCCTACTAATTTTCTAATAATTAGATAGTATAATTTTAAATAATATTTATCATTAGTGACTAATTATATTGGATTTAGTAGTAATGTATTGTTTTGAGTCTCAATATATTAGGATGTCCAACACTGATATCCTAAATAATAGAGTAAAAATTTCATTTTAGATTAATATCTTTTACTAATTTTTTTCAGGTCTGACTATATTTTTTTATATTTTTTTTTCTAGGTCCCATCATTTATCTTTCCTTAAATTTGGTTTTAATATTTTATTTTATTTTCAATACTAACCCTTTTATATTCAAATAAATTAAATATTAATGATATGTTTATTTTTCTATTGCTATAATATACTATTTGTTTTTTTTCTATTCATAAAAAAGTAAATATCAGGGAACTGAAATATTTTTCATCAAAAAATAAAAAATAAATTATAAATTGAAGAAAGATTAATGAAAATGTAATTAAATTTTAAAAAAAAAAAACTGGTATGAAATAATAATCCAAAATGAAACTTTATTCTAACTTCAAGATTGATTTAGGTATTTCTCTTGCTCCCTCCGTTCCACTCAAATTGTCCACTTACTAAAAATAATGTTTCAAATATATTGTCCACTTACGAGTTCAAGACACTTTTTTTTCCTACTTTTCCACTATTAACCTTATTAAAATATTGAAATTTATATTTTCAATACACATTTAAGATATCAAGATACTTTATTAGGGGTATTCTTAGAACGCACGGATTTGTGCATTCATGAAACACACAAAACTCAAATTTGTGTATTCATATAACACATAAAACTCGAATTTATGTATTCCTGAAATACAAAAAACGTGATTTTGTTTGTGCCAATTATGTGTATTTGTGAAACACAAAAAACTCATAATTGTGTATTCTTGGAACGCATAAATCTCATATTTGTGTATTCATGAAACACATAAAACTCAAATTTATGTATTCATGGAACACATAAAACTTGAATTTATGTATTCCTGGAATACATAAAATTTGATTTTGTTTGTTCCAATGTTGTGTATTCCTGGAACACACAAATCTCAGATTTGTGTATTCTTGGAACGCACAAATCTCAGATTTGTGTATTCTTGGAACGCACAAATCTCAGATTTGTGTATTCATGGAACACATAAAACTCAAATTTGTGTATTCATGAAACACATAAAAATCAAATTTGTGTATTCATAGAACACATAAAACTCGAATTTATGTATTCCTGAAATACACAAAACTTGATTTTGTTTGTTCCAATTCTGTGTATTCCTGAACACACAAAACTCATAATTGTGTATTCCTGGAACACACAAGTCTCAGATTTGTGTATTTGTGGAACACATAAAACTCAAATTTGTGTATTCAGAGAACATACAAAACTCAAATTTATGTATTCATGTAACACATAAAACTCAAATTTGTGTATTCATGACACATAAAACTCGAATTTATGTATTCCTGGAATACACAAAACTCGGTTTTGTTTGTTCCAATTCTGTGTATTCTGGAACACCAAAATCTTAGAAATGTGTTTTCTTGGAACACACAAATCTTATATTTGTGTATTCATAGAACACATTAAATTCAGATTTGTGTATTCATGGAACACATAAAACTCGATTTTATGTATTCCTGGAATACACAAAACTTGATTTTGTTTGTTCCAATTTTGTGTGTTCCTGCAACACACAAATCTCAGAATTGCGTATTCATGGAACACATTAAAAAAATATCAGAAAAAAATCGAAAAAAATATTTCGACAAAAAAGATTTTGAAAAAATAAATAAAAATAAAAATGAAAATAAATAAATAAATAAAAATTATTATAATTAATTAATAGGCCTATGGATATTTTTGTAATTTTTCATTTTTTTGTGCTTAAGTGGGAATTAAGTTGAAGTTGTAATTAATTAGGAATTCTTACACTCTCCGTGTAATTAATTGGGCGTTGCCCCTTTTAATTAATCATATGTCATGTGTGTAGTATATAATATTTTAAATTGTTTATTTACTATTTTATATAAAGATGAATACAAATAGTAAAAATAAAGAAGAAAATCTTAATGAACTAAAAAATAAAAATACAGCCAAAACTTTAAAAACAAATCAAAACAACATCAAAACATATACTAAGAGAAGCTTTATGACTTTGTACCTTTTAGATTAAATGAGAGACCATGTGGCTAATTACTTAACCCTAACTAATTAATGATATTATTGCCTAAACCCTAATACCTTCCTTTAAAGCCAAAAGACTTCTATTAATGAGGTAAAGTCTCAACTAAACCAAATCTTATTTTTAAACGCCTAGTTTTTTACTAATACTATTAAAAATTTTGGTTGGAAATCTGGTTGGTCCTAATGATTAATATACCTTTACTATTAAAAATAATTGTTTTTATTTTTTTTATTTTGAGTTTCAGACTCGTGTTTGGGATGTACAAAAGTTGGTACGTACCTATCTCGGAATAAACTCGAAAGTGTTCTAAAATCTGCATGTCTCGAAACATCTACAATGGTGTGACTTATAGATCACTACATATGGGTTTGTCCAGTCCAAATCCTTTCAACGTACAAGGATCCAATTCAATTTTAGGTTTTTTATATTTGGGTTGTACCAATCTCCTCACATCCACAATCCATTGAACAATACAGTGTCCATAGGGTCATACCCATATTTGCACATCACACTCGCTTAGGAAAAAAACAAACATAAAGCTCTTTGAAAAAAAAACAAAACCAAATCCTTAAAACAAATCAAAATGAAATCTCTTCCCAATCGGATGAACAAAACAAAAACAGAAATCTCATTCACATTTTGATAACAAAACACAAAAATTAATCTTTTCACGCTTGCTGTAAGACCTACAAAACAAGAAAAGAAAAATTAAACTTCGAAAATGACTTTTCTTTGAAAAGAAATCCATATTTTACCTTCATTTGTGTTCTTAATAGGTAGATGTTGGAGGATGGTCATCTAGTGTCCGTGATTTTCTTGTTCAGTGGAAGATCACTGTCCTTTCTTGGGTTGTACCAAAGTTGGGTCTTTGGGCTGTACCAGATGGCTTTTTTCCAGTTCGATGGGTTGGGTTGTACCAATTGGTGATGCCAGCAAATTTCTTGTGACACAGAGTGGTAGGGATGTTATAGAATGGTCCACAAACGGAGGCGCTCAGGGATTCGTGGTGGGAAGTAGAGATCTAGTTGGGAGGTTTTATGGTGGAGGATGGGATGCGATGGGCTTGGATTCACTGCAAATCAATAGGAAAAAAAAGCCGCCAGATTAAGAAAAAAAAAAGGAAAGGATAATCATATTTGGAGGTGGTGGTGAAGAATGGTTCAAGATGGATACTATTGGTGGTGATGAATGGTCCATCGAATATTGTGGAGAGGGTAGGATCTAGTGCCGACAGTTTTCTGTTGCAGTTAGTGGTGGTAAAGTATGGTCCCAGGCGTTTTTAATGAAACCTGAGATTAGAAGTTGTGCTGCAGCGGTAGAGAATGGTCCACTGGTAGGGATGGCAGTGGTTACGATTTTTTGATTTTTAATTATCAAAAGGCTAAAAGTCTCAACTCAACTATAGATAAGGATGGAAATGGTTATGGTTTAAAATCAAAATAGATGAAAACTTGAACCGATTAAAAATAGATTATGCAACCATGGATAAAACCGTTAGGTTATGGTTTTGAAAAATGTAACCGATGGTTAAAAACCTTTAGGTTAAAATTTTAGATAAAAATAAAACCAAATAACCAAAAACCCGTTTATTATCATCTATTTTTGTATATTTTATAGTAATATAGATAAAAAAGTATTTTCATATCTCAAAACTAAAATCTAAATATTAGAATTAACAAAAGAAGTAACCAAAGAAGTAACAAAATCGTCATTTATTTAAAGATCAACAAAATATTTTATATTGGAGATTTTTCATGTATTTGTTGTGATCTTGTTTCAATATTTTCAATATATTTAGAGAGTTATACTTTGGCATGTCACAAGAGCGAGGCGATGTTAGGAATCCTACTACGAGAGGGACGCCTCGCAAGCCGGGTTATGGATAAAATCCGAAAAACCGTTTAAAAAACCGAATCCGAATTATTCGGATATGGTTTTGAAAAGTAAGTCCGATGTTTAAATCCGTTAGGGTTTGGTTTTTGATAAATTAAATGGATATGGACATGGTTTTGAATTTTTTTTGCAATAATCTGATCCGTTGCCATCCCTATCCACTGGTGATGGTGGGTTCCTTTTGTAGGGTGCGGCAGTGGGAATGGTCCATTGGTGGCGGCCGTTTTCTGGTGTGGTGGTGGAGGATGGTCCATTGGCGGCCATGGTTTTATTGTGCAGGTTCGAGGGCGGCGAGTTTCTTGTGAAGAGAGAGAAGAAAGATAAGGTAGTTAAGAGAGGAGATGGAACAGATATGAGAACTTTTTTTTTATCGGATGTCCCCGAAGGGACATATATGAGAACAAAAATGGCTGATTTTTGTAACCTATAGGGATTGTGATTTGAGTTTTTTGTTTTACTGTAATAAAGGGGTTGGGGGAGGGGTTTTTGGTCTTTTATGCTTATTTAGTTGGGGTTGAAATAAAAAGTTAGAGGTAGGGATTTTCTAAATAAATATAAAATGCCTTACGCCTCTTTTAATAATTTACCCTTTATTAATTCCTGCTCCCTCCATCCTAAACCGAAGCAAAACAAAAACTTAGTATATAATCACAATAAATGTAGAAAATAAAGCATAAACATAACATACCTTGTTGCTCACTTCAGTAATTGCACCAAATGGATATTTACTGCCAAAACAATTTAAAAAATGTAGTATAACCCCAACATTTCTCACTTTAGCAGTTGCACCAAATTGATATTTACTGCCAAAACAATTCAAAAAATGCAGTATAACCCCAAAATTGCTCACTTTAGCAGTTGCACCAAATGGATATTTCTGTAAAAACAATTCAAAAAATGTAATATAACCCCAAAATTGCTCACTGCAACAGTTGCACCAAATGGATATTTACTGCCAAAAAATTCAAAAAATGCAGGGGACAACGCTCAGTTAATTACGCGGAGAGCGTAAGTATTCCCACTTAATTACAAGTTCGAGTTAATTCCCAATTAAGCACAAATTTTAAGCCGATTACCATGATACCCTTTTAGCTTAATAATACACAAACAAATAAAATAAATAATAATATTAGATAATGAAAATAGTATAAATAATAAATTGTTCATAAGTGCACACACTAAAACACACACCAAACTCACGCACCACTATCTCCACTCTCTACTCACACAATCAAAACCTCTCTGCCATTAAATTCAATAAACCATGACTGAACTCAAAAACAAAATCATCTACTGTTACACTATCATCGTAACTTCAACATCAAATAGGAATCACAAAAACAACTAGAAGAATCGAAGCAGATACAAGTTTATTCAACAATTAAACATTCGACATTGAAACCCTAGGTATGAACGAAGAATTATAACATCAAATTGCAATTATTTCAGCAATTTTTGCTTTGATTATGCTTCCATTGTGTTTCGTATTTGAATTTACAACATATTCTGCACTAGAATTTACAGTTATGAACGAAGACTTGTTCGACAGCCAGTGAAGCCCTAGGTATGAACGAACTCTTATAACTTCAAATTGCAGTTATTTCAGCAATTTTTGCTTCGATTATGATTTTATTGTGTTTCGTACTTGAATTTACAACACTTTTTGATGTTAAATGAGTATTTCAATAGAATATTTATAAAAGTACATGTTTAATGTGAATAGTTGCTGGTAGATTAGTGTGTAAAAGTGTTAATAGATGATAATAGTGTAATATTAGAGTAATTTGTTTGTTGTTATGTTGTATATAGAACCGCAGATGATAATTAAGTGTATAAATGGTTAATTTGTGTGGAATTGAATAATATAGAGTAGAAACTCAGGCGTTTGTGTAAATTGAGAATGTGTTTATGAGTGTGTTCGTAGATTGATATGATTTATGCAGGTTTGTGTGTTACAGCTACACACAATGAGACAATGTGTGTGTTGCAGTACCATATATTTTGTGTTGCAGTAAGTCACAACGAGTAGGTGTTAGTCAATTTTGTATGATTAGAGTGGTTTGTACATATTTGATAAACTGGATGTGATGAATGGAATGTTGTGTGTTACATAAATGCATAATAAAACAAATTGGGTGTATGTGTAACACACATTTTGTGTTGCAGCAAGGCACAACTCATGAATATGATGTGTTTATTAGTTTTTATCATTCAATATGATTTTTGTTTTTTAGTAATAATCTTATCTTTATACATATACAAAAAGCTTGAGGTAGAGCATAGATACATCAAAAGAACAGCACATTCAGACTTCTGGGCCAAGATGAGAAAGAGGATTATCATGGATGAACAAAACTGGATTAACAAAAGAAAGGGTTCTATGAAATTCAAGTGTACCAGAAAGAATAGTGATATATAAGTTTGATGAATATGCTATAGATGGAGTCAAATAGTTTGTTTTAGGTCAAATGTCAGTTGGTGAATGTTGAGTTTGTAATTTCAGTTTTATGTTTAGTTTAAATTTCATGGCAGGTACAACGAACAAATTTAGTTGAATTATATTATGTTGATGTTTTTGAATTGTTTTGTGACAAATTTGGTTAAATGATATTATGTGTATCTCGTTGACTTATTTTGTGTTGCAGCATATCAAAAGTTGGTTGTGTTAAGTGTTTCAGCAACCTGTTTATGTGTTGCATCAACACACAATGCACGAGTTATGTGTTCCAAGAACACAAAAAAACAAAAAAAAAACAAAAAAAAACAACTAAACAGAAAAAGAATAACTAAGATGAGTATTACAAAAAACACACTAAATCAAGATTAAACCATTATAATGAACAACAAGTCATAATCATATTATTTTGACAATAGGTATAAGATTAGTAGAATTGTGTGTTATAGCAACACACAAGAACGCAAATTGTGTAAAGTTACAACACAAACGAACACATATTCTGGAAAGCTGCAACACACAAAATAGTACATATTTAGGACACAATAGGTAATTTGAAAATATGTATAAGATTAGTATAATTGTGTGTTATAGCAACACACAAGAACACAAATTGTGTGAAGCTGCAACACAAAAGAACACATATTGTGGAAATCTACAACACACGAAACTGTACATATCTAGGATACAATAGGTAATTTAACAATAGGTATAAGATTTATTAGAATTGTGTGTCAAAGCAACACACAAGATCACAAATTGTGTAAAGTTGCAACACAAAATAACTGTGGAAAGCTGCAATACACAAAACAACACATAACATAACATAATGTTAGATTCAGAAAGTTAAGTATCCATTACATAAAAAATCAAAACCACAAACAGTCAAGTGGTATCAAACGGTTCATAATAAAAAGTAAAGTATAAGATAACTAAAAGTATTAACGAAGCTCATATGATCGCACGACACGACTTTCCATTATGATGACCATATTGCTTACAGCGACCACATCTCATGCGTCTAGGCATACCCTCGCCTTAAGCTTCCTAGCCATCATCTCCCTATATGGACCGCCACCACGCCCGGTTAAAGAAGCTCTCAAATTGTTACCAACATGATACATGTAGAACGAATGATGGTCATAAGGAAATACAGTGCGAACTGAATTCAGTATTCCCGGGTGACGATCCGATATAAATGTCAACTTCCAATCACTTATAAATGACCTACAAAACTGAAGAAAACCACTCTAATTCTTCGTGTTCTCTGAACGTACAATACCAAACGCAATAGGGTAAATACCTGAAGACATGTGGAAGAAATATATAAGAACAACAAACGATAGGTAAGGGCATACGGGTCAGAGGAAAGATAAAGATAAAATAATAAGTACAACAACATGATAGATTGTGTGTTGCTTCAACACAAAAACCATATGATTGTGTGTTGCAGTAACACATAAGAAGGCAGTGTATGTGTTGCAGCAGAAGAAAGGTAAGAAGTCTGTAGGAAAGAAAAATCATATACCACAGACATTAGTTATGAGCATTAAATATTGTGTTCATGCAACACACAAATATGCAGTATACGACTAACAAGCATGCAAGAAAACAAAAAATTCATACACAGCAGATGAGAGTTATGTGTTGCAGCAAGACACAATCACATAAATATTGTGTTCATGCAACACAAAAGAATGCACCCTGCAACTAACAAGCATGCAGAAAAAGTCGATATGAAGTATACAAACACTTTTATAATTGCATCAGAGGTCCCTGTGTTAATTTACGGGAGATCGATACATAAAGATTCTCATAAATTGCAACTATTATACAAAAATTGTAATATAAACGATATAATATGTTCATGTAGATAATCAAGCATATACAATAACATGTGGAGAATTTGTAGAATCTAATTGCACTATAGGTCCCTAAAGTGTTCATACTCAAACAAAACACGCAATTAGCAGAAAGTTTTATGAATTTTCATGACAAAGACATATAGGTAGATATGGAGCTATAAACATCAAGGAAATCCATAGAAAGTAAATAGAAAATGATCTATTGTGATAACAACACCTCATATAAAACACAATTCATACAGTGAATCATGAACACACATATAGTGAAGCAAAGCAACTAAAAAAACATGATGAATGAACTACCTGCAAAAAAATAAGAATAACGACAGCAAAAAATCAAAAAATTATACAATACTAAATGTGAAGTAACACTGGAATCAGCAAAAGGTAGTGTATAACAACTATACGAAATCAAAACACGAAATTTCAAGACAAAGTAATAAGCAAAACATCATAATTTAACTGTGAAATACAGTAAGGATAGAAGAATTACCTGGATGTAGCAAACAGCATGAATTAATGAAGAATCCAGAGTTATTGACGAGATAACACATGATATAAAACAAATTCAAACAACAAATCAACATCAGCTACTCAGATTATCAAAAAGCAACAATTAAACCCATAAAAAATTAATAAAAAAAATCGGCGAGGTAAAGAAATTCTTACTGTGTGAAGTAATACTCAGATATATATGAATGATTACAGCAATATCAAGAGAATTTGGGAATTAATTTGAAGAAGAAAATGAAGATTATCTTGTGCCGCGAGAGAGAGATGAAGTTGTGTGTATAGGTAGTTATGGTGTTGACTTTGGTGGAGAGCGTTGAATATATTAAAAAGAAAAAGGAAAAAAAAATTATTAATGATAAAGATTTCAACATTAATGATTTAATTAAAAGATTAAATAGGTATTTATAAGGGGTAAAGATGGAAGCTAAATATGTCAAAAGTAATTAATTGGGTATTAAGCTGATTTTTTGTGATTAAGTAGGAAGTAATTTCCCCCTTCCTTTTTTTTGAGAATGAAAAGTGAGGAAGTGTAATTAATTGGGAATTATCTCAAAATGCAGTAAACCCCTGAAATTGCTCACTCCAGCAGTTGCGCCAAATGGATATTTACTACCAAAACAATTCATAAAAAATAGTAAAAGACAAACTTGCTCACTCCAACAGTCATGGCATAAAATGGACATTCTAGGATTTGTATAAAAAATAATCAGCATCACGACTAATCATACTTAAATCAAATAATTCTGAGAAATTGTAAAAGTAATGAAATTAGGTAAAAATAATTTGAAATTATTTTACCTTAAGTCGGGTTCTTCTTCAAGCCGTTTGATGTTGGTGGATGAAGGTCCACGAGTGGTGGTGGTTTTCTTGTGCAGGGTAGAGGCTCGGGGTGTGGGAAGGTGAGTGTTAAAGAGATTTTTTTTACTTTAATTTGGGTTCTTCGATTGTTGATGGCGTAGCCAAGCCAATTGATGATGGTGAAGAATGGACACGAGTGGCGACAGTTTTCTTGGGCAGGTGGAGATGGAGGAGTGGTGGTTGTTTTCTTGTACGGGAGAGCGGCTTGGTGTGGGAAGAAGATATATAATGATTTAAAAAAATTAATGACGTGTAAATGCGGTTGACGTCGTGCTGAGGTGGAGAACACATGACGCCGACGTGGCGCTGAGTTTGCGCCAAGGGTGTTGACTATCGGTCAATTGACAATTTTGTTAAAAAATGGCCACCATTGTCGCAAAATGAAATGTGAATGATCATTTTATGACATATTAAAATTAGGGTGCTCCCAACTTATTTTCGCTAAAGATAAAAGATCATACGGGGGTTTTGCCCTTAATGTGTAACCAAAGTTGTTTTATTGACGATTATATAATTTCAAGTGAAACTCATTTCCATGATCATTAATATTATGTTTTGATTTAGACTATTAAAAAATAATAGTCTAGGATTTATTGATCATTTTATTTTTTAAATTAATATTTTAATATTAGTGAAAGAATTCAAATAATTTTTTAACTTTTAAATATTTTGGATTTCTTTAATATTACATATATTTTAATTCTTTTATTTTGAGGTCAAATAAAAAGAAAAGAAAAAAAATCTTATATACCTCTAAAATTAAACAATTAAAAATTGCCTAGTCTAACTAAAGAATTTATAAATAATTTTATACTCAATATTATCGGTTCCTTTATTTTCTATTTCTATCAAAATAAAAATATACAAACATTTGCTCTCATTTCATTGAATACTTTTTAACAATCCAAACATAAAAATTGTTTTTTTTCATTTATTTTTCTTTATTATTTTTTCTTTATATTTTTATTTCTCTCTTCCAATCCAAACAGTACATAAAGAAAAAAAAATCTCCCACCCCTTTCCCCTTCTAGTCTAAAATTCCTCCTCCACACTCTTCTCAAACTATAGGGTTTTTGCTCTAAATTCTACAAATTTTGTAGCTTTTCGTCCACCTCTAAACCCATCCTACATCTATCCCAGAACAAAACTAAACCTAATTCAATATTGACCAAAATTGAGTCTTCATGACACTCATATTGGAATAAAAGAACTATGACCAAAATGTTAGTGAAAACACATAGAGAGCGAGTCTGATATAAAAGGGCACATCGAGCATGGGTTTGGAGGGACTAGAAATCATACCCATCTCTAAGTTTAATACAAATTTGTTTAAAATTAATAGCAAAAATGGTTGAGTAAAAGTTACAATCCCCTATCCAAAAAAATTCGATCCTAGAGAGAAAAGATTGGGATGAAATTATCCTTGTCTGATCGAAATGATACACCCTTAGGTGTCATATGTTTTTTCAGATGATTAAGTACTTAATGTTGAATGAACAGTTGAACAGAAATTATTTTATTGAAAGAAAGTGTATAATGAATTAAATTTAACTTGAAATCTTAATGAAATAAATAAGTTAAAAGACATTTAGATCTGGACTGCCTGAAAAAAATAAACTGTTTTATTAATTTAGTAGTTTAATGTATAAGATTATAATTTCATGAAATGTAAACTAATATTCTTAGGTTAGATTTTTTTTTTCTTTCTAAATATGGGTATGATGGAAACAAAAGAAGATATAGGAAATGACGATAAAAAATGGCCTTATTAATATTTCTTGCACTTTCTTGGACTTGAGTTTTGACCCCTTTTTTCCCTAAATCCCCTTTAATGTTCGTTTGGGCTAAATCATGATTTGAACAAAAAACAAAGGCTAAAGCATGACTTCTTGGGCCTAGCATGCCATTTTATTCTTTTCAAAACTTCTTCTTTAAATTGGGTTTAGGTGGTTGTTGTGGGCCTTTTGTACCTGGTCCATTTGAAAGTATATGATTCTAACAAAACAACCTCAAATGTAGATCACAATACTATTAATCAACCCATCAAATTTAGTAATTAAACTTGCAATAACTAATTTAAAAAATTAATATTTCTGGGAGCTATTTTATTTCGAGGGTTATTTTAAGTTTAGGTAAAATTCACCGATTTTTTAATTATTGCATGAGTACCTCAATTATTAGAATACTTATTAATATTTATTTGAAAATCATTTAATTTAGATAAGATTTGATTTTGATATCTAGGTAACACTAAACATTAAAGTAACTAATAAAACTTTAAATTTGAGCAATGTTGAATATCATTCTAAATCACATCACTTTTTTATCACCTCCTAGGTAGACCAATCATAAATGAGAGGAAAAATAATAAACCAGGAAAGAGAAATCATATGATTGGTCAACTTAAAAAGAAGCGATAAAAAGGTGATGTAATTTGGAATGATATCTAGTATTACTCTTTAAATTTATATATTATTTAATGAAACTTTATAATTTTGAACATAAAATTAACTAATAAAATTTGAAATTTATACGTTATTCAATAATATAACAGAGTTTAAGAGAAAGAAAAAACGAAATCCTCTCAACTGAACAATTGAAAAGGGCTCATCAATATTAAATGGGCCATACGAATCAATGCTAAAGCAAACATTTAGAAGATGGCAAAAGATAAGACGTTATACTAAAAAACCAATTTGCATTCATCCTTTCTTGTCTTTTCTCACTTTGTATAGGAATTTTAGGGTAAGCTCAATATGCTTATGTAAAGCCGTTGGATTTTAAACGCAATTGCTCAACTAAATGACCATATGCACTATATTTAATCCAAACGGTAAGATTATATTAGGTATGTATTTATATTTAATCCAAATGGTAAGATTATATTAGGTATGTATTTATATTTAATCCAAACGGTAAAATTATGTGTCCGTTTGGAAGTGCTTTTTTGGAGAAACACTTAAAAATGCTTTTAGCATATTAAGAGCCCGTTTGGGATTTGATTATTTTAGAGCTAAAAGTGCTTTTTGATTAAAATTAAATTATTTGTAAAAAATATTAAAAAATATTTTGACATCTAAAATCACTTTAAGTGATTATTTTAATAATCACTAATCTAGTGCTTTTCTTAAAAGTGATTTTAAGAGTCTAAAATAGTGCTATGGATATAAAATAACTTTAAGTGATTATTTTGAAAAGCAATCCCAAACGGGCACTAAGAGTTTTTTTAACTTTGAAAAGCACTTTTATGAAAAGCACCTATTAGGTGCTTCTTAAAAAAAGCACTTAAAATAATTTTAGATTTCAAAATTAATTTTAATAATATTTTTAAATTTTGAATTTCATTCTAAAAGCGTTTTTTTATTCTAAAATAAGCACTTCCAAACGAGCCCTATATTATGTATGTATTTGTATTTTCAAATTCAATTTGTTTAAGATCGATAGTTGATCTAGTAGTTAAATTAGATCCACAGAAACTAAAAGAATTTGGAATTAAATTTTATTAGAATTAAAAATGATTCCGAAAATAAAATGGTTCTCATTTGTATTCCAAAGTTTATCAAAGAGTCTGGGATAACTGAATTTTGTAAATTGAATTTTTACGTTAGAAAAATAAATCACGTAAATTTTTATATAATAGGTGATAAAATAAAGATAATGCAAAAAATGCAGTTACTAAAGTATTTATTTATATATCCTTGTTACATATAAAATAATGGTCAAATTAAATTCACATTCACTAGAAAGGGGTGGGAGAAAAATGGAAGTAAAGGTAATGAGACTGATACATTAGATGTATTTGAAAAAAAAAAAATCTGATACATTAAATGTGAGTACCAAACCACATGAATAAGTACATGATGTTGGTTGTTAGTTATCTTTCATGTTTGTCTTCCCAGCGAACTCCACCATCCCAACCCCTTCAAATTTTCCATCACCTCACTCCACCACCCATTCGCAAGGGCGAAGAAAACCCATAGTTTGGCACCCCCAATTTTTGTTTTAAGCCTTCTAAACTTAAACGAACTGGACAAATGACTTTTAATATTTTTAACTAGAAAAAAAAGATTAAATCTTTTACTGGAAATTGTATCACCATCAAAACAAACTTTCTTCTTTTATTTATTTTTATAAAGAAAGATCTTAGATAGTGCGAAAAACATCAAAATACTAGGTTTCCTGAAATAAGGATTATATACAATTCGCGAATGTTCCATCTATATAAGTCTTGTATGATAAACATTTACATTTTGTCACGTGAATACACGTAAATCAATCTATGTATAGTTTACCAGTATACGTCAACTAATATGCACACATGTTTGCTTCTCTATTATACATGTGACTTCGAAAGACGCAATACGATAAAGTATGATATCGAATACCCTCGCTCAATGAAGTATTATTAAAGAGTAATGCTGGATATCACCCCAAATTGCATCGCATTTATATCGCCTCTTATGTGGACCAATCATAAAAGAGAGAGAAAATAATAAATTAGGAAAGAGAAATCACTTGATTGGTCCATTTAAAATCCACCTAAGAGGCGATATAAAGGCGATGCAATTTGGGGTGATATCCAGCATTACTCATCATTAAAACAAAACTTAACCAATAACATTTAACTATCTTTATATACTCAAGAATATTTTTATATTTATTTTTATCTATTTTTATATATAATATCTATTTATTTTTAATATTAAATAATTAATCGAGCACCGCCACCTCTCGCGTCCACCACCACTTTCGGTTCAGACACTTCCGGCCATCATCTCCGGTCAAATAATTATAAATTTAATAAAAGATTAGGATAAAATATTTTTAATGGAATTAAAAGCCTAATTATCATATATGTCACTGATATTTGACTTTTTGGGAAACATGGAAATTCATGTTTTCAAAATATAAAACTATTAAAACATGAAATTTCATATTTGAGGATGAGAAGAAGATATTGAAAAAATCTTACTAGAGTCTAACAAGACTTCTATCAATCAACATAACACACAATAATGAATATAAATATTGTATGGTACAAGACTTTTTGCATCTCATACCAGAACTTTGTTTTGTTTATTATTATTCGTGGGTAGATAATTCTTTCCCATTTGGTACACTATCTAAGCAATAACAAGCTACTAGATTAGAAAACAAGCGGCAAACTAAGACAAATTGAATTCCCTAGTATTTCCAAACAAATGAGGAAGGAAATCAAATGAACATAATATATTTTCATAGTAATATCTAAAATTTGGATTTTGATACGAGAAGGTAATAGCTACACAACCATATAATGGTTGTTAGCCTTAAGGATATATTTTGATTGATAAGTTGGGTAAAAAATAATACATCTTGAACATACTTTATCTTACGAGAAATGACGAGATTGGTATAAACCTTACATGAACAAGAAGAGGATGAAGAACATGCAAAAACAGGGTCATCAGACACCCGAAGAGCTAAAGCACGAAATAATGAAGGAGGCCAAGAAATGGAGATCATGCCTCCGAAGATTGATATTATACGATCTCTACCTATAGGGATTACTGGATATTATAGGACCTCTACCGATAAATACAACTCAAAAATAATTATATACGTCGCGATATATTACTTCACTTGTTGGGTAGATGTTGAAGCAGTAACTACTATAACTCCGCAGACTGCCAGGAAATTCATATGGAAAAACATAATATGGCGATATGGGGTGTCGTACATGAGAATAACCGATCACGGAACTCGATTCGTATCCACCTATTTCCAAACTAGTGCAAAGAAGTAGGGGTGAAACTTTCTTGTCCCTCGATTGCACACCCTTAGTGTAATGGGCATGTGGAGGTTAGCAACAGGACCATCATTCGGGGGTTAGCCTAAAAAATTGATCGACATAAGAAGTATTTCTTGAGGTATTATGGGGATACTGAATGACAATACACTCGTGTACCAATGAAACTCCATACAACTTAGTGTATGCGTGCGAGGTTGTACCGCCAATCAACATAACCACTCTTAACTCAAAAATCACCAACTTTTACCTGAATACCAACGATGATACTCTACAAGGAGAATTAGACTTCATAGAGGAGACGAGGTAAAGAGCCAATCTACGATTAAATCTTACGAAGCTAGCCGTGGCCTAAGCTTTTCACAAGACAGATTGTCTGAACAACATAAAAGTTAGGGACTTGGTATTATGAAAGCAAGAATCTTCTACAAATGGGAAGCAAGAAAAATCTTACCCAATTGGGAAAGACCGTATGTCGTGATCAAGGAGACATACCCGGAAACTTATATTTTAGTCGAGGAGAACAACCGACAACTACCAAACTCCTAAAATGCAGAGCACTTGTAAAAATTCATCATGTCGATAACTTAATCATGAAATGATTGTAAGATACCGTAAACTCGATAATCATAGCTCATGTCATTAGGTTTCTTTTGTTGCTTTTGAAATAGAGGGAAATAAACAGATAAGCCTATGAAAATATTCCTGACCAGAAAAAGTCGACAGAATGTAAAAAACTTTTCTCGGTTCCCATTGGATTACCTACCTGAAAAAAGTCGATCAAATGTAAAAAAATCTCGACTTGCATTAGGGGGTCTAACAATGGATTTATGTCCTGAATAAGTCTATAGAATGTAAAAAAAAATTCCTAGTTCCCTAAGGATAACGACTAGGGTTTACTAATGGAATCCTTCTCTGGAAAAGTTGATAGAATGTAAAATACCTTTCTCGTTTCCCTAAGATCATCTACTAAGGGGTCGGCCAATAGGTTTCCGACCTAAAAAAATTGATTGAATGTAAAAAAATCACGATTCCTTAAGATCATCGACTAGGGGGTCAACCAATGGATTCTCGACCTGAAAAAGTCAATAGAATGTAAATAACTTTTCATAAGACCAATTTCACATTGGGATCTTAAAGAATAAGACCAACATCTATATAAAAAAAAAGACCAGCTATGTTGGCATACCGACCTCAAAGCCCTGATTAAGCTTACGGATCGGCCAAAAAAGTCACATAACATAAGTATATGCAAATAAGACGACAGGTACGCCAAAAAAAATATAATAACCATGTGATATGCCCAAACTGTATACCTTAATGCATAGAAATCTTGTAAACCATCATAGTCTCGTCAGCCAAAGAAATCACATAAGACCGACGTAATATCGGCAATGAAAGAGATCTCGTAAGACCGGTGTGGTCTTGGAAATCAAGGATATCTCGCAATATCGACGTAGTTTCGACAATCAAAGAAATCTTGTAACACCTAGTAGTCTTGGCGATCAAGGATATCTCGTAAAACCGACGTAGTATCAACAATTAAAGAGATATTGTACGACCAATGTAGTCTCGACGATAAAGGATTTTTTTGTAAGACTATGGTATTCTCGATGATAAAAGGAAACTTCGAAGCGCCACATAGAATCGACAAAAGATACCAACTGTAGGATAGTCTAGAGGTAGAAGGGCTTAACAATGTTGTTGGTGAATGCAGACCCAACAACAAAGTTAGATAGAGTTTCTTTTATTTTGCAGTAAATAATGAAAATAAAGACCGAGGAAGTCTCGACACTTGAAAGCAAAGAGAAACAGAGTCTCGTAACTAGATAACAAATATCGATGAATCATCGGAACTTGAAAGCAAAGATCGAGGAAGTCTGGGCACTTGAAAACAAAGACGACGAAGTTTCGACAGTTGAAACCAAAGATCGACAAAGCCTTGGCACTTAAAATCTAAGACCGGCAGAGTTTTGGCACTTGAAAGATAAGACCTACAAATTCTAGACACCTGAAATAATATACAAACGTGGTCTTGGAACCAGATGGCAAAGATCGATGCAGTTTTGACACCGGAGAGATATTATCGATAAAGCCTCAACAACAAGTAAGCTAGACTCACATGCCTAGATGGCTAGTAAGTTGGGTAAGGAGATATAAATAAACATATAAATTCAACTTATAGAAATTTTTAAATCACCTAATGATGTACACAAGCAAACAAAATATCGACAAATTTTATAGTAGACACCTAACAAATCCCTTATATTTCCCGAGGTAAAGGGGTATAAGGTATGCAAATCACAAGATAGATGCCTTGAGAAATACAAGGAGAAAAAGATAAAGGAAAAAAGGATACTTTCATTAAATATCAGTAAAGAAGTACAAGAGTTACAAAGAAAGAAGGACAAAAGCAACACAAAGGTAATGGAAACAAAAGTCATGAGAAAAAAATACAAGGTATGAAGATGACCAATCAGGTTAAAGCACATAAAATCCACTGAATTCGTGTCCCTTTATCAAAATAGAAGGACAAAATTAATATACCAGGCGAAGCTACAATGCAGACCCACAAAATACAGCAGAGTTATGAGAGAGACGAATCTGGAAAGAAGACAAAGAAGAAAATTATACAAACAAGAAGCGACCGGAACCAGATATACAATGGTCAGAAAAATATAGAGGTAATAAGAAAAAGGAAAAAACCTGTAACTTCATTTGAGGGCAGCCAAACTAACTGACACTCGGGATAAGTAACAAAAAAGAAAAATAGTTTGTCCCCCATAAAAGGTCTGATAAGTATAGTACGACAAGAACACCATATATGAAAAACAAGTTCAAAAGCTGCCCTAAGCCTTAGTTTGCATCCTTCCATCTTCATATGCTTTCAACAAGACAACGACATCCTTATTAGTATCATCCTTCTCGAGCCATTCTTCCTAATTCAAAAATATGTAAAACACATAAATTTTAAAAGAAAGAGAGACAAAAGGAAAAGAAATAGAAGATGAGCGACAAAAAATAAGCTGATACCTGCACTCCAGGATTATACAATGCACAACCAGCAATCAGAGAGGGAGTTGCGGCCTGCGAGAACAGGTAAAGAATCCATAAGCACATAATCAACAAAGGAATGATACATCTCTCTAATGTTTGCCATACATTCTTTGAAACCTTTTTTTAGATCAATAGCCCATGAGATTTTATTCCATTGGCCCATATCTTTTATAAACTGGGGGAGACACTGTATGTCTCCAGAGCTTTCTTTTTTGTCTCAGAAAGATCTTGAGTTAAAGATTAACTTTATAAGCCTCTAAGATTCACAACAGGCTTGATTCGCGCTAGTAGTGGCTTAAGATAACTCCAATACAGTGTTGGACAACAGATGTTGGGTTAACTCAAGCTTATTCTTGAGCTCTTTGATTTCTGTCTGACATCGCTATATAGACTCAAAACCGCTGATCAACCAGTAAAAGTCTTTGACAAAATTTAGGGTATTAAAAATCTCTTCATCCAAACCTTGACTTCCTCAATGGTGCATATCGATTGGGTAGGAAATATCTCGAGGAAAGAAGAGGGATCAAATGGAATAGAAGGAGTGGAAGAAGCCGGTAAAGCATCGGTCGGTGGGTGAATAGAAAACTGACCTTCAAAAGAAAAAGGGAGCGTTGTAGTTCCATTCGAAGCACACATCCCTTTGGTCTTGAACTAGTGTTTGGTTTTAGGAAGGTTGTGAGAAGCTAGCAAATCCTCGGAACTTTAGCGATATCTATATAAAGACTAAGAAGAATTTCCTCATTTGGCCATCGGGAGTAAGGTATTGCATTATATATGCTTCTCCTCGTATACTTTGATATCACAAAATCTCTCCTTCTTCCTAAACATATGTATACATGTCATCGAATTTTGGATTTGTTTGATTCCTTGGGTCAAGTGTGGTCCCGAGGCTGATGGTAGTGTGATTTTCATGCTTTATCACCAGGCGCTATGTCTACGATTTTCCATTTCATTGGCACAAACTTCATATATCTTCCTAAGTTCCAAGGTTTGGTTGATTTTCTTAGCATGGATGGATATTTGTATGAGTCTTTCATCTGAGAATTCTATCAGAATTGGTGGGGGCAAAGGTGTGATAAAATAATAGATAAATAAAGATAATAATAAAGAGCACACACCCTTGAGAACCACGGAACTCACTGCAAGTATCACAGATCGTTTGCAAGTTTTAATGATAAGTCAAGTTCGTTCGCAGAGATTTAATCCGTTAGATCTTTTTATATTTAACAAGCGTAGATGATTTTAGATGTTTTAGAATAAAATATAAAGATAAAATAATATGAATAACTATCTAATGAGAAACAATAAATAAGAATGCAGATAAATAAATATAGATATAAGTCTAATAGATTAGGATTACTAATATGAGTCTATTTTACTAAGTTGTTATTCTAACCTGTCACAGATTAAGCATTATATATTAACAAGGATTCTAAATTCTACCTAGCCTCTATTAGGATTAGGAGCAACCTCTCCACTACCAAGGAATCCTGAGTAATGATTGGTGACTAAATCAAACCTTTATGGCTATCTAGTTAGGCAAAGGATCAAAACTAGACGATTATGTGATGTTGTCAATAACTAAGAATAATCCTAAGATTGGCCAAATCTAGGGTTATAACAATAAGTCAAAACACATAATAACAATATACACCAAGCTCAAATCAATTAAAATAACAACTAGTATTATGAATTTAAAGACAAAATAATAACCCAACAATTAAAAGTAAAACTTACAGAATAAAAGCTTAGAAATATGGTGAAGCCACAATCTATAGCTAATTACCCTAAATATAGAGAAGGTGAGATGTAGAAGAAGAGTTTGTCACTCTCCAACTTCTTCTTCTTGTCTTCCTCTATAGGTCAGCTTGCTTCTTGGATGAATAGCTTGATTCTAAGGATGAATATTAATTTAAAGACTATGCTATTATTTAAAAGTGAGAAAATAAAAGTAAGGACTAAGCCTAAGCTTGAAACTGAGCAAGGACATATTTAAAATGGTATAAGGGTGTATTTATAGGTGTTTAGGAAGACCTAATTCGTTTTCTTGAAGGAGAAGTAAGTGGTGGACTCCAAGCCCAACTCTAATTCGTATGGAAATAAAGATAATTACTGCTGACTTGTTTTAATCATATCTTCTTCGTTATTGGTCGGTTTTTAGCCCATAAGATACCAAAAGAATCCTCACGGAATTATCTACGTCCCTATGAAAGGAATCTTCCAAAATCGGCTCGGCTTTGGAGTTATCACCACTTCTTTAAACGTAGCTGCAGAAATTCAGATTTAAGGCAGCTTTTCCTTTTCCATGATTTTAGCTTTTCTTTCCTTATCTCCAATCACCATGCTTATCTCTTTCCATATCTTGTAGTCTTTGACTTGGACTCTAATTAATCTCCATAATTATCTTTAAAGCTTCACACTAAATAAATAATTAAACCCAATATGCTCTAAAAATAGTATTTTACTAAATCAAGACTCAAAATAGGAAAGTGTAACATTTCCCAAGAAAATCGACTATAATGACTTCTAAATCACTAAAAATGATGTCTCCAACTAATATTAATTCATCACAAATAGGGAGACATCAAGAATCTATCCTACAGTTGTTACAATCATCTTCTCAAATTTGTCTTCAAAAGCGAGTAAATTATCTTTGGTTGTAAAAATTTATCATTTGCATTCTCTTTGAAAAATGATGGAGAAAAGGTATTTTTCATAGGTTCTTAAAAGGATACCTTAAAAATAACTTCATCTTGAAATTAACAAGTTTTTGGTATCCAAAATATTTCGTGTTAACTCCTCTTTATATAAAGTTAGCAACGGCATCTATTAATTTCATGCAACTCACAAATTTCTAGTTACTGTGATAATTCCTAAAGTTATAAGCGATAGTGTTGTCTCTCTTACAAAGCATATATGTTATACCACGGCTATTCCAAAGAACTCATAATTTGTCCATTTGTTCTTATTTCTCATATGAAATACCCTCAATATCAAATTGACAGTGTGCCCCATAGGCTTGCTCTTGGGTAGAGTCTTTAGGACTATAGGAGTCGATACTTCCAGCACTATAATTAACGAGATGCATATGATACAAATACTAAGTGGTAATTAACTAAGGAAAACATACTTAGTAAATGAAGTCAATGGCATAATCAATTTAAAAAATAGGTACCAAAACTTCTAACAAATATTGGACACTAAGAAACTAACCATGGTCGATCATCAAACCCATCAATCGTCGTTGCATTCGCAGGGAAAGGGCGACCAAACTCAAACCTACCCATGGATGAGGTCTTCCCATAATGTCTCCCTATTTGTGATGATTTAATCTTAGTTGGAGGCATCATTTTAGGTGTATTTTATAAATTAAATATCAATTTTTATATGAATTATTGTATTTTCCTATTTCTTGTCTTGATTTGATTATTTATTATTTTTAGAGTATATTGGGTTTAATTTTTTTGTTAAATGTGAAGCTTTAGAGATATATGGTAATTAATTAGATGCCAAATCAATTCTAAGAGATAAAGGAAGAAAATAATCATGGAAATTGGAGATAAAGGAAAGAAATATAAAAAGGAAGAGTAATGCTGGGTATCACCCAAAAAGTGATCACCCAAATATCACCTTCCTAGGTGGTCCAATGAAACTGTTTCATATAAGAGAGAGAAAAAAAGTAATTAGGAAAGAGAAACAGTTTCATTGGACCACCTAGGAAGGAGATATTTGGGTGATTACTTTTTGGGTGATACCCAGCATTACTCAAAAAGGAAAGATAAAGTTGTCAAGTAAATCTGAATTCCAGTAGCTACGACCACTAAATTGATTATAACTAAAAAAACAGCTTGGATTTTGAAAGAATGATCTGAAGCAAAGTTGTAGAGCTTTCCGAGACGATCAGTTTCGACATAAAGAACGCGTCAATCAAAGCTATATCAAAAAAGTTACGGCCAAAACAAAACAACAACATTTTATTACCTTTTCTATATTTTAGGGTTACGAATTTGAGTTGGGATATAAGTCCAATACTTGTCTTCCACTCCAAGAAAACATTTTAGGGTTTCCTATACCCTATAAATACACCCTCTAATCAGAAAAAACACATCCTTGGCCAGTCTCATTTAGGAACCTAGTGGCGTTGGAGCACCCTATTTAAGTCCCCTCGTGATTGTGAGGTCGCCACCCTAGTCCACCCTGACGGGGTTAGGGAGGAATTTAGAATCCTGGTTATTGCAATTCTACATATTTCGCCCTTACATTCTTAGAATAAACAAGGCTAGTGGAGATTACTTTCTATTTCTCAAGCTAAAGTAATTTAGTTCATACAAATAACCCAAGTAAAACCTTATTGATGATATACAAATTCCCCGGCAGCGGCGCCAAAAAGTTGGTGTCGCATAAGGTGTGATAAAATAATAGATAAAATAAGTGCAAAACAAACACCCTAGGCTAGCACAGTACTGCAAATATTACAGGACGTATGCAAGTCTTAATGATAAGAAGATTCGTTCCTCATGGACTACGAAAGCTAGAGACAACTTATGCAATTATCAAGTGCAAATATAAAAGTTAGAATAACTAATACGCAAGAAAATAAAATACAAATAAAATTTTGTTTGGTTTTTATAACTAGAAAATAAACTACTAAACTAAAGACGGGAAATTAAATAAGAAAAGTAAGAAGTATGAGAGTTTAGCTTGATAAATAACAAGTAATCCCCACTAGCCTTGTTTATTCAAAGCATGTAAGGGCGAATTATGTAGAATTGCAATAACCAGGATTCTAAATTCCTCCCTACCCCTGTCAGGGTGGACTAGGTTGGCGACCTCACAATCACGAGGGGACTTAAATAGGGTGCTCCTATGTCACTAGGTTCCTTAATGAGACTGACCTTCTAATGATGATCGGTGGTTAAATCGTACCCTAATGGTTATCTAGTTAGGCAAGCCTGTCAGAATCACTACCGCACACTAGACGTTTATGTGGTGTTTCAATAATTAGACACCCCTTCCCGGTGACCATATAACTACTATTAAGGTAATCCTATACGCGAGCCCTAATAAGGAAAACATACAATAAATCAAAGCACATAAAACAGAGAATAAAACATTAATTCAATTTAAATACAATGGTATCCCAAATTAGATAGATGTAAAACAAGTCTACGGTTCATACCCATATGTTAAATCTCAAGCTAAAGTAATTTAGTTCATACAAGAGAAAGAAAAGAAAACAATTACAAATTTGAAGGCTTGTGAAGGCATGATTTGGTGTTCAGTTCCTTCTATACTTCTCTTTTCTTGTTGTAAACTTCCTCTTGGCTTAAGGACTGGACAAGGATGTGTTTCTTATGATTAGAGGATGTATTAATAGGGTATAGGAAACTCTAAAACGTTTTCTTGGAGTGGAAGACAAGAATTGGACTTCTAGCCCAACTCAAATTCGTAACCCTAAAATATAGAAAATGTAAGATTCTGGTTCTGTTTTGTTTTGGCCGTAACGTTTTCGATATAGCTTCGATTGACATTATGTCGAAACTGATCGTCTCGGAAAGCTCTACAACTTTGCTTCAGACCATTTTTCTAAATTCCCAGCCGTTTTTTAGTTATGATCAATTTAGTGGTTGTAGCTACTGGAATTCAGATTTACTTGACAATTGTATCTTTTTCTTTTTTATATTTCTTTCCTTTATCTCCAAATTCCATGATTATCTTATTTCCTTTATCTCTTAGAATTGATTTGGCATCTAATTAATTACAATATATCTCTAAAGCTTCATATTTAACAAATAATTAAACCCAATATGCTCTAAAAATAATAAATAATCAAATCAAGACAAGAAATAGGAAAATACAATAATTCATATGAAAATCTACATTTAATTTATAAAATACACCTAAAATGATGTCTCCAACTAAGATTAAATCGTCACAAATAGGGAGACATCAAGACCCACAACTCAAAGCTGTATCGTCATGATACAATAAAAATAAAGAACAGTAGGGTAGTCAAATAATAAACAGAGAAGAAGTAGTAGGAGGAGAAGAAGAAGAATAGAACACAATGAATGATCCTATAACATAATATATATAAAAAGTCTCATGTAGTAATGCTAAAGAAATAATGCACACGTATGCTTAATATAAACATAATCAACAATCCATAAATTCAAGTCCAGATTAACTTCGCAATGCCAGAAGGAGAGGTCTTCAACTTAGTTTCTGTTAATGGCTATAGGTTGTTCATAGGTCCTAATATAGCATCCAATGGTCCACTCACCTACAACCTAATAGCTTCATTGTTTCTCCACCAAGTAGCTATAAATCCTAAGGTCTTTATGGTTTTAACGTGGCTTAGGGACGGTGTGGTATATTTGGATAATGAAAAAGTGAGATTTTGGCTCTCTCCTCACATTCCATCAACGAATCGCCCTAGAGTTTGAGTTTTCAATGTTCTCACTCAACCCAATTTTTGATGCCTTAATGTGCATCCCCAAATAACCCAAGTAAAACCTTTTCATGGTGATATACAAATTCCACTTTGCCGGTTCAAATATGTTTAATCTTTTTATATAATATTTTTTCTTTTGTAGCTATGACTCTCTTTTTTTATGTTGAGATATCACGCTATTTTTCTCATATATTCTTTTTCAATTCATGCTTTTCAGCTTTTTTCATTTACTCTTACCCCGGCAAAGGATTACAATAATAAAAAAATTTCATCATCAATAATATCACAATTACAATTTCCCAAACCCAATGTTCCCAATGATGAAACCCACTACCCAAAACTCAAGCTCTAAAAACAACTTGTCTCAGGTTTTGCGATTCGAGTGCGGTCATATGGATAAGTCCTATAAACTAAGGGGTATGTTTTATAATGTGGTTTAATAAAAGGCTTTAGAAAGACTCAGAGGGGCTAACACGGATAAATAATAATATAATCAAATAAAAGGGTGAGAAAGCTAAAAAGGCTTCAAGTGGCTTCAATATGAAAGAACTGCCTTATTCACTTTTCTAACTACCGGATTTCGTTACTTTTTCACTACTAGTTCATAGACAAGCGGGTTTTCAACTAATTTCAAACCTCACGTTCTACACACCAAATAACTCTCCCTAAGTTCCAACTTGACACTTTAGCATTGCTCATTAACTTTTCTATCTTTTATTGCCTGTTTTCATACATGCATACTAAACATATTAGTAACACCTTTCAAAAACATACTACTTACTATCAGACTTAATTAAATCATGCTCAAATAGGTACATTCAATAAATTCTATGTCAATTCAAACCTAAATTTTTTTAGATTTTATGCGAAAACAAAAAGGAAGATGAGGACAACGAATCCCCACACCCAACTCAAAAGTGAGTCGTGTCTCCACGACTCGAAAAGACTCAATAAAGCAATAAAATTTAAACTACCTAAACTAATGCATACAAGCAGTTAAGAAGAAGAATTAGAACTGGGTACCTGGTCGTAAAGATCTAGCATATCCTCCGAAGAAGAATAATTATCAATATCCAAGTCTTCAGTTATTGTTTTTATTACCTGATTCATCTTTACAATTTCCTCCCAGCATGCAGCAAATTCTTTCTTTAAATAATTAATTTCATCCGTTAATTTGATTGCCCATTCTAGAGGCATGCCTGAATCATTTAGTTATGAAGATGAACTCTGATCTTGGATTGGTGTCTTTTCTTTAGGCCTTGGTGGTACACTCATTTTTGCTGTTAATCTCTTTCGTAGTGGTTGTGATGGTGCCTCTATATTTGGTTTCTTTTAGCCTCATCAAGGTCAATGGCCTTTTCTATTATGGCTCCACTCAATTTTTTGTTCTTCCCTAAGATTGAACACTTTCTCTTGCAATCCATAGCATCTGTTGTGTTTGTCATCCTTGAATAACCCACAACTCAAGTTACACCAAGGATAGACTAAATTTAAGAAAGTTTGGTGTGGCTTGAGTTTGTTGCTTGGATGAATGATTATCAATGGTAGAAGAAGGTTTATTTGATTGTTCTTGGAAGAATTATTGATAGCTTGATGATCTTTGGTGTTGTTTTATGGTGTAGTGTAATGGATTTGATGAAGAAGATGTGTTTATGGAGGATGGAGGAAAGATTTGTTGTTGTGTTTGTTGTGGATGTTTAATCAAGCTTCAAAGTATTTTTATAAGGTTTGGGTCTGGAAAATTCGTGTTGGGGAGGCTAGGTTTTGATCTTTTTTTTTGTACGAGGGTTCCGGGCTTACACCCGACTAGTCCCACGGGAGATATGATTGCCTCCCCAACCATACCTCCAGGCAAGTCAGAACTAGGTTGCCCATGTTTTGTGGAGGGTTTCGAATCTTGGTAAGGTAAGAAGTTGATTAGGTAACAAACTCTTCACAAACCGCCTCGGGCCGGCATACCGGTGAGAACGGCGGCATACCGGTGCTGATGTCATCAAACTGTGTCGTCAAGTGAGAACACAGTTTTTAATATTCAATGATTAAAATTCAAAGACAATTATTTTACCTTGTTCTCTAAAGTAGAAAATTTTGCACTCAACAAAGTTTCAGTATCTAAACGAAATGTACCCTTTTCTTATACACTAACCGGTGTTCTTGAGGTTTTCCAACTCATTTCAATGTTAAGTACTCGGTCTCTTATGCCAAAATCATGATTTATTTGAACCATCATGAAACTTCCTCCACATGAGATATATACCTTCTCCTTGGATATTCTATAAAGTCTTCTATTGAACATAGCCAATTTCAATTTTGGTGTGTAGCCATGAAGTGGTCATTTCCTCAAGCATGATTGGAACCTAGTCCATGCTGCTCCTAACGATTCTCTTGTTCTTGAAGGGATCCCACCAAGACCATATGAGCACTCAATTGCATGCTCAGAGGATAGTACATGTCAACCAATATTGTTGCAATTGATCCCATGTAGTGATTAGCTCTCGCAGCTGCTGAACGTACCGCTCACTTGCCCATTCTATTAAAAAAAGCCGGGAACATAATGAGATATATTTGTTCTTGACTGACATATTAGGTGATGTATGATCACTGATTTGCATAAACTTTTGCATTGCTCTACTGTGTTTTAACGAGCGACTCTACTATAATTACGTAGTTTGTGAACTGATTGATCATGCTCGCATCAGGCTTTAAAAAAATGACCTGAATAGCTAATAGATGAATCCCATGTGGTGGCAAACGAAACTGTTATTGCTCAGAATGTTGCATGATACACAACTCTACCCCGGTTGGGCTTGAGCACCTTCTTAATCAAGTGCTTTTTAACCTCCGAGAAGGATTTGATTCAGATTGATACCCTCCATATCATGTGAAACAACCCCTTGTGGTGGGACTATTGGGTTCCTTTTAGCATCCAAGTGCAAATTCACATTCATGTTCGCCATCTCTTTTTTATCTCTTCTTTCCCTCTCTCTTTTTCTTTGAGCTTGAAGCAATCTCTACGGATTCGAGATAATACTCCATACCTAAGAATCCGAAAAAGACAAAACAAAAGCAAAATCTACAACAAAAAAAATATAGTAACCCACAATCAACAACCATGGGCTCCGACAACTGTGGAAGCTCCACCCACACTCCACCTCCAACGGCAATAGGAGCTCAGATCGAGGCAACATCAGATTCGTGGCTCGTTCGTGGCTGCAAAACCAAAACTCGGACACTTCAGGCATGGCTTGTCGTTGCTGCAAAACTTAGTCGCTCGTTCGTGACTCGTTCACCATGGAGGGATGAGACGGGATCTCCATTTTTGTAACGGAGCAGAGAAGACGATATCTCCATTTTTTTTGTGCTTTAGGTATATCTTAATTTTTATAACTATTTATAGGATTTAAATTTTCTGTAATAGTTTAAATTTTGTGTAAATATTGTTTTTCCCTTATTAGTTGTTGTAATATTATTTTTCTGATAATAGAATGAAATTTTATACTTGATTTTGTGTTTACTCAGTGTTTTTTGCAGGGAGTTCCCAGTATTTTTATCGAGTACTCAGTGATTTTCTGTTAATATTCAATGATTTTTGTGTCAATACTCAGTAATTTTTTAAATAAAACTCAGCAATTTCTAATAATACTCGGTGTTTTTCAACCAATACTCAGAGTTTTTGTTGAGTATACATTGTGATTTTTACACAGTACTCAAAGAATTTTTTCACTACTCAGAGATTTTTCCAATAGTGAGAGAATTTCTAGTGGCGAAGTCGGTAGTGGTCGGCGGTGGTATCTGAAGATGAATAGGGATACGATTCGGTAGTCCATTTGTTTTTTTATATTCATATGAATTTTATCACTTGTTTTTTGTTTTATGAGAAATTGTAAGACTTTTTTATAAAAGAAAATTTATCAACAAATTCCTTATATGTCATAAAATTAATATTTATTATTTTATATGTCAATTACCCTATTATTTAATATGGTATTTTACTTTTAAATTGAATTTCTACATATCTCACCTCAAAATATATCTATAATTTTTTTTTTTTCTATGATAGGTAGGCCTATAATATTTCAGCCTCACTTGACTAAACCAATTTTTTCTAATGGTAAAATCCTAATAACACGCAAATGAAAAAAGAAAAAGGAAACAAATAAATAGAGTCAAAAGTGGATCTAAATGCACGTGCAAAAATACGCATTTTTCTTTTTCTTCTGTTTGCTCCTCCGCTCCCCTTCTATGAATAGGCCTACCCTTTCCTCTTATCTCTCTCTCGTCGTCTCCTCCCCAAAAATCTCTCTCTCTCTCTAACTTAGCAAAAGCCATAACTGTTTTGCCTGTTTCAACAAATAACACCTTCAGGTCTACTCTCTCTCTCTCTATCTAGTTCTATCTTAGACCGTCTATTTTGATCATTTCCAGTTCCCTTTTATCTTTATATATAGATATATACATACACATATATATTTATATATAATTACATATACGTGTAAGATCTAAAGTTGTTTTTGTATATTGTGTTATTGTAAAAACAGGTTTTTTTGTGAGAGAAGATGATGATGCATAGCTGCGCCTACCAACAAAACCACCACCAACACCACCAGATAAGGAGAGGAGACACCGGGCTAGTATCTTTAATGCCTTCAGACGGCGTTGTTTGTCCTAAACCTCGTCGAATTGGGACCCACCTCACACCTTCTTCTCCGTTTTTACACCACATCAAGTACGTTTCCTCTTTCCATTCCTATGTTATTGTTATCGAGACCCTATTGAAAAGATATGATTTTTAATATTTTTTGATCTTTTTTCCAGTAATCAACCCAGGGAGTCTTATGATTCAAACGCTGGAAATGAATTGCTTGATATAATTCTTAACAAGGTATATATATATATATATATATATATATATATATATATATATCATCCTTTTGTAAAATTCTTTTCCAGATATATAACGATATATTAGATCTGTTGATTGATTTTATTTCTTTGTGTTGATTTGATTCTATAGGGTGCTTATGGTGGTGAGAAATCAAATTTCCAAGTGGCTTCATCACCACCGTTTTTCAGTGGGTCCCCACCAAGTAGGGCATCAAACCCTGTCGTTCAAGATGAACAGTTCATTAATAATAAACATAGTCCATATCCAGCTATGTTTGAGCCACCACCATCACCTTCATCTCGCATGTCTAGTGGTGGTGGATGTGTGCGTGTAAAGTACGGTCATAGCTCTACTCCAGTTAGAAGGGTCGAAGGCTTTAATTGTCGCATCTCTGCTTTTGCCTAGATGATGCACAACGTATTTATGAGGATATGATTTTCGAGGCTATAATGAAGAATAATTTAGATGTGTATATATATATAGAGAGGTTAATTAATTTTAATTAAGAGTTGAGAGCAAAGAGAGTCACCCTAATTTGCTGAGTTTTTTTTTTTGTTAAGAATCAGTTAAATGTGTAATGTGAATATGTAATGAGGTGAGGTTAAGAGTTAAAGTTGATGTAAGATTGAAAAAATAATATAAATGCAAAGAGAAGGGGACAAGATGAAAAAGTCATCCTTTTCTCGTTGATTATTAGTAGGTTTTTGGTTTTAGGCCATTAAGAGAGGTTTGCAACTCGGTTTTTTGTTACTTCTTTCCTTCATTGTAATTGTGATCCGGAGGCAAAAAAGTATTATAAAAGATATTTCTGTTTCTCTTTTATGGCCTATGTCTCTTTGTTTCAAGTTAATATGTGATATTTAGTTATTAGTCATTTTAATGATTTTTATTGTTAATTGACCAAAATTTCTCCATATAAAATATCTTACCTAATCCTAGCACTAATATTCATTTTCCAGATGGAAATTATGCACGCTCCTCTTGCATCTCTTGCTCTTGTTCTCTTGCCCCTTGTTCACTCTCATTATATTACTCGTCCACATCCGTTCACTCTATTATGTTTGTTGGAGTATGTTTCATGGTAATTAAGTAGCACATCACCTTCAATAGCAATATTTCATGATTTTTCTTAATTGTCGATAATGAATCTCGTTTGCTCCTCTAAAGGTGAGTCAAACGAGAATTTGCATCATCGTATAAATATTTAGGTGTTTTAATTATGTAAAAGATATTCTTAATTTCTCCCCTTTTGAGACATGTTCTGAATTATATTGTTTAGGTTATTATTGGCTAAAGAAATGTCAAATTTATACCAAACTATTATGACATATAGGTACATGTAATTCGCTCGCCTTTGCAATTCATCGTTTGAGGGTGAGACACAAACAAATTTGTGTGCGACAAAAATATATGATCAATTTGATCAAGTATATAAGACAATATTTTTAGATAACCTTGAAATTGTTCAAGGCATTCAACGTTCATCGAAATCTAAATGGTCAATTTGGCATTTGTTGCGGAAGATCGCGGAATTAGCAAAGAAGTTTGCTTTGGTAACCTTTCACCGTATTCCTTGAGCTCTTAACAACAAAGCTGGTTCTATAGTTAAGGCCTCCAGATGTGAGACACAACAAAGGTTTTAACAATTTAATCTCCGAGGCAAGTACTTTCGTTTAAAAATCGGTTGACCAAAAAAAAAAAGATGGATATCGTATTTTTTGTTAATTATAAAAATAAAATAAATGAGAGACCATGTTTGACAAAAGAAAGCGATAAAAAAAAATTGTACAAAGTAGAAAAAGTGTTTTATGATTTTTGGGGTTTTTTTTTTCGGACGCTTTTGGGTTTTGAATGTTTCACCTTCTTGGTTAAGAAAAAAAAGAATACTACTATATATATTTTGAGTAATGTTGGGTATCATCCAAAAAGTGATCACCCAAATATCACCTTCCTAGGTGGTCCAATGAAACTGTTTCATATAAGAGAGAGAAAAAAAGTAATCAAGAAAGAAAAACAGTTTCATTGGACCACCTAAGAAGGTGATATTTAGGTGATCACTTTTTAGGTGATACCCAGCATTACTCATATATTTTTAATTTTTAATACGTAACCAACTTTTATCTGTCCTTATGTTAGGTCAATGTAAACGATTTTTTCTCCTTTTTTTTTCGGAACAATGTATGTGTATTACGATAGCTCTTAATTTGGTTTAGTAATCTTTTTGCTTTAGTAAATATTATATAAACTTTTGTAATTTTTTCTATAATACTAGCACGTGGTAACAAACTAAGTAAACATATAATTAGATAAAAATTCAATCAAGTGGAGTTATTATCGGCTGCTAACCATTTAGTAGTTGTCACTTGTCAGTATCAAAATTAATCAAAGCGGTATCTATGTGATGTGTCTCCTATAAAATACCAAACTGTACAAGGCAATTTGGAAGATCTTTTGATGGGAAACCTAGTAGATTACGTGGATGAATTTGCTTCCATATATTTTGGAAAATTTTATAATAGTCCTCCATTTTGTTTTATCTTCCAAATTATTTCCAAATATTTTTATAGTATAACTTTCCAAAGTAACTTCCACTAATAATCGAAAAATCCTTTAAAAAAAAAATCTAAATTTAAAAATGTTGAGATCTCCATTTCATAAATTACTTTTTAAATCTTGAGTCTTACTCCATCTTATTTCTCAATTCTTTTTTTAGTGTTATAGAAGTGTGATTGCATTTCTTAGTCTTGTCAGCAAATATTCAGGTAAATGTATTTGGATTTTCTTATGATATAGAGGTTTTGTGGAATTTAGTTCATTTTCTTGTTGTTGAAAGTGGATACCGTTATGCATGTGTTTAAATTGACTCGTTGTGGCAACAACAATGACAACAAGAATTTTAATGGAAATAATCATTGCATATGTGCTTTAACGGGTATTTTTTAGGCTGGGTGGAGTAAAGAAGTAACCAAGTTGTTAATATTGTTTGTTAGAGTATGGCAGTAGTGGGTAATCCAAGGACGAAGATCTGCATGTATATATTATTTAATAATATGACCACTTAGAACTGTACATGGCTATACATTGCATTAGATCATCACAGGAATTGGACCCTCAAGCTTGATGTGAGACCAGTCCCTAGTTTTTTCGTTTTAACCTGCTATATTGTGTTATGCATTACATCAAACCCAAAAAAAATAATATAAGAACATGATGGCATTTCCCTTTTGGACATTGAACAATCCTAACATGCAATCCCATTGCATCATATTCATTGTTAACCAAATTAATTGTTTTTAAACCAATATTGCCTCCTACCGTTAAGAAGTATGTGTTAAGCTACTGGAGAATTCAAGTAGAAATAAAAGTGTTTGAGATTGTTTTCAACTTGTTTAAAATATGCTTTATCGACTTGAATGATATAACCTTCATTTGGGAAATAAGACCCTTGAACATTAATGGCCTTCATGTAATGTTGAAGAAGTGGTAAATCGATGTCCCATTACATAAGTTGTATTTCAATATTTCTTCACTCTAGATATAGGTGGAGGGCACTCTATTCCAAAAAAATACCATCAAAATCATCCTTTCTCTAAGTGAACACTTCGGTGAAGTTGCGGGTTTGACTACCTTCTTACTCAAAAGGAAGTGGTGGTTCC
The DNA here is from genome assembly GCA_029959085.1 of Nemophila menziesii. Taxonomy (NCBI): domain Eukaryota; kingdom Viridiplantae; phylum Streptophyta; class Magnoliopsida; order Boraginales; family Hydrophyllaceae; genus Nemophila; species Nemophila menziesii. The sequence goes on from JARWIR010000089.1 coordinate 1,424,000, forward strand.
CCCACCGAGGCTCAGAATTAAAATCAAATTTAATCTTCTAATTCTTCTTGAGATATTTTTTAATGTGAATGGTCATTCATTGGTTTCATTTTACTATGAGAAGTTGGAGCTACTTTGTTTCAGGTGTGGTTGCTTTGGACATACTCAAAGATACTATGATACCGCAATGACTCTTTTCTGTGAGACACATATGATCAGAGCTTATATAACCTATAATTACCTATATCTATCTTCACCGAAGGTAGAGCTTTATTTGGAATTAGACCCTTTGTATACATGAATCAAGTGGTGATTGAAGTGGGTCAAACTGCACAAGTACGAAATGAGGGTAATAAGGAGGGAACTATCATCAAACGATGCATAAATATGTAAGATACTATCCAAGGACTTCAAGTAGTATGACAAGACCTTATTTATATTCACGGGTAGATCTGGTGTTTTTTTTATATTTGTAGAAGTCAATTGTTTCTTCTGCTTGTAATTTTTTTTTGCATTGTTCTATCAAAATAGAGTATAGTGTTTTATGGTACATGTCTTTTGTGTATGCTTCCACATGTCAAATTGAAGAAAAATGTTCTTATATAAAGTGGAGAAGATGAATAAGGTATCTAATCCACCATGTTTGATTGTTGGAAATTTCAATGAAATCTTGAGTGAAGATGAGAAGTATGGATGCAGAAATAAAATAGAGAGATAGATGGTTAATTTTCATGTGTTCCTGGATAACTCCAATCCCTAATAATTTGGGAGCTAAAGGAGGTAAGTATACGTGATCAAATAAAAGGAAAGGTAGTGAGTTGATCAAAAAATGTTTGGATATGAAGCCTAACCGATCTTGAGGCTCATTGCCCCATACTTTTATTTTTATTCTTTCAGTAATTGGTTCAAACAATTCCCCTACCCCTGTTCATCTCGATAAGACAAAAAGAGTTAATAAGATGCCATTCAAGTTTGAGTCATCTTGGATTTATTATAACACATGCAAAGGACTTAGTCAAATTGCATGGGATGATCATGTTCACATGCATAAAGCGCGGGGATTTAAACTTAAATCAACAGTGTGTAGTAGAGTGCTTGAGAAGTGGAGTTATATTCCCTTAAAAATGTTGTAAGAGAGATTAATAAAGTATATAATCAAATTTCAAAACTTTATAACGAAAGGCGCCAGGAGTCACCCATTTAAGAACTCTTATACTATAATTCTTAGTATACTTTAATATAAAGAAGAAAAATACTGGGTAGACAGATCTTGATACTCTTGGATTGAAAAGGGTATAGAAACACCAAACAAAGAAGACTTAATAACCATGTGGTTAAATGAGAAGGAAATAAGTATAAAGATTGGATTGAAAAATCAAATTTGATCAGCAAGGAGTTCTAGGGATTCATAACAGAAATTTACAAGTCAGCCCCATGTAGGATCTTCTCTAAGGTATCAACATTTATTCAGAAAGAAGTATCTCGTGATATGAATGACTTGATCACTAATATCCCTAAGATACAAGATGTCAAAATGGAAGTGTTCAATTAAAATTGTTCCAAAACTCTTGGACTAAATGGTTTCCTAGATTTATTTTACCAAAAGTAGTAGAATATTATTAAAACCGACCTCTTTAAAATCATCAAAAAAAATTACTTGAAAAGGACATTGTAGATGGAACATAACGACCATTTATTTGATTCCTAAAGTCGCGAACGTGGAGGAAGTCCAAACTTTGTCAACAAGGTTATATCTATGATTCGACTCTTAAGACTTGAACCTTTATGGATCAAATTGTTGCACCAACTCAGTTAGCGTTTATTAAGAACAGTAAATTCTAGGATAATATTATCATTTCCCAGGAAGTACCTTACTTCCTTAGTAGGGAAAAAAATTTTAATCTACATTATGGAAATTTCAAGTTGAATATGTCCAAGCCTATGTTAGAGTTTAATAGGACTTTATAGAGCTTACTCTAAAGAAATAAGGATCTTCCCCATTGTGAATTAGACAAGGTCTTAAATATATAGGCTTAGTCTTCTATCATATCAAGGCAAAAATGAAATTTTGCCTAGCTTTAAGCCCAAAATGGGACTTAATCAAGGCGACCAACTATTTTTATTCTTATTGTGAATTATCACAAAAGTTCTCACATCTATCCTAAATCTCTATATTAATATATGTGTCACCCTCCAAGGTGTGATAAAATAACCGACGCCTTGAGAAGAGCTATTATTTGCAAGTGTACTGATCGTTGACAAGTAACTAATAGTAAGTCTAAAGAGTTCTCGTCTCCACATGAACTGTGAAGGTTTATTCTAGATGTGTTTTCTTTAAGTGTTTTTAGAACGAGTTGTGAAACTAAAAATAAAAGACAAATATTTTTTTATTAAAGGACTAATGTGAAATAAAGGTAAATTACGCTAAAGATAATTAAACTAATGATTAAGAATGTAAAATAAAATGATAAGTGTAGCTCAAGAACTTGCAAGTAATCCCCACTAGTATTGACTTTACGTTTACTTTTTTAGGGTGAATTGAGAAATTTGCAATAGCCAAAATTCTAGCTTCTTCCTAAGTCCTTTTTGAGTAGCTTATGAAACTATCAGGTTCACTAACAAACACCAGATGCTTATGTATCGTTTTCCGTAACCCGAATCACCCTTCTGGGTGAAAGTCCTAATTAATAAGGGCAACCCTATACTAGTACAGAGTAAGATCTGAATTCCAAAGTCAAACACATATGAAAAGAAATAAGATTAACAATTCATTTCAATAAAAATATCACAAATTCAATAAAAGCATGGATTTAATCCTAAGGTTCATACATAAATGATGTTCTCAATCTATGAGTTATTTAGTATATAAAGAAATAATGGAAATCAGCAATTAAAAGGATAATATTCATGTTTAGAATGTAAAACAAAATAAATTTACACTAATAATTGTTGCAAAATGATGACTGATAGAGGTGGAATTGCATGGAATACTCTTGTTCTTCTTATTTTTCTTTCTTCTCCAGGCGTGTGAAGACGTTTCCCTGATTGACTAACCCCTCATTTGATCCAAAAATAAGATATATATATATATATATCAATTTCAAAACATTTTTGGAGTTGTAGGCTCCCTTTAAATGGCCCAAGTCAACCCAAAAACGTTTCTAAGGACATGCAGATTGGTTCAAACCACGAGAACTGCAAATTGAATAACTCTTTCATCTTAAGTAAAAATCACAAATTGTCACCTCTCACACTCTCATGAATTCAAGTTCTACCATGAAACCAAAGTTCTTTTTTATAATCTTATCCGAGTGCGCGTGGTGACTCTAGTAAGTCGATTATCAAGTCTTGCCGGTAAACAATCTACCTTTCCAAAATTGGTTGAATTGTTCTATAACATCGTGACAGTGGGGTTATCCTTGTTCTATCTAATTCTTATCATTGTCTAGGGGTATCTTAGCACCCAGATACCTAATATTTACACACTTAACACACAATTAACTTGCACAATCTCTAAAAGTAACACAAAATCCAAAATGGGACAAGAAATCATAAAATGTCAAATATTAGGGAAAATCCCTGAACTAAGTCCTACAGACCCCCAAAAAAATGTCTTGTGTCACGATTATTCTATCACAGATAATGAGACATCAATATGGAAGAAGGGAGGTCTTAAAATCAAGAGTAGTGTGTCGACCTTAAATCAACTTTTATTTATGGATGTCTCTTTGTTTTTCTAGATTGATCGCCAGGAGCTAGTTACTCTATAGGATATCCTCTAGGATTTACCTTTATGGTTTCTTCTCAAGAATGAAGATTAATTTTTACATATCTAGTGTTTGCTTTAGCAAAGGTACTCTCATCCATGTAATTAAAAATACAATGGTAATTCTTGATGCCAAGGTATCCACTTCATTGGGAATATACATGGGGATCGATACCAAATTGAAGAGATCAAAGGTAATACCATCTGATTGGATTATAGATAAAATTAGAAATGCATCCTAAGGACGGAAAGAAAACTGTTGTTAGATGGTGGAAAAAAGTTATGATTAATCCAGTTCTCTAAGATATGCCTAAGTATGCAATGTTATTCCTTCTTCTACCTAATAAAATTATAAGATTTAGAAATTCTTATGGCCAAATTCTGGTGGGGATCAACAACATCAAATCAAATTCACAGTACTGAATGAAAGACCTTTTCATATTGTAAAAGCCTTGGGTATCTGACTTCAGGTTTTCTCCTGAGATGAATGTTATCTTGCTTGCTAATCAAGCTTGGATAATATGTTAAAGGTTAGATAGACTTATTGCAAGAATTTTATATAGGAATTCATTATAACAATAGAATTTTTCTGAAACCAAGAAATCAGAAGACCCATCTGGACGTGGAGTAATATTATTGCAGGGAGAGATATGACCACGAAAGTCTTTTGAATATCAGTTAGATATGAAAAATTTACAAATATTTGGTCAAGTAACTAGATATTTGGTATCCCATTTGGACAAAAACCAAATACTTGTCTGCTTGATAAGGTATGTGATATGTTCAATAGGGAACTTTTAAATTGGGATTCTTTTTTGTTTAGAAAATGGTTTGAACCATTAATATCGATTTTATACATGCCTTTCCAATTCTGGATCAAGAAGATTGCATTGCATGGCCTCAAACCAAATATGCAATATATTCAACAAAATTAGGGTATTTATTTGAATGCTCAATAACTAATCAGAATCAAGTTTCAAGCAACTCAAATATCAATGGACCTGCTCCTCAATGGGTATAGAAACGGTCTTTAAACAAAGTACCAAGAAATATAATGATTTATTTTGGAAATATATCAAGAATACGATTCAGACCAAGCTAAACTTGTTCTAAAGGACTACAACTTAAAAAACAAGTTCAAACCAACATAAGACAGCGATGCATAAAAACGAGATAACAAAAATAACCACGAGATAAACCCAAACACATCAAACTCCGCAATTAACGATTTTCTCAGGGAGAGCGGCTTCTAGAACGACGGCCGAGAAAGTGACTAATGCACGACACTTCACTTCTAATACACGACACTTGACTTGATAAGGTTTCCGTCTTCCTTTCCAAAGCCTCTAATTTACGTCCCATGAAGTTTATAAATCGATTCATTGTGTATTCAATTCGTGTCAAGTGAGAAGGATCGTCATTCATAGGCAAATTTTGGACGGGTACATTACGAATAGGAGAAGTCGGGATGGGGGTTCCCTCAGAATGAAAAGAGGAATTTTTGATGGATGTGATAAGTTATTCATCCCATATATTATCGAGAGTTTTCTCGGGAATAACCTCGTTATTGTAGATAGCAAATTTCATATTTTTAACGGCTTTATAGTCATAAATCCAATTTGGATTAAAAGTTGTGTTTGCAAAGAAGAGAGATTTAAACCGACGCCTTCAAAAATAGAGGAGAGAGCAAAAACATAGGGGAGACTAAGAATGTTTTAACGGGCATGATTCATCTTTTTCATCATAATGGCTGAAAAATTTATTGGGTTTGAATGAAAAATACGATACATAATGTAAGCTTCGTAAGGATAAATCATAGCATTGTGTTTTTCTTTACAAAAGAGACCATGTAAAACGATTTTATACGCGACTGGAAAATCGTGAAAAAAGTTATAAGTTTTCCAAATATTTGACTCGGGAACGGTTATATTGGGATGGATTAGGTAGGCTTCCATGAAAGATGAAGCACAAGGAATAAGGTCCATATCAAGACTACCCCAACCAACATTCCAAAAGCTATCAAAACCAGAATTTTTTAAATTGAGAAAAATAGCTAAACAGACTCGGTGATTTTGATTTGTTTATCAATAACCTTAGACGAGATGGAATTTGTCTCACGATCATAATGAAGCTTAAGATATAATTCTTGACAAAATCTAATAGCAAGATCAAATTCAGTGGGAAGGAAATCGATTAAACCTTAATTTTCGAGATGGTATAGAAGCTAGGACCATCCATAAATCGATTTTACGACTCAGTTTGACATCAAACATCTTGGTACCATGAGGAGGAGGAGTGGTTCCGCTTTAAGAGCTCACAATATTCTTTCTCTTGGAGGATGAATCACCTTCTTTTCTTGGAGGCATGGTGTGGCTTAATAGAGCAAGAGAGAGTGAGGAAGATGGGTTTTTGGATGATTTAGAGTTGGGTTTTTTAAGGAAGAAGATGAAAGGGGGTGATTTTCAGAGAGAGCACAAAACAAAGCGTGTAGGGGTTTGGAATGAGAGTAAGGACAGAAATCACGACCGGCATGCCGCTCATATGGCCGGTATGCCGGTTAGTAAAAATCCAGAAAACATTTATCGCACCGGCATGTCGCTCGTACGACCGGTATGTCGCTTAGCTCTCGGCTTAGGGACTAAAAAAAGGTAGTTTTGACTTTTTCAAAAGTACCGAAACCAACCCAAACACTCCCCAATAGTATGAGAATGTTCAAAAACCCCTAAAATAATTTTTCATTTTGAAAAATATGATGTAAAGTGATCAAAATAGGAAAAAAACAGATATTTGCAAAAAGGTCCTTATATTGTCTAACAAAGACAAAAAGACTCATATAAGGACTAAACAATTTTAACCACTATAAATAAGGAAAGGATTAGAACACTAACACAAAATGAGAAACAAGTATACCAACAATTTACGCAAATAAAACAAGATAAGGAAAAAAATCACCGGATTTTCCTTTTACGTGATTTGAACGTCCTTTAAAAGATCACTTAATTCCTTGACGCTCATCACCTATAAACACAACAAGAAATTTAAGGTATCTAAGGTGGAGTGGATCTGGGGGCATGATTAGTACTTTTTACGATCCATGTCGGTTTTTGCCACAATGGTATTAATGAGCTGAATTCAAGTTGTTTGTGATAAAAACATGATGAAACACGATGACCAACTTTTCTGCAATAAGTAACGACTAGGAAAATGACGAGAGGATTTTAAACGCGATTTTTTCTTGTTCTTTTGTTTTACCAAATTTTCACTCCAAGATATTTTTTCTTCAAGAAATCTATTTTCATCAATAGATAGGGGTGATTTTTTTAGAGTTTGAAAATCATGGAGCATGCATCATCCACTTACTTAAGTACTAATGTAATTTCGTTCAAGATATTTTAATTTTCATTAAAAGAGATTTTTTTTTTTCAAAACACGAATTTTCATTGTTTCCCAAAATATCATCTAAATTAGGACAACAATTTAAACATCTCTTTTGATCAATTTTTAATTCTTCCAATAAAAGATTATTGAAGTTGATTTGAAAATTGAGAATATCAAAAAGGGATGTGTTATACATTTCATCATGACAATCATACGAATATGAAAAGGAGTTAGGATAGTTAACTACCTTATGGTTTGATATGAATCATCATTACTTTCATCACAATTTTTGCTTTCATTTTTGACAATATCGACAATCCCATATAAGTACTCCAAACGATCCTAAATTTCTTTTTCCGAATCACATTCTAACAACATCCTTGTAAAAATGTCTTCGGATATTCCACACATTAAACTATACATCGATTTTGCTCTATGGGTGAGTTTGGCTTTATCATCGTCGGTAAGTTCATCATCTCCCTTCACCTTGTGAGTTAACATATGAACTCCGGCTTCACTGTTTTTCTATTTTGTATGTCACAAATGGACCTTCCATGACAATTCTCCAAAGATCTGGATCTTCGAGTTTCATAAGTTTTTCCATTCTTCTTCCCCAAGCGAAATAATAAGTGCCTACAAAAAGTGTAGGTCTTGTAGAAGACGACTCTTCCAAAAGATTAAATTCCATGTTGTTTACTCTACTAACGATTAAGTTATTACCGTAGAGTTAGACTTGATACCAATTGATAGTCCTAGAGGGAGGAGGTGAATAGGATACTAATATAATTAATGGCTAATTAAAAATCTTTTGAAAAAAAGAAAAACTTCTAAGTCAATATATATCAAACTCTTACGGGATCATGCAATGATAACTAAAGGTTTGATATAAAAGTAATACGAGCAATCAATATACGATAAGTAAATTTATAAGGGATAGAAAGTACACAACGATGTATAGTGGCTCGGTTATCCCAAATCCACTACATAAGGTATCCACCTTATGATTTTCTATCTTCTTAACTAAGCTTCCGTGTCTATCTTAACTGGGGTGAGAACACAATACCCTTACAACCACTTCGATACCACGAAGCAAACTCTTATGCTATCGCAACACAAGGAAACCGAGCATACTCCTTATACTCACACACTCTCTATTAATCTATCTGTCACAAAGACTAGATCTAAGAGGATATAAACAAGTGTTTGACTGGTTGAAATAACTTAGCTAAGAACTCCCTAAGAGTAGATATAACTTTGAGACTCAAAACTCCTCTTGAGTGGATTGGACTTTGAATGCTTCTTGGATTAACTCCTTGATTGAGTGGATATGACAAGTTGAATGATCAAGGTTGGATTATAAAGTTTGATGGCTTGAGATCTCTAATGGATGTATAAACTTGTAATAATTGTGTTGGTAAGAGGTGAAAAATTGCACATCAATAAGCTCTCTTTTATAGCAAAATTTCTGCCTCTTGCCGGTATACCGTTCAGGTTTGTCTTCTAGACCAACAGGCAAAATCCGACGTGGCATGTGACCATTGGGTATTAGCTATCACCGGCTAGCTGGTCTTTGCACCGGTATACCGTTCTGAAAATAACGCTTGGAAAGATTGTTAAAGAGAGGAAAAATGCATTTATATATATTGGAAAATATGTTAAGTGTAATGCATTATTTCAGAGATATTAAAACACGATTTGGAAAATATTAAAACAAGATTAAAAGGACGTTAGACCAATAACTAGTGATGTAACACTCTTGGGATTTTTTTTTTGCAATAAACCGATGAAGAGGCAAGATAAGTTCTTCCTAATTTTCTTATTAAGGTTCCTCTCAGAGTTTTATGGTTTTACATTGGAGTGGTTTCTTCTTTTTTCTGTAATAAGATTACCAATGGATTTTTCTTTGCCACCTCTTCATCTACGTTTTGCTTATGTATTTTTCTGTAAAACAAACCATTACCAATTATTTTAATGGTATATTTGGAGGGTGGATGATGATTTCCATTACTTCGATTTATGGATGTCGATTTGATCAGTTACCTTTTTGGTGTCCATAATGGTGTTCCTCCTATTTACTGCTTGATCTCTGATCCTTCCAGCGGTTTTCGTAGCTTCTCTGTGGAAGGATTTTAGATAGATGAAGTTTAGTTGGAGTGTTGGTGTTGGACTTTATCATTCGTCTTGTTTTATCTTGTTTATTATATTGGGGTTTCACTTGTTATTGTATTCTCCCACCCCCATACTTCCCCCTTATGTAATAATTTCACACTCTAATTTCAATACTACAATTTTCGACCCAAAAAAAACCAGATGCCAATTATTACAAGGAAAATTAGATTATAGTATTTTTCATACCCCAATTACCTCTAAATATCCCCTTATAACTCATTCAAACCCTAAAACCTAAAACACACACATAAAAACACATTATAACCCTCCCCTCGAAAATCCAGTGGCTCCTTGGCGGATTAGTGGGATTTATTCGTGGTGGCACAGGCGAGCTTCCTGGTAATGGTGCAAAAATCTGGTGGTAGTGGTGCTCTTTTCAAGCTACGGTTCAAAGTAGGTTTCGTAGTGGCTGATGTCTATGACAATGTTGATTCAAAGAGTTTTCGTGGTGGTTGGTGGCCATGGTAGAGGCAGTGACCGAACTAGGATTTTATATTTAGGGGGCCAAGAGAAGGGTTTCAAAAAATTTAGGGGGGGGGGGCTTCTAGTGGTGGTTCAAACAGGTAGTAATAGAGTTCAAAAATTGCAACTGCTTTTGGTTGTACCGGTAGTGTCTTCAGCTGTTGTTTCTGGTGATGGTGGGGACGCTCAATGACAGAGCTCGTGGCTCGTGTTTCTCTTAATAATATCCGTGGTGCTTTTAACTTTGAGCAATAGAGGTGGTTCATGGCTTGGAGAAGGTGTCAATGGCGGATCTGAGCTTTAAAAAAGACGTTGCTGATGTCTAATATTTTGTTTCTTTTCCTTCGAACTACGGTACAAGGCTTATAAAATAATAATTTTTTGAAAACAAGAAATGTATTGCATTGTTCTAGTTTTCTTTACTTTTTTAGTATAAAAATTTAAAATTAGGTAATTATTTATTTAAATTTGTGTAATTTTCTAAATGCATTAAGATTCATCACTAAGAATTCTCACATAAAAAGAAGCTCTAAATCGTATAATGTGCTCAATATAAAAAAATCTCAACCTCTTATGCTGAGCATACTCGGTTTAAAAAAAGTATGCCTAGTTAAAAACTATTGATCTTGATTAGTTAAAATATTACGCTTAAAGTTATAATTCATGTTCAGCGTCGAACTTACTAAGCATACTGAGTGCCGAACTTACTAAGCATACTAAGTAACAACGTTGGTGGTGGCTATAGTGGTCTTCCTTTGAGAATTCTTATAAGTTGGTCTTCGAGCTTGCTCAGTAACATTGTCGATGGTGAACCGACGATTATGGAAGGTGACTAGTGGTTGTCGAAGATGCTCAATATTTATTTTGCCACTTGTTCATTTGTTTTTATATATGTTGACTTATATTTTAGTATTTGGCCAATGTGTGGCCTCTGAAAAGAACAAAAGTTCTCTTCCCTCATAGGCGATATTGTACGCAAGACTAGTTGAGTCAAAATCCCAAGTAGACGCATGTTAGTAAACTAGCTACATGTATGCATATTATTTCTTGTTGAGGATTTCGACTAGGGCCTTGGCGTGTCTCAGGGTTCGTGATGGATCTTCTTGGCATCCAACCGATATTTTTTAGGTTTGACCATATATATGGAAGATCTGATTTGAGCGTATCATAACTTTCGTGATCAGCATTACCTTCTTGACTGCTTGGTCAGATGAGATGAGAACCCCCACCATTTGAGCTCGACGTGTCTGAGATATGTAATGGACAAACTATCCGTATGACCGAGCAGCCGACGTACCTTCTTGATATAATCAATTTTCTTTCTTTAGGGATGGGTCGACATGTTGTTTGATAATTTTGACTTATCAAATAAAACTTGATTGTCGAATCCCTATTAGAAGCCTTCCTTTTTTGTGATATTCTAACTTTTGCCTGTTGCAGAATATCAAGTTTGGGAAACGTATTCAACTATTCAAATTAGAAGGTTTACCACTCATTCTATATATATATATATATATATATTTATAACATATTCAAAAAATTATTGGGAATGTTTTTTCCTGTACCATCAACTTATAACGTGGTTTTCACAATAAGTGTGGCAAATTTGACAATTCCAATAGATATTAGGGAGGGGTAGTGGAAATGTGTCCTTTTTGTTGTTGAAGTGTCACCAATACATGGAGCCTAAAATAAGAGGTGGGCGTGGGGTACAATGTCGAATTTTTATAGTTTGAAAGGTCTTCAATGCTGACCAGTTGTGTGTAGTAAAGAATTGGCTGGCTTTTGCTCATGCTTGGGCACCACTTTTGCCAGACAAATAAATATAGAGTGTGGGGGTATTACGAATATGTACTTTCCAAGAAGGGGGACCAAATAATAATAATATTAATAATGACTATAATAATAATACTTATGTAAATAGCTGACTCTACGCCATGTTTTCTGATAAGCATGTGCTTTGCTTTTTTTGTAAGATGACCACCTCCCCTCCATAAGGTTTTTTCTTAGCCGTTCTTTATTTTAATCTTGATAACATTCCTAGTCAGATTGGTTCGTGCATGTTGGAAAAGGTCAAAGAGATATTTTTTCTTTTCTTTTCAAGGTGATAATATTACAAACAAGTGTTTTACTCAATTTAAAATTGAGTAATTATATATATCATCTAAAATCATACCATTTAAATATCCCCTAATAACGTGACGTGAATTGGTTGGTTATAAATCTTTATTTAGATCAAGAAAATAAATAGATTGTAACCAACCAATACACACCACGTCATTAGGTAATATTTGGGTAATATGATTTTGGATAGTATATATAATTACTCTTTAAAATTAGGTGGTGTTTAGAGTATCAAAAGTAAGGATAGTTACTAATACGGAGATTCGACCAACAAAAACACTAAACGGGGCGTTGATTTAGAGGAACGTGGGAGGTGGATCTGGTGGTGGTGGTGCGTCACAGTGATGAGAGAGGAACGGGGGAGGAGGGAAGAGAAGGGTCTCGTCTGTGGTGGTGGTGGGCGGTGGTGATTTACACAGGAACAGCTGCGGTGGTGCTTGATGGTATGGCGGCGCTCTTCTGCAGCAGCGGCGGTTGGTGGCGTTTTTCGCTGCTGGTTAGTCTGCAGCAGTGGTGTGTTGCGTCCTGTGCGAAGCAAGGTGAGAAGGTGGCAAAGGGTAGTGGCAGTTTTGTCGGAGAGGTGAGAAAGTGGGTAGGGTGAAAGGCGGTCACAGAGAAGGCACAGAGAGAAATGGTTTGGGTTGATCCAAACCTTTAGGGGGTTTTGTTTTGGGTAAAAGCTTTTCAGTGTATAAGAGGGTTAGTGGTGGATTTTTGGTCTTTTTGCTCCTCTTTAGTTAGGTTCTCATGGATAGTTGAGCTTAGTTAGCAGGTAGGACTTATTTTATTAATCCAAAGGTCATGTGGCCTTTGTTTATAATTCCTCCATTATTTTATTATATAGATATGAAACTTATGATCCCATATAAAAAATAAAATACAAATATGCTACATGAAAGCTTTTTTTTTTTTTTTTTTTTTGTCAAAATGCTACATGAAAGCTAAAAATAAGGATAATGGCTGCTCCCTTCTTTCTATTTTAATGGATCATATTATTTTTAATATATATTAATAAAATTATTTTTTTTCTAATTGACTTAAAAATAGTTAATTTAACTTTATTTATTATCATTTTTTAAAATTTTTTTAATGAATATTAAAAAATAAAGATAAAATATAATTTTTTTATTAATATAATTTTGAAAAATATAAAATGACACATTATATTAAAAGAGTAAACTCACTAAAAAATTAAAAAAGTAAAGATATATATTATCAATTTTTGCTTTACTCTTGTATTACCGTCTACATTAAGGTTTTAAATATAAGAGTATCCACTACCTCCTAAACTATGACTGAATTGATAGTTTGCCCCCACTGTATTTTTGGTATTGGATACCTTTTAAATTTTATTTTCGTGACCGGTTCCCCTTAAGTTTTATTTTCGTGACTGGATGCCCCTTAAGTTTCATTTTCGTGAGACTGGATGCCCTTTAAGATTCATTTTCGTAACTCTGGAGAGATTAAATGGCGTCTATTTCTTTATCGAGTAAGTGGATTCCCTTCAACATATGGCCATTTATATATAAAAATAACTATGTTAAATATCATGAAAGGGGCATCCATTATGGGGGGTCTGTTTACATTTTCGTGATATTTAAATAACGCATATTTCGTTAAGGGGCATCCAGTCACGGAAATGAAATTTAAGGGGCATCCAGTACCAAAAAATACAGTGGTGGGGGGGGGGGCAAACTGTCAATTCGACCATAGTTTAAAGAATAAAGGAGGCATTTACTCTAAATATAATAAATTCTTTCTCATATTTTTTTATTATTAAATGACACATAAAATGACACAAGTGAAGCAAAAAGGGTAATGTATAGCATTACTCATATTAGAGTTACAAACTAAAGTAATAATATTTATATTTAATGGGCGTTTCTTTTGTTATCTCTTAGACTTTCTAAGAAATAGGCTCAATGTCTGCTTTCGTTTTCCTTTTTTAAACGACTTTCTTTTCTTTCTTAAACCTTCTTAACATATTTGAAGTCTAACGGTAAAACTATGGAGTCAACTCGGTGGCAGCTGCCGCCAATTGTGGAGGGAGAGGCCAGCCTCCCAAAGGAACAACCAAAAACACCTCTTCTATTTTACCGAACACACCAAAGATGTCAATTGCGACTTCCAATAATATATCACTCCGTGTCAAGAGACTTTCCACCAAACATATAAGGGAGAGGGATTGATGGCTGAGAAGAGTGCAGTAGCGGGCAGACTGGTGGGGACGAGCAGAGGATTACATCAGGCCACCTTAGTGTTCTTTAGTATACGTTGACCGAGACAAATTATCTCTGGTGGAGGTGCAGCGACCTAGTGATTGGACCGAACAGTCCATGATGATAATTGAGGCCACTCGCTCCTCAGCCCATTAGTCGATAATGGTATCTGGAGTGAATGAGGGACACGTCGCGGGTACAATGATGATGATCAGAATCCCAATATTTTGGGGATGAGGCACCCAGCGGCAGCAAGAGGAGTGATGCAGCCCCGAGCAAGGCGGATACTTCGGATTTGACATGTTTGGTTCCTAGTGAAGTATCTTTAGTGACTAACACGGGGGAGAAGCATGTTGTTGGAAGAGAAGTACAAGGGGATGGAATGAAAGATGTTGGGTTGGAAGACTCCGATTTGGTGGATGATGTTGCAGTGGACGACGCTGCGTATCCCCAACTCATCAGGACAGCTGAGCAAAAGCAACGAGGATGTCAAGTTTGGCAACACTCATTCGTTTACTTGGTCATACTGTGGGGTACAAATATCTGCTAAACAAATTAAACCAAATATAGGTTCCAAAAGCGCATATTGACTTAGTTAATATTGGGTTTCGGGTATTTTATGGAGTGGTTAACGAGTAAGGAGGACTATAAGAAGGCTCTGGTAGGGGTGGATGTCTTTGGACTTGTACATGATTATTAGGCCGTGGGATCCGCAATTCATGCCTCACGAGGCACCGATAGTTAGAACAACGGTTTGGGTGCTATTACAATGGTTGCCCTTGATTAACTATACAGAGAAGATTCTTTCGACTATTGGCAACAAAACTAGAAGAATGGTGTGAATTGATCCGTTTACCAGGTCAAGACAGAGAGGTTACTTCACGAGAATTGTGGTGGAAGTGGAACTGAGAAAACCTTTAGTGTCGAAAAAAGTAATCCAGAACAATTTGCAAAAGGTCAAATACAAATGGTTACATCTTTTTGCTTCAGCTACGGAAAGTTCGTCCACTTAGGGAATGAGTATCCAAGGGATATGCCTCAAACTTTACGTCACGATCGGGGTATTCTAGGGGAGATCGAACGACAAACAAAAACAAGCCCAGGGGAATTCTATGGGGAATGAATGACTGTAGATAAGAGTCCAGGTGACGACCAAGAAGAATGGAGCGGCTCAACCTACCAAACCCGTGAACAAATTGACAAGAGCAAATCTAAGGAAACAAGTTAGGAAACCAGCAAAAAAAAAAAGATGTCTCAGACAAAGAAAAGTATTAAAGATGGGGGAACAAGGTTCAAAGTCCTGTCTAGTTTGGAAATGGAGGACGTGATGAATATGGAATCATTGGAGGTTGAGTAACGCAGTGATAAAGGGCAAAGTAGTAGTAATGGAGCAGGCAAGAGACATATCGATTAGTGAAGCGCCGAATATGGGAATGGCATCTGCATGTCACATGGTGGTTCAGACATCAGTAGTAAAGGAAGTATTTTTCAGTTGGCTTCCCATAATTTAGTCGACCAGGGATTTGGTTGGAACATCAGTGAAGCGCAAATCATAGGCTGGGAAGAGTGATAAACATGGATCACAAATAGAAGGGGAGCTGCTAGAAGGGCGGATGTGTAGTTCCGTCCAGATGGAGGACTTGAGGAAAAGTGGGACAGAGGGTGGTTTTGAGGAAACGGGTCTTAATAGGGACGAGATCGGAAAAAGTATGGTGCGAAATTAGGAGGGGTCTACTATTTTAAATGGGCTTGGTTGCGGGTTTGAAATAGTGAGTAGCACTTCGAAGGTTAATGGGAAAGGGAAGAACATGAGCTATAATGCAATTATGCAAAGTTTGGTGGGTGAGAAGTATCGAACATGTACTGGTGCAAATGGTGAGGAGGCTATGATATATTCTGCACGTGAAAATGGGAAGGAAGATGTGATTGTGGAAGAGGATAGCAGTGTCAGTACTCAGCAAGCCATTTTAGAAACAATTCAACAAAGTACAATGGCAATAGCGGTCGAAGTTATGGAAAGGATGATGGCAGCCAATGGTGTGAAAATTTAATAGTAACATTTACAAACCTATGAATAGTATCCAATATGGGGGAGGAAATATATACTATACAATCAGATGACGATCATAGTAGTAAGAACTATGAAGATATCATGATAGTTGATTCCCAAGGGGCGCCAAGAGACCAGATGGCGGTGGTTGTTTATGACAATGACATGACGGCGCTGGAAAGTTCTCAGGAAGAGGTTTTGTGCATTCAGGAGGATGTCTGAGGTTATTATAAGGGTATGTGATTGGTTATAGGTCTTTTATGTGTTTATTGTGTTAGTTTTTGATCTTATTGAATGGTTATTATGAAAGTACACCATCACATACATCGGGGGTTGGACTTTGATCAAACACCCATTTAATATTATATTTTGGAATTGTCGTGGTGCAAATAGTTCAGGCTTTAGAAGGTCGTTTAAAGAATCAACATCAACACATATACCCGTTATTTCTATTGTAATTGAAACAAAAGTGACAGGAGTGGAAGCTATTAAGATCATCAATCTCCCCACATGAAGATATCACTTAGAATCGATGCTACGGGATATTCGGGAGGAATTTGGATCATGTGGAAATAAGATGATATTTCGGTTTAATTTTTATTGGCAAGTAAACAAGTTATTAATGTCCGAATATCTAATAACGATTGTTTTTCTTGGATTTTGTCTGTAGTTTACATAAGGCCAAAAAATTGGATTAAAGAGCACCTCTGGGAAGCAATTGAAACGGAAACTAATACCGGCATAGAGCCATGTACAGTGGTGGAAGAATTCACCCAAACAGGCCTTGAGGAGGTTAAGACTGGGGCGTGGAAGACACCACAACGCTTGGATGAAAGCTATAACCCATCCCAACAATGCGACACCTCTTTAATTGTAATAGCTATCAAGCATTGCTTGATACTGATATCGCCATACCAATATAAAATAGGGCATGGATGGAACAATCAACATTTGAGATAGTAGAACTCTTTCACAAAATTGAAACAATCAACCATCAATTACTATCAACTAGGTTAGGTTTCTAGAGAAGCAAAAAGATGCACAGACTAGAAAATTTACCGGTCAAACGAGCAGCCTGCTCTTTAGGCTAGAAAAATATTAATAATATTAATCAAAGACAATACCTTGATGAGAGCTAAAGAGTACCTAGCATTGGATAAACAAACAGGACAACATGCTGATAAAAAAGATAAACAACCACGTTGCAGACATTTTCAAGGCCAATATATGAGGGAGAGTGCCAACACTATTAAAACTAAAACTAGCAGCCAATTCTGAAAGCGTATGATTTTTTAAAACGACCCTAGTTTACTAAATTTCTATCAGATAATCCGATGATGTGATACTCTAATAGCAATTACATGCGGATATGTGACCGCCAAGTTAACTTGATAACGAAAGTTGTTTGTTTATCCTTCAACACGTTATTATAATACAAGTACCCAAACTCCCAAAGTATATTGATATCCCAAACTTATATCTGATGGACACCAATCGTACCTAATAAACTACAAGACCAATCGTACCAACATTGGAAAAAAGAAAAAATCTTTGCAACATGAAAACTGCATATACGTAACTTCAAAACCATATATAACAACTGAAGTTTTCTAACTAAGCACCCTAAATTACAAAAAAGGGGGGCACCAATCTGACCTATTCCAAGAAAAAAGTAGAAAAAATTAACGACCACAAATAGGTGATCGAGGAACAGATATCTGTACATTTTTGAAAAATTTAAATTAAAAAAACTTCTTGGCAGATAAAAGAATGAACAAACTAGCACAATGCAAGAACTTCTCATTGCCACCTACTGGAACTCTTGAGTGATATATTGCTTCCACTGTTAGATTTTACGAAACCTGAAAATCACACCCGGGAAAATCAATAAGAGATCGGATCATTTTCGTAATAAAAAATATCATTTTATAAATGTTTCTCGAGAATTATTATTAGTTTATACCATTTGAAGTCTCTGGAGAATGCTTTCGTGATTTTGACACGGGGCGAGAAATTTTAGATGGTTTCTTTTGTCTACAAAATGTTAATCACTGAGTAAGCATTTTTCACTCAATTTTTAAAAAACGCGCGTTATAAAAACTTACTTGTCAATCTTTTCTGATAATTCTTCTCCTTCATGAACAAGAACATTGCCTTCAATGGAGGCATCATTTTCTGTTCCCACAGAAACACTACTATCAGTTACATCACTAAGTCTCTCATCATTTTCTGCAGTAAAATTATGATCTATAGAATATTGAGAACAACTAGATAATGAATCTGAGTAGTTATCTTCATCTGATTCTTCTTTTTCATTAAGTCCCAAGCCTTTTCCACTGGACATAACTTTTTGGCTTCTTCTGATTCTTTGAGTAGAAGAAGATAAAGATCCATACCTTGATAATGAGCTTGTTACACGTTTCTCACCATTAACTCCTGGTCGGACATCTTTAAGAACCTGCAATCTCGCAATTTCCTCGTCTTTCCTCGCCATTGTCTCCTTCAGTGATGCAACCTGGAGATTGCAAGGTAATAGTATCAGAAAACGATGAAGAATTTAATTAATTGCACTATATGTCCCTAGATTATTACCTGTTCCATCAATTCTCTGATGTCTTTACCATCTTTGCTTGTCTTAGCGGCACCAAGCTCGACTCCAGAAACCCTTTCGGCAAATTTTAGGGTACTTATGCTTTCCGAATATGAACTTACATCGGGATTGAGTTGAACAAACATAAGTGTCTTAGCTTGACCTCCTGTATTTACCCAGTTAATTTACATTTATGGAAAAAATATTTCAAACTTTGAGGACCATGTAAGAGTCATTAATTAATTTCCTTCGGGCTAATAACTGAGACACTCCCTTAACTATAAACATTTTGAAAGAATGGTCCCGATGAAGTTGTTTTATTACATGGTGGTCCAAAAGCTAACTTCCGACATAAAATAGTCATTTTCGGTATTTTATTTTCCCCAACTTTTATTGTTTATGCAAAAGATTTAAACAAATTTATTTGAGTGAAGCCCCAATAACTATTACTATCTCATACATGTTCCCCAATTTTGGCCACATCTTTCAATTGCTATTAATTTTAGCAAATTTTGACCGAATCGAAGGGCGAATTAGTCAACTTAATGTGTTGTTTTTTAAAATTACCGATTGAAGATGAGGATTAAATCGTGGACATTGCAAATATAACACATTAAATGATTAATTCACCCTTCGATTCTGGCAATTTTACAACAAAATTATGAAAGATATGGCTAAAATTGGGGTAACGTTTATAAAATAGTGGTGCTCATTGTAACTTTACTCAATTTATTTTGTCAGCTTTTTTGGCGACTGTTTTCCAACTGTCACAAAAAATTATGCTTCTTTCGAATACATTTTTTTTTTCTTTTGCATTAACAATAAAACTTAAAAAGATGAAACGATTAAATTGACGATTTACCCGTACAAAACTACGGAAGTTTGCTTTTGGACCAAATGTGTCAGAAAATAACTTTACCAGGGAACAAACAGGCGCGGACATTCTGTCAAAACGTGTATAGTTAAGGACTATCCAGTAATTAAAAAATGGATACCTAAAGAGCTCTGAAGGACTTGAGTAAGCTTGCTATTCCTGTACGGCACATGAGCACTCTTTTGTGCCAAAGCAAAAATAACATCACCAAGTGCAGCTAAAGATTTGTTAATATATTGTGCTTCTTTAAGTCTATCTCCAGTAACTTCTGATCGATCTACTCTTTCACTTCCAGCAAGATCTACAAGATGAAGACTACTCCTCATAGTGGACCCCGTCTTCAGATCAGTTCCACTTATATGAATCGTCACAACACTGCTCAAAAGCAAAATTCATATTGATATATAGTGTAGTTTTTGCTTAATATAGGGACCTAAGGTGCGATAATATATCGTACCTGTGTGATCGACTACTTCTTTCGTTCATGGCAGTGGAGCTTTTAGCTCTATTGTTTAGTCCAATATCCATTAGTTCCAGAACATCCGAGGTTGAATTAACAGGGAACATGCTAGCATCTGGAACGGCTAAACCATTCGGTTGGCTCGTTGATAATATCCCGAGTGTGTGCAAATTAAGGAACATTAAGATAATATACCCCTTGGTTCTTTTAATTACTTTTTATACCCATACAAATTAAATTATATTAATACCTTATAATTTCCCAAGTTTTCAGAATCTTCGCTTGATCCCCCCGCTTTTTAAGATTTGATTTAGTAGTTGTGAAATCGTGTCAAGATAATTATCTATAATGTGAATTTTACTACTATGAATTATTTGGTTTGTTTCACGTAAGTGTTGTTCTAGCGCTACACTTTTGCATATGAAAAATCATAAACTCAAAAAAAAATAGTGTAGCGACCTATGCAATTTGATAAAAAAATTAATATAGGGACTTAGTGCAATTAACTCGAAAAAGTATATATGGGGACATATAGTGCAAATAACTAAAAAAAATTAATTTAGAGACTTAAATTGTAATTAACTCGTGAAATCATAATATAGGGACATATAGTGTAATTTTGGCATAATATAGGGACCTATACTGCCAATATTGTATACTATAGGGACCTACGATGCAATTAAATCATAATCTAGTATACAAGACTTAATGTAGTTAATTCAAAGAAAATCAATATAGGGACCTATAGTGCAATTTTTTGCATAATACCCTATGAGACAATTAACTCAGAATTTATTATACAGACCTATAGTGTAATTAATTCAAATAAAGTCAATATAGGGACCTATAGTGCAATTAACTCAAAAAAATGGGCCTGTTGCCCCCAAAACCCAGCACCACCCTCAAACCTAATGATCGAAAAACAAGTTATGAAAAATGTATATATATATATTTAAGTGAACAGAGAAGGATATCTTTGCTGCGAAGCATCGTTTGATAGTAGATCACGTACAGTTTCGTTATAAATCTCTACCATCTGAGCTCCGATTTCATAAGTAAAGCTGCTCTTCCTTGTTTGAGATATGCGGAACAGATCGTTTAATGCTCGATAATTCACACCCCATTGCTCTTCTGTGGCTCCATCAGGCCCTATCTGAACCCCAACATTTTACTCAAAATTTCAGAACTTTTCTATAAAAAATAAATAAATTAAAAAATACAAATTTTCTACCATGGTATATGTTTTCCCTGAACCAGTCTGACCATAAGCGAAAATACAAACATTGTATCCGTCTAAAACTGATTGAATCAGCGGCTGTATATCTTGAAACACTTCGGCTGCAAAAGATAAGGGATCAAAATGTTACTTTTGCAAGATAAGGGACTAAACTGTCAAAATATACAAAAATAAAGGACCAAATCGGAAGGAAAAAAAACCTTGTGTTGCTGGTAAACCATAGACCTTATTGAACTTGAATAATCGACGCCCTTCTTTTCCTGGTTTCGAAGGATTTACGACCATTAGCTCTCCATTATCACCTATATATTCAATAGCTGATTGCTTGTCTTTTTGCCCAGGGTAAAATGGCCTTATCCGACAATACACTCTTATATTTCCTGCCCAAAAAGAAAAGTTAATTACACTATAGGTCCCTATGATATTCAACTATCGCATTGTAAGTCCCTATATTAATTTTTTAGCTCCGTACCTTTTAGCTCTTGGACTTCATTATGTAGTTTCCGATTTTCAGCGAGGAGAATCGAATAGCTTCGAGCAGCTTCTTGCATCCCTTCGACTTTTTTCCCTAAATGAAATACAAACAAGAATTATTATTTATTTTCACTAATTGCACTATAGGTCCCTATATTATGCAACAATTACCTAAGGTACCGATTTCCTCCAAAAAGCTTCTCTGTGTTTTTATGACTTCTTGTCGGATTGACTGAGAAACGAATCTCAATTCCTAAATAGTTTTTTTCACAGATTATATTAAAACAAAATAGACGAATATTAAAATATGATTGATATATATATATATACTTCAGTATAGCTATATAGCATACGTGTAATGTGCCAAGCTGAACTTCAGTAAAAATGTGGGAGTTTTGCTTCTTTTTACTCCATTGTTGAGATCTCGACTCGCATATAGTCTCGAGCTCTTTTACTTTATTTTTGGATTGTATTAGAAGATTGGAAACTTCTAGTAACTTCTGTTCAAGCTCTTGTTGAGTTCCTTTAGCTTCTGTTTCTATATTCAAGCAGCCTTGTTCATAAATTTTTCGAGCTATTTCGAGTTCTTGTTTAAGAGCTGCAATTACTTCATTACCCTTCTTTAGCTCAGTTTCTTCGTTTCTTTTTTGTCCCTCAATTTCTTCGATTCGTTTTTTCTCCTCAATTGCTTCATTTCTTATTTTTTCCTCGATTTCTTCTGTTCTTTTTCTTTCCTCAATTTCTTCATTTTTTTTTCTTTCCTCAATTTCTTCATTTCTTTTTTGTTCCTCAATTTCATCATTTCTCTTTTTTTGCTCAATTTCTTTAAGTCTTTTTAACTCCTCAATTTCTTCAATTCTTTTGTCCTTCTCTTTCATCATTTCAATGAAATCTTGATCCTCGTCTTTCATTTTGTCTTCCAATTTACTCTGAAATATTATTTCATTAGCGAATCATCGACAAAATATTCCCTAATGAATATTTACGAAAGAAGTAATAGATATTGTCTTCTAGGGTAAATAACTCATTTGGTCCCTTGTCTCTGCATATTTTGACAGTTTAGTCACTTATTTTGCCAAAGCACGATTTTAATCCCTTTATCTTTTGATTTTGTGACAACATTAGTCCTTTATCTTTGCAAACATAACATTGAAGTCCCACATTAATAATATGGTATCACGTAGATTTAACACTTATAATGTAACAGGAACACTAAAACAGACTAGTGTTGTCACATGATCAAAGATAAGGGACTAAAATAAAGTTACATTTAAAAGACAATGGACTAAATTGTAACTAGGATAAAAATCAAGGACCAATAATAAGTTATTTACGCTTTCTTTTAAAGAGGGTCGGGTACCTTTATTTGCTGGAGCTGG
This sequence comes from Nemophila menziesii, assembly GCA_029959085.1. NCBI lineage: Eukaryota > Viridiplantae > Streptophyta > Magnoliopsida > Boraginales > Hydrophyllaceae > Nemophila > Nemophila menziesii. Next base: position 1,447,161 of record JARWIR010000089.1, read on the forward strand.
TTCATAACAGTCTGTTAAAAAAATAAAAATCATGAACGAGATAACTGATACTGGAGAAAGTTTAGTATATGGAAAGAGAAAGTCTATATGCACCTTGGTCTCTTCGGTGGGCCCAGTTGCCAAGGCTTCGAGTACTTTGATCCTTGACTGATACTTCTCCTCTCGAGTCTTGTACAGATTATTTTGCTGCAAGTGAGCAAGAAAATGAGTAAGTTTGATGAGTTGATATCATGAGGTTCAGTATATGAATATACCGTTTTGAGGTGTTCTGCTTGAGTAGATATACGCCTCTCGATTTCTTGCACGATTTTACTTAGAAGGCACACCATTTGCTTATAAATCAAGGAAATAAATTAGTTAAATTAGTTAGAAAACATTTATTTTAAGAAGCTAGTATGTTATCTTATCATACATAAGGTATTTCTCCGTTTTTGCGCTCTATACTTTCGTCTAGAATTCCAGTGGCGATGCCTAAGAGTGACTGAGTCGGCAAACTCTGTGGAAAACAAAAAACTCAATGTATCTAGATTCACGAATATCGAAACACAGGCCCGTTTAGATCATCTGAAGGCCCAGAAAAGGAGGCCCGGGATAGCGGAAAGTAGTGTGATTTGGCCTTAGTGGCTCGTTTACAAGCGGTAGTAATTTTCGTCATCCCGGGTAGTTTTTACTTTGTTAGTGGGCCTTCGGATGATCCAAACGGGCCCACGTCAGATAGTGAATTGAGTATATGGAGAAAGTGGAGTTGGGAATTTACGTCCAAACTGTTGGGTTTCATCATCTCGGAAATTTTAGCGGGTGGAAGATCGGAATAGCCCCCGTGTTTTCGCTGAAATACTTCATGATACCTATGGCCAATGTGATGTAGTAGTGCAGCCGAAGGCTCTACAAATGTAGAAAAAGTAAACTATTTTAAATGATGAATGACATATAATTATTTCGGAGATCAAGAAAAACAAAGACTTATAGTCGCAAATTCAAACGTGGGCACATTTGGATCATTCGAATGCCCGGAAAACAAAGAGGAAAATATGATCTAGGAGGCATTGATAGAGAGGCGAGAGATAAATACCTGATATTACTGAACTACGCAATGCTTGTTGGAATTTTGAGTCGGAATTCGATCTTCGTTTCGGTGGAGCCGAATGAGAACCATTAACAATCCCGAAAAGTTCACCATTTCCAGACTTATTGCCAATCGCGATATCATTCATGAAATTTGTTTGAAGCTTGGATAGGCACTCCCACACCATTTTCATAGAACCCTACATATTCTCGTAGTCGTTAAATAACTTTTAAATATAGAGAAAATTACAAAAATGGACCCTTACCTATAGGATTATTTCAATTTCAGTCCACTTCTTTAAAAGTTACCCTTTTTGGGCCATACGTCATCCATCGTTCCATTTTTAGGCAATTTCGCTAATTCTGTTAGAACTTACACAGATTTTACAGATAATATGGGTATTTTAAATAAGTTTCTTATTTGTAATAAAGATATAGTTATTTGAAATACCCAAATTATTCTTAGAATCTATTACATATCTAACGGAGTTAGTCAAAATGCCGAAAAAGGGAGTCATGTGTAACGTATGGCCCAAAAAGGGAACATTCTGAAGTACTGGCCTATTAGGTAAAACTACAACAGAACAGTATTAGTACTAGCTTATTAGGTACCTTTTCAAGATCCGATTGATGAAATCCAGACAATCCCATTTCATTTATTGCAGACAAGAATCTATTCACATTGTCTGAAGATTGATCCGAACCGACAAACTAAAACAGATAATGCAATAAAATCGTATATTTGAAGACATAAATATTAAGTAATAAATGAATAATTGAACAAAGTTTTCGGGTACCTCTGTAACCGAACCAGGTTTCAATTTGCTTAATAATCGACACAAAATAGTACCATCAGCTAGCAATGCTCGTAATTCCTCATCTGAATCACTTATCGGTGAAATTGTATCGGGAAGAAAACTATTTAGCCATTCAATTAACCGTGACTTATCTGTATAACAATCAACCAAAGAAAATAGAGAATTTACACTATCAATTAATTGTTAGTACTTATCAAGAATACTTTATTGAGTCTACAATAATCCTTGCCTTGAATATCCATATTTGCAACTCGTACTGTTATGGTAAGATTTGCGATTACTTTTGAAAGAAACTAAACTTCATGGTTAATGTTGAAAATATAAAACACGAGATGCACGTGTGTTTGTTCACATGCACGCAGCAGAACTGAAGCCCCTTGCCTTTCTTATCTTAGAAAGCGATATTCACCTCCCCTGATAAAAAAATGTCCAACATGTAATGGGATTCAATAGAATCGTTGAAATTCTAGTGGAAAATGATTCAACATTCATAATTTGAAAATTTCTGAAGCTCTTTTCATCTATAAGAGACACACATATTTATGATAATCAAGTGATTAATGACAAACCTGGGATTATATCCTGTAGGGGATAATAACTAAGAAACCACTGAATTTTCTTGATTTTCACTAGAATAAGGATGACTTGATGACAATTCTCTGCATTTTATAAATCGAAAGCTTCAAAATCTAGCTCACAATAGCTAAATTCTCGTTAACAGTCCACCACAATTATGCAACTATTAACCTTTAGAGCTAATTTACATAATTACTTATTCAAAATATAAGAACATTTTATTCGAGACTGAATGAAAGTAAAGACTTACGAAATCAACGAAATGATCAAAATATCAAGATTTCAACATTTTTGAGTCAAGTATATGTATACTTTTCAAAAGAGTTGAAAATTCGAGAACCAAGAAACGGTCAAAAATTATATATGATCAAAAATTTCGAGAACAAAAAATACAACATACAAAGAAAAACATACCCTATAATTATCATATGAAAACATAATTTGTAAAATGATAAAATGATAGAACAATTAACAATAAACAGAAAAAACTAACCTCGTAGGAAATGGAGAGACACAAGTAAACAACGTATGCACGATCACGTTAGTTAGAGAAGTCAAAAGAGCATTAAAAATAATAATTATTTTATTAATACTAACTACTACTAGAAATTATTATTATTAGCTTTGATTTGTTCTTTTCTTTTTGTTAGTAAAGATTGGTTGGCTTTCCCTTCCGTGTGGCGTTGGTATTCTATGGAAGGTTAAAAAGCTAGAGTCCGTTAACATAGGAGGAGCTTCTACTCTTTCAGCTGGAGTCTGTTTACCTGACGCCTTTTTTTTATATGCCACGTGTCAAATTATGCTTTGTTGTCTACAAAGAATTTTGGTAAATACTTTTGTGTTTTCTTTTTTTGTTGGATAAACGGTTTTTTATATATATATATACACACTACTTCGTCTATTTACAAGGCCGATATTAGGTGTATTCGGGAAAAAACAGCTACTTAGGGTCTCAATTTTTTGACGTTTTTAGGTCACCCGATCATCTAAATGTATATATATATCTATTTCTGATCTAAATAATTAAAGCAAAAAAGTATTGTTAGTTTGATAATAATATTGTATATTTTCTTTCATAAAATTTAGAATTCAATGCATACTAATGGTAGTAATATTTTTATTTATGTAGAAAGTCTTATTTTGTGAGTTTGCTTTAAACCTTTGAAATATCGAAACCTGTTTAGACTCATAATTTTTAAAATAGCAATCAAATATACACAATTAGTATTAATGAATATACATCTTTCACAAACCTACAATCATTCATTAAAAATATAATTAAGATACCATACAAAATAAAATATAAATGTACAATTTTTCATTTTCTTGAAAATAAGTTTTCGTTCAATTGTTAATTTATTTTTCGATTTTCAAATAAAATAAACCATGACCGTAAAAGTAACACACCATACGCTTTTTTTTCCAATTTTCTCACCCTTCTTCCTTAATTATTTGAAAGAGTTCACTATAGTGTTCATTTCTTTGGTGATACCCAACCAATTGGGTCCATCATTTTAAATAACTCTAAAAAAAGTATACTCGAAAAATAGGTAATTATTCATTTCAAAATCATTACCACACAACCCACAAAATGGATCCAAATCCATATAAATTATCATATCTTTATTTGTAATCTTTGTTGCAAAGAGTCATCCATACTATAATTACGTGTTTGGGAGTTAGATAAGAATCACAAACTATATGTGTCCATACTCGCAAAGAAGATTTGCGCCGAAAAATATCATAAATTTTTTTTATACAAAGCAAAATATTTATCTCTTGAAAGATCGGCGGTGGAGGAAATATCCATAATAGTTTTTACATTTATTCCACCTTGAAGTTCTATATTGGCAAACTATTTTGATGATATTTTACCACTTTTGACACTTTTGATGGAAACCATTAATTCATTATTTAACTAAGGTAAATTTATTCTAGCCACTTCTTATTTTCAAATATTTGGATCTTTCAAGTATTCCTACATATTCATCTGAACCATAAAAATTATTTTTACTCAAAAAAAAAAAATTAATACAAATAAGGTCAAACGACCAGGAAGTATAACTTTCTATAAATTACCGATCAGCTATGTGTACTCAAGGTTTGGCCCACCCATAGCGATCCCTAGTTAACAGTCGTCATAACCCCGCTGGTGGATCCTTATACAAAACATGTCCCTCTCTACTAGCTGCACCAAGCTTAGATCCACGCACTTATTCACTTCGCGGAAGCTCCAAATCAGCTCATAATGTTCCTTAGATGCCAATGTTTCACGACAAGCACTTATAATATTATTCGAAAATCCCCTTGAATTCAGACCGCCCTTCACTAGCGCATGCAATTCACTCAAGTCAGTTTCGATAATAAGGAAAGTAAAACCCCAACGAACCGCCATGTGCTAGCCAAAATGTAAATCAAGATACTCTGCTTCAAATGGCGTGTGTGTGACACAACTCCCTGCGAAACCTCCTAGGTAGTCCCCTTTATTATTACGAAAAAGTCCTCCTATTCCGGCTAAGGATTTATTCGCATCATACGACCCATTTACATATAATTTAACCCCACTCTCCAGTTTAACCCATTTGACAAGAACAGTTTTAGCCGACATGATTAAACCACCATCTCGTTTTGTCGCCTGAGCTTGCACATAATCAACTACTGCATTATAAATAATAGCTTGAAGTTCACTACCTGTTTCCTTCCTTGCGCAATGTTCAAATAGCCTCGTGTTCTTATCAATCCATATATGCCAAATAAACGTAGTTGTAATACTTCTTCGATTAATCCCATTCACAATCCTTCTTTTGGATAGCATCTCAGCCCACCAGCTATTCATATCCCCTCCACGGACTCCATTACAACATCAAGGTCCCTGCGTGATTGCTTCGTGTCCTCTTGTTGCTGCGAAATGGAGGATTAGTCCGCTGAGTTCCTGTTGTCCATGGGTCGGGCCTGATATTCACTTGAGCCCACACCATTCCCCTGACCTGCAACCATAGTTTCCGTTGTGTGAACACCTCACACCGAATTTTGCGCCTCCCTCGATTTAGTAGCACCTGTTAAATATGATTTAAGTATTTCACTATATTCGCCACATCTCCGAAACTAATGCCCAGCTGTTTCGACTTCTAAACCACATCTTTGGCATAAATGATCATCTAAAACTCCTCGCAAGGCGAGATTACCTCCCGTAGGAAGTCGATCCCAAATTGCACGCCGCAATTATATTTTAATTTTTTGTGGGAACTTGAGAGACCAAACTAGCTCCCACTTAGGGCTGTAAACGAACCGAGTCGAGCCGAATACTAGATGTGCAAGCTTGTTTGATAATATTTACGAGTCGAGCCGAGTCGAGCTCAAATTTTAACGAGTCGAGCCGAGCTCAAATTTTAAGGCTTGATAACATATCGAACGAGCTTTTTTCGAGCTGATCTCGAGTTATTAACGAATAATTTATGTTTTTATAGTTTTAACGTTATATTTATTGATAACTAAACCATTAATTTACAGATTATAAATTTTTAACGAGTTAACGAACGAGCTCGAACGAACGCGTTTCTTAACGAACGAGTTCGACCGAACTTTTTTTTCCTGTTTATATAAACGAACGAGTTCGAACGAGCTTTTTACTGAGCCGAGCTCGAGCAGCTCGCGAGCGGCTTGGTTCGTTTACAGCCCTACTCCCACTAGAAGCTCGAATCACTTCCCACCTGTAACAAATTATTATACGCAAACTTCACAGAAAATATGTCTGAAGGCTCCAACTTCCACTTAGACAACATCCCATTCCCATTTACCACTTCAACTAATCCACCACCAAGAACCTCTCGACCAACTAATATGTTCTTACACATCCTAGAATTTGAAGGTTTTACCTCATGCTCCAAGAACCCATTCCTTAAGTACTTTTGATTAAGTTCTCTTACCCACAATGATGGATCATTTCGAAATATTTTCCAACCTAATTTTCCTAAAAGTGCTTTATTGTAGTTACGCCCACTCCTCAAACCCAATCCCCCACACTTTTTAGAATGACAAAGAATCTCCCATTATAGCCAATGTATTTTCAGCACCTCACTAGAAGATCCCCAAAGAAAGTCTCGAATGATTCTGTCAATTTCCTCACATACATAAATCAGAAGTTACATCGTTTGCATACATATGTAGGGATAACCGATAAAACCGACCGCGCCAATGTAATCCTCCCTGCAAACGACAAATTCTGACTCTTCCAATTCGGAAGCTTATTTTGCATATTTGATGTTACTCGAGGAAAGAAGCCTCTCAAAAAATGTTGTGATCGGGTTGGTGTTCCAAGATAAACCCACAACGAATCTCTCAACGTGAAACCGCTCCTTCACGCTAGATCCACCGCCCTATCATTGGACACATTCTTTGAAAAATAGATTAAAGGATTTCTCCTTGCTCACTGTCTGTCCTGCTCGTCACAGAATACCCTTAAGACCTCCTTGATGAGATCTACTTGGGTTTTCTCAGCCTCGGCAAACAGCAATAGATCATCTGCAAAAAATATGCGATATCGCAAGACCCTGGAAATGGAGACGAATGGGCAAACATTCCTCCCTTCCACAAAGTCCCTGAATCAAAACAAATAGACGTTCCATACATAAAATAAATAAATAAGTGGAAAGAGGATCTCCCTGCCGAATTCCCTTATGAGGGGTGAACGCCTCGAGTTGTTCTCCATTTCACAATACACGCATCGTATCAGTGGTAATATCTGACATAGTAAATTGTACCCAAGAAGCTGAAAAACCAAAGACCGAGATGGTGTCCTCGACAAATCTCCAACTCAGCTTATCATAGGCCTTAGCCAAATTAATCTTAATCGACGTGTACCCCTTTCTCGATGACACCTTCTGAATACGATGATCAATCTCTTGTACCAAAACCACATTATCAATAGTTGACCATCCTAGGAGAAAGCTACTCTGATTCGGTCCAATTCATCCAGCAAGCAGCGGCCGAATCCGATTGACCATATCCTTCATAATGACTTTTATCGGTATATAATGAGACTAATTGAGCAAAAATACCCCACCATTTCTGGATCAGAATTTTTGGAATTAGGTGAATCAATGTCCCATTAATGCTTGGAGACATCTTCCCTGTCTGGATCAAACTCTTAACCATTTTGCAAACATCCGGGCCTACCGTATCCCACCACTTCTGATAAAATGTTGCCGAGATTCCATCTAATCCTGGAGCTTTATTTGGATTAGATTGGAAAACAAAAGTCCAAATCTCATCCTCCGTAAATTTTTCCTCCAAAAGGGCTCTCTCAACGCCCTCCAACCTACTACTATGCGCTAACGCGAAGGACCCCACAAACTTAATTTGTTCCGAGTACAACTCCACAAAGAAATCCTGAACTAGCAAACCTAGCTCTCCCGTCTCCTCAACCCAACCACCATTCAAGTATTTAAGTCGTCGTATCCTAGAAGCCCTCCTTTTCTTAATCGTGGCCAGATGATAAAACCTTGTATTCTGATCCCCCGAACGAACCCAATTTCTTTCGAGCATTGGAACCAAAAGATCTCCTCCTCCAGAACACTAAGATATCTCTCCCGTAGTCTCTTACCTAGCCTGAATAAAGACGAATTATACAACCCTTGTAACAAAATTGTATCCTATTTAGTTTAGTCAATAACACTCTTTTCTTCTTATTAATATTCCTAAAAACATTCTTTTTCCAATCCATAAGATGATCCTTCATAACCATTAATGTATTACCTAAGTCTGAATTTGACGATTTCCATTTATCCTAAACAAAATTCTTAAAGTCTTTATGTACACACCAGGCGACTTTAAAACAAAAAAATTTAGGTGGTCGTGGTTGGTCCATGGGAACTAATTAACTCAAAATGAGAGCATGATATGAGTGTCTACGATCCAAATATAATACCTTAGCGAAAGGAAAAAGAGATAGTGAATCTGTATTACCATACACCTTATCCAAACGCCTGAGAATCCGTTGGCCTGTATTCTACGAATCACACCAAGTAAATCTCGGGCCTTCAAACTCTAAATCTGTCAAGTCACAGTTGTGCCTCAACTCCTCGAATTTCTCCATTCTTTGGGTAACCCTTGGCTCAACACCCTTCTTGTCCACCTCCCGCCTCCCTGATTAATGTCTCTCGCAATCAACCATCCATAGCCTCTCAATCTTGCTTAACGTATGGTGGAGAGCATTGCAGAGGGGCTCCATGTCCAATGATTTGGGTCGCGCATAAGTAGCTAAAGAATCCATGACTAACAGTTGGTTTTTGATACCTCAATGTTAATCACTTGATTTCCTGTCGATAAAACCTGAACCCCGATCTCAGAATCGTCCCACAATAGCCAAATACCTCCCTTGAAATTAGAAGCCTCCACACTTGCGGAATTCATCTTTTCCAAACCTTTGACTATATCATCTGCTTTACCTCCACTAACTCTCGGTTCAACGATAATTGTCATCCAAACCCGATGAAGTCGCATCATCTCACTAACTGCCCTCTGAAAATTGGTCGCCACTGCACCGTGTCAGGTCGACACAAGTAAGTTTAGCGGTTGAGAAATACCTCCCCAACTACTTAAATTCATGTTTTGTGTACACATAAAAACAATAGTATAACTAGACAAGAGCTCTAGAGGGGTACTTGACCCATCGTATTCTCCGGTAAAAGCTCTATTTATTCATCCCGTTCCATTTCCTCTAGCTGTATTCCAGGTACCGAAGAGAGCACAAGTTCCCCTGGTTCGAACGAGACCGTATCACCTAGAAGTGGCTGCAGTGTGCTGCCATTGCTGACATCCTTGAGCAGCTTGTTGTCGTCGAGTGCTACTGGATTGTCAAAGTCAACTCCAGCATTCACATTACCCATTTCCCCTCTCGATGTAGTTACACATTGATCTCCCATAAAAAATTTCACTTCCATTAATTGCAATAGTGTTCCCTGTGGTGATGGTCTCATGACTTGTACCTGCCAAATAAGAATTAATCCCTTGTACTTGTACCTGATTCGCAACAACTACCCCACCATCACCACCAACACATGAATTGTTAAATTCTATATTCCTTCCCTCCTGACCCGTTGCCTCGTTAATTACTAAACTAATGCTACCTACTTACGTCACCCCTCCCATGCTCAAATTAGCTGGACCATCTATTTTTGTTCTTTTTTCCGCTCAAGGCCACTGTATAAACAAGCCTTTTTTCTGGTTATTTATAACTTGTGAAATTTTTCTCCTCCAGAATGGAGGTTAGCTGCATTCTAGTCTCAAAGTCTGAAGCCACTAATAATTTATGCTCCCCCCGAGCAAACCCCATTTCCAACCGCTGACTTCGATTTACTAAGCTTCTTTTCTTTCCCTTTTAAATTATTATTTTAACTTCCCGTTCACGTGTGATATAAATTCAATTCTGGAGTAACTTTTTCCATCCTCTATGAACAACACTCCAAATCTTGATCCTAAATCCTTATTCGATCCACCACGATACCAACTTGAACAATAAGAATTATCACTCTGGTTGGTCACACGTCCACCTCTTCTAACGTCATCCACTCTGCATAATTCACTTCCATCACGGTGTTGATGTTTGGTCCACACAACTGCCCTATACCACCATCGTCTCCATTTTTTTCCGAATTATGTGAGGCTTGTTGTGGTATATTCATTCCACATTTTTCTTTTTGATGTCCAAACTTCCCACATTTAAAACAAACTAAGTGAAGACCCTCATACTCCACCAAGCATGTCTCCCCTCCGATATGAATTTAGGGTATGTGAGTCTTACCTAAATCTAACTCCACCGCTAACCTTGCATAGTTACCTTTCTTTCGGTCCTTAGTTGGAGGATCAATTCGTATCGTTCTACCAGTCAAATCTCCTATTTTCCTAAGTATACGCGCCGTATAATTTTACAATCCAACATTTAAAATCTGAACCAAAGCCATGGTAGTGGTAATCGAATTAGTATGTGGTTTAAAGTTACACGTCCATTCCCTCACCACTAGATAGTGTTCATAAATGATCCACGACCCCCCAGCTAAAGTAAAATCACAATCTCCTTTTATAGAAAACTTGACCATGAAATAGCCATAGCCAATATCCACTAATTCAATCATTCCTATATAATTTCATCCCTAATTTTTAACTGGGAGAATTCACAGTTGACAATTATCACATCATCATTTATCAAATCAAGAAAATCATTATCTACCCCATACTCCTATTGGATTTGATTTCAACATTATCATCAATAGCGGCAGGAATAATTAGATTCTTACCTAATGCACTATGTCATTCGGAATTTTTCCTTGGCAGGATATTCGCTGTCACGTTCGTGGGCTGGATTGCTGTTGCGGAAAGTTGTGCCACATGGTGGCTTGATTTCGCCTGAAAAGTAATGGGTCGACCCTCTTTGATGGCGCGAGATCGCGTGCTCAAGCGATGGGAAATCAACCCCACTTTTGTTCGCAACAGCATCCTTCACCATGATGTCTGAAGAGCCTCTATCCTTCGGCGGCAGCGACATGGCAATCACCACCTTATCCGGTGGGGTGTCAGGCATTGGATTGATGGGAGAAGCAATTTTGGCCTGTAACGCCTAGTTTTTTCTTTTTCAACTGGGAGATTTTTTTTCTTTAGCTAATATATCCTTAATCCGACATATTTACTCATAATTCACCACAACATCTTAATGAGGAGAGCTTTATTCCAAACACCTAAATCTTTTAAACCAAGATCTCCATCTTTCGGTGATCAAATAGTTTTCCATCTGATTTGTGGAGACTTACCATTCCAATAAAAATTTAAGCAAATCCTAGTAATACGATCGCTCACACAAATCAGGACAAAAAATGTAACTAAGCAACAAACCACCCCTTGAAGAACAAATTAAATAAACTCCAAGCGACCCGTGTATATGATAACGATGGAGCATTTCATGATCAAACGTAACTTTCCACTTTATCGATAAGTGGCTTGTAATCTCTATAAAATAATACAGAAACTCCAAACAACAACATAAGATAATGAATCAGTATCCTTTTCAAATTGTGTGATCTCCAATATTTTTTCAAGTTTGTTCTCTCTGATATCCATATAATACATATTAGATTCTAGTAAATTCAAATGAAGACCTGAGCATTTGACAAATTCTTCAATCAATCTATAAGAATTTTACCGGATTCGAGATCATATCTCGTTAATAACATAAGATTCTTGGTGAGCATCAAATGTATTATCATGAAATCATTCTTTGTTAAATGGAAATAAGTGAGTAATTTAATTTCTCAGAAAAACCTAGCCACTTTTTTTATAAATAAGTCAATTCGTAACCAACTTTTGGAATGTTTATTTTAGCATAAAAATAAGAGAGAATTAATCTTTAGTTTAACGTATTTGTGTATTTGAGTTCACTTTAGATAAAAGTTTCATTCATTTTCGTTGAATAATACATTTACACCATTTATATTTTAGTCAATTATTGTTTAACATCATTATCGAACAAATTAGATTTTTTGAGATATTGAATAAGAAATTAGGCCTCGAATTATCTTTTTTCTTTGTTATATGTAAGCTTATTTATCTTAGAATATTTTGCCACTATTGCTTGATATCTTATCATGCATATATACTGGCTAGATAATACTTGATAACTAAATTTATTATTTTTGGTCATGAAAAAAAAAAGTTTGATAGTACAGATAAATGTAGTGGGATAGCATTAAGAAATTGTGAAGTCAAAAAGAGACCCATACCCTTTTTCTTTTTTAATTTACAATATTGCTTTTATAGAACGAGAATAGTTTTTATTTAATTGGATGAGATGATTTTGTGTATAAGTCCTGCTCTTAACAACCGGAAAGAATTTATAATCAAATTATAAAGACGATGTGAATATAGAATGGACGGGCGGTGGCTATAGACTAAAGGCTTCACACGATGAATATTCTCACACCTTTTAAATATTTTAAAGAAGTAGCTCAGCCTCCATTATCCGATTTAAACATGTTTGTTAATTGTTATTGTACATGAGGACAAAAAGGGGTCCGTTAAAGCACTCAACGTGACCTTTATAGAGAAAAAGTTTTGAGGCACAAGTGAAAAAAGAAGTAGTTAAAGAGAGAGAAAAGGTTAAAATGTGTATCTCCTTAAATCTTTGGGTTTGAATGCTTTTTAATCTCGATTTCTATATGGATTTCAAAGGTATGATTATACATGCTATGCGATACAAATTATGGAGTTTAACAACCGATGTTTTGGATATGGAGGATGGCTCAAAGCACTTCTTTGAAGAAGTCGTCAAGAAACCATTAAACTCCGATAATTTCACATCGGTAAACTCGGGGGTCCATCTCACTTCGACCACGGATAGTCTCATGCTTTCCTATGAATCGACAGATTCAGTTTACCTTGGCAAGCTTGCAAGGAAGTGTTTTTTAAATGAAAATTGTGTGATAAAAGAGCAACTCTTGGAATCAATAGAGAATTAGAGAAAGACACATGTGATGGAGTGGAAATTTTTAAATAGTTTCATAGAACCTTCATCTTTTATGGATTCTAACATGTGATATTTCAAAATATGCATTCCATGTCCAATTTTAGTAATCAAATAATTATTGGACAAAATTAGCATGGTAAAAAAGGATCGAGGATCACTTTACACAAAAATGAAAATAGAAAAGGTCTGCATAATTGCCATGAACGGTATTTGGAAAAAATTACGAAAGAGGAGGGCTCTTTAGGAATATCTACTGTTTTTCTATTTGAGTAATGCGGGATATCACTTAGAAAACAATTACTAAAAATGATATGGATCCTGCGTGGTCCAATCATGCAAGAGATAAAAAGGAAATAGCCAGGAAAGAGAAACGACATGATTGGACCATCCACGATCGAAATCATAGTTGATTTTTGGGTGATTACTTTTAGGATGATACTCGTCATTATTTTTCTTTTTCTTTGCTTCTTCAGAGGGTATCAATATTGCAATTATTCCTAATATTATCTTTTAATTCTATCATTAATAATTAGGTAAGCAATTTTGAGGAATTGCTCCTTTTCTCTTATACTGCTCATGAAAAGAGTGGAGAATATCTGACGTGCATGCTTATGTTTTTGCAGGTGATTCTAAAATTTGTGAGTAGACAATTCATATAGTACGTGGAGAGGTACAAGGAGAGAAATGCTAATCTGTCAATACTTGATCTTTTCATGCAAATTGTACGCTTACTTTTGAACGCATGTAAATGCTGATAGTATGGCAATACCGCAATACTTATTTTTTGTTTTCGAGTCCCTACTTACATATGGAAAGTTAAATTGGCTTGAATCGTTGTACAGAGCTTGATTTTTATATGATGATATAAAATGTATTTCATTGATTACTTTTGTTATCTTTATGAGTAAAATATGATCTAACGAACCATGATATTTCTTGAGTTTTTCACTGTGTTTGCGAAAGATTCTCAATATTTCCACTACCAAACAATAACTATATGCAGACGAGAAAACTCTAAACGATTTTTAAAGCGTTTGAATTCTACTAAAACAGCACAAAATCCTCACGAACCGATCTTCCCGACTCTCAAACGTGACTATGGCTCCAGACTTGTAATTAAAGTGATCTGTTGTATCAACATCAAAAGAAAATAAATTATTCATCAGAAAAATAAGAAAACGTGATAAAAAAGGGAGAAAACAATATATATGATAAGATTCAAGTATATGGCATATGATCTTGAAGCATTGAAGCTGCATTCTGATGAACAATATATGATCCACCAGGAGCTCCCTTCAGTCCAATACGTGGGCAAAGAAGGCAGAAGGAGTCGCTCCCGTTGCATGCACAGGTTAAGCTAAACATTTACTCGTGCCTTCTTCCATTTAGTATGCCTAATCTGAGATTGATCTCCAAACTTGGAAAATACTAAGCATAACCTTGTGCATGAAATGGCAGCTCTTACCACCCCTAGTACTCGTGTTGGACCGAAAGGAGCTCCTCATTTCTCACACATACACACAAACTATAGTTCCACTGAGTTAAATGATTTTGGAGACAAAATTAAAACACTAAAATATTATTGTAATATGTTATAGATTTTTGCAAATTCAATAATTAGTTTCTACACTTTCACATATGTATGTCTCACACTACAAGTATTAATAATGTTGGGCCACCAATAATTGTGAGAATGGAATCCTTTTGTTTCTTCCAATGTGGATTATAAGAAGTCTTTTCATTGATCCTTAGTTTGGACAGTAGCGCACATATATTTACTAGGTTATTGAAACATATGATTGCACTATGGACAAAAATAAAAAGCATGAGATGTCTATGATGCTTCATTTCTCAACCGGAGATGATTCTTAGGTGAAGACAAGGAAATTGGTTTGGACATGAGAATCTCAATCTAAATGTAATGGAATATGCTATGAGATTAAGGTCGACTTTCCTATTTATTAGCCACACTTGTAAGTTAAACTCATAATCCCTATCTAATATTAACCTTTAAAAACAATTACACTCCAATAGTTTACCGATTTCAACTCTCTATTCTAACAATCCCTATTTCAGACTTTACTCCAACAGGTTCCTTATTTCATCAACCCCTTTTAGAACAATTTCATCTTCAACATTCTTCCGACAACTTTATTATTTTACAAGATTTGTAAATTAAAAAAAAATTATATTATTATATTTCTATTTTTTAATTCGTTACTTGAATATTCATGATTAATATTATATATACTGATTATAATTTTTTTAATAGCTATAATTTCTATTGATTATAATTTTCGCGAAAAATTTAAAATTATGTCAATTTTAAGTCTTGACATTGTCTTATCGCGTCATGTCGTATCGGTTTTTTTATGTCAATCGTTATATCGTTTCATGTCAATCGAGATATCATTTCATATCAATCGAGATGTCATTTCATGTCAATCGTTATTTCATCTCATGTCAATCGAGATATCATTTCATGTCAATCGAGATATCATTTCATGTCAATCTGATCCTATGGTTATTTGGTTTGTGAAATTTTTGAGGTCTACTGGAAACAAAAATGGTGTGTTCTAATTTTAATTCATTTGGTCGATTAGAGTGCTTAGAGGAATAAAATAATATATAATTTATTAATCTTAATAGTTTGTTTGGAATCTTAGTTGTAGAATTTGAATAATGAAGCTCTTGGAACTATTAATTACTTTGTCTAATCCTTTAGAGGTTTATAATCCCATACTGATGAATTATCAAAATATTCATCAAACTATTTATTTTCAAATCTGTATGTTACGAGTTAATTAATGGATTTAATCCTTATTTATACAGGTACTGGTTTGTACTCACTTGATGGAGATGTTTGACAATAATTATTTGCTAAAGGTACAATTTTATACTCTCTGACCTATGTTTTAGATTATTGAGCTTCTTAGTTTTCAAATCAATAAAAGCTAAATATTTTTTACTTTAATTTCAGTCCGAAACAATTTAGTATTACATCTTGAGTGTGTTAAGTCCGGAGATTATAACTGTCAAGAACATGCTGATGATATTATGATTTTTATAGGTATTGAAAGTTTATTTTCTCCAAAAATTATTCTAATAAAATTCAGGGTCAAGAAAACCCATATGGTTTTAACAAAGATAAATACCCCCAGTGTTTTTTCAACTCAAAATATAATCTTTTGTTGTTTTCAGGTTAGTTCCAAGACATGCACTACTAAGCTACGGTGAGTATATATATTTAACCGGTTCATTGATCTAATTTCGTAACTAACTTCTCGTAAAAAGTGTTAACTTTTGTTGAATTGCAGGGCTACATTGTGCATTACTTGGTGGTAAGTCCCTATATTTTAACAATAAAGAACTAGTAAGTCCCTCATACTATTGTTACAATGCATAGGAGTTTTCGTGGAAGTTATAGAAATTTTATACTAAGTAATTCCATCTTTAGTATGAAGCAATTTTCTTAGAAAGGCATGTCTTTTAGGTCCAAAGACAAAATATTGATAAACATTCGTTCAGTTTGCTGTTTTTTGCGGTTAATTGATCTTTTTCTGGTGACACGTAGTGCAGATCGGGATTGCAGTTTTTCCTATTGTATATCAAGTTAGCTAAACTTTGGTGTGGGTCAATTTCATCTTGATGATTTAATGCAAAGCAAGTACTTACATGACATGGGTCGGATAAACAACTCCAAGCAAGCAATCTCAATTCAAATTCCAGTAGATGAAGAGTTATTTTGCAAGTAAATGATATAAAAAATGTTAGAAACCTTTGATTATTATGTAAATTTTGAGTTAATTTGTTTGTATAATTATTCAACTTATTCTTAATGATATAAACTTTGAGCAATATTTTTTTTATTTTTGATTTGTGATAATTTCTGAATTCATGATGTATAATTTTTTTTATCTTAATGTGTGCCATAGGCGGCTGTTCTCGAAATAGCATTTTATTAGGTTAATTATTGTTTATTTCACTTTTATTTATTTTTGTAATAGGCGGCGGTGCAAAAGCCCCACCCATTATAATAATTAATACACGGCTGAATTTTCTAATCTGCTGTTTATTCATAGGCGACACTGGCATAGGTGGCTGAAATTGCGGCAGACATGAAACCCCTGCCTATATATAAACGACAGTAAAAAAACTTCTGCCAATGATTAATAAAATTACCGCCAATAACTTTATTTTTAGTAGTGACTACTTACATTATCACGCTGAGTACTCAGTTTACAAAAAGAACATCAATATTATAGAAATTGTACTAATATTAGTTTATGTGATAAAAAAACAAATTCCCCACACAAGACTAAGCAAACTGGTTTTTTTTGTCAACTACTATGCAAACTAACCAATCCAACGTCTCAAGCACTACTTTACAAGGTCTATACTCATTCACCTAAGAACTTCAACATCCCAACAAGAAGAAAATTCCTACATTCCTCTCAGACCGATCTCCAATTTTATTCATCTTTTGTCCAAACAGTAAGATCGCTGTCCAAATATTACAAAAAAAAATTGGCCTTTTTGTTGGACATCTGTTATGACCAAGTGGTCCATTTGATTGTCAAAATGGTTTTTAAACTCTTCCCACATCGGTGGGTTATGAAGAGTTAGAGCTACTTTTATACTATGTGATATTAACAAAGTCCAAATGGCCAATACCCATGCACATGGCAAAGCAATAATCTAGCCCACACGCGCGCACCACCACCACCACCCACCCGCCCGTCCCGGCCCGGCACCGGCACCGGCGACGGCGTAAGGCGTAAGGCGTAAGGCGTGGGTCGTGGGGAGTTTGGGGAGTCAAAAAATGAAAAATGAAATGGATTTTGTACCAGCTCTTATAGTGGTGGTTGACTACTCAAACTTATAACGTAGAGACAAGACTCCACTAATCTCGCACGCGTTAAAGGGAAAGAATATTCAGCTCAAGTCAAAAGTCAAACACGTGGGAAATCAAAAGGTCATAGCTGTTACAGAATATTACAAACGTGGGGGTTACTTAGCAATCCTAACGTCAACCCAATCAAGACTAATCCGGGAGAGAATCATGGGATTCAATAGGAGCGTTTCTGAAGGCTTGTCCACTCCTCACCCCTATAAATAGAGCTCCCATTCCCCTCTCTACAGCTACGAATTACAAAGGAAAAACCCAAAAAACTCTGCCTCTTCTCTCACTCTCTAAAACACTAAACGCTGTTAGTTTTTCTGTTCTGTTCTGTTAGAGATAACCGGGTACCGCCGGAATATCTTTTTAACGACCGAGGATTAGGCTCGTTTTTCTTTTCCGTGTAAGTTTGTTTTTCGTAACTATTTCCGTGTAATTTTAATTCGATTTTGTAATCGTATTTCCGTGTATTGTTATTCGATTTCTTGTAATCGTTTTTCAGTTTTATTGTAATAGTTAGTTTACGTTAAAACTGTTTTACCTTTTTTTGGTTTTCCGGAATCCATTTCTTTTTGTAAAACCGGTGATTACTTTTAATCACAACTCACACTTTTTGCTTGACATATGTATTGAAATTCAAAATCATTTATAGAATAGATCATCTTTGCTCCTAATATAATTTCAATGAACAATAAAGAAAACAAATAGATATAAACCCAAATCAAATCATTTTGTTTTAGATAAAATTTCCAAAAATTAGCATATCTAAAAAAAACTAAGGCACAGCTGGGTATAAACCACATTGTTCACTATCAACTTAGCTTTGCCTTGTCACTAATAATTCCTCTTAGCATAAGAAAATACAAGTATTAGTACAATTAAGTCAATATAACAAACACGTATGCAATCAATTAAGATACATGCATGGATTGATTATAACAACTTGATAAAAAAATACAATTGAAATTCAAAATAATTTATAAAAATAGATCATCTTATACATTTGTTCCTAATATAATTTCACTGACTAATAAAGAAAGAAATTTTTTTTAACCCAAATTAAATCATTCTGTTTTAGATAAAATATCTATAAAATTAAACCCTAATCTTTACAATAATACTTTAACCCATTAAGTAAAACTTCATATTTAAGAAAAAATTTGTATTTAATCAAATAATATTAATATTTAACCTAAATTAGAAGATTAAATTTAAAATAGTTACAGTATATACCTAAAATTATATGGTAAGAATGTAAAGTTTTAGGCCTAAGAAAAGAAAGAAAAGGAGATATAAAGAATAGAACACTTATTGAAATCTTGAAGCAATTAAAATTGTTGAAGAAAAAGTAGCGAACTTTTGAGTTTAAAGGAGAAGAAGATACAGTGAGCGAGTGAAAGTAATAAAAATAAAATAAAATAAAGGTAGCGAAGAGACATTTTAAGCCAGATGTGGCTAGAATATGAGATGAATCGGGTTCCTCACAATCGGATTGTATACAATAGGGAGCTTAGAGGCCCAAAACTTATTAGTCAAACCCCAATTGTGATATAAAACCACATCAAGAGCATGTTGGACTCAGCCTAACATTTAACATTTCACATGCACCACTGAATCAATCTGTTTCTTGGAACGTAACATTGTATTTTGGATGGATTTTCCCCAACGCATGGGGTAGGAGAATTTTGTTTGCTACCATCCCGAAGTGCATCATCTCAGTCCCAAGGTAGGTTGACCTCCAAACATTTAAATATATTAAAAAAAATTGTATCGATCCCAAACACCTAGTTTGAAAGGGTGGATTTCATACAATCACATGTCATTAAGAGTTATTTTGTATCTAATTGGGATTAACTCACTGGGCAGGACCTTGGTCGTCCAGTCTAATGGTGCATGTTCAAACCGAATCCATAACTCCGAATCCAAAATGACTTTCCTATGTAACAAAAAAAGTTCTTTTGTATAAATATACCGTTACTCTAAAAAGAAAAATATTGTATATATACCATTTGAAAAAGATTTGCACTTATGCCATACCGAAATCTCAAATTTTGAAATGACAGTGATCCGCCTCTTTCTTCCGTTAAATACCCCTTTACTTATTCTCCCACTCATTCTCATTTTTTTTAATTAAAGTATATATAATTTCACATTTATATCTTAACAGAAGAAGAGTGTTGTGATATTAATGAAATTTGCTGGTATTATCTATATGGGAGACAAAAGGAAAAATTTGGGAATAAAAAAGAGGTAGGTGGAAATAAAAGAGAAAATTGGTGCGGGGAAGGAAGGGATTCACGCAAATTGCTCATTGAAAACAATTTCGGGAACTTAGTTACCAAAATGAAATCCATTTCCGAAAATAAGGTTTCGTAATTGTATGTATTTGTAATTCTTTCACGGCGTGGTATATTTATGCCGTCTTTTGTAAAAATAGTATATTTATGCAAAAAAACTCATAATTCAAGGTAGGTTGACCCGGACACACAACTTAGGAAGCTTTTTATGTCTACTAACCCCTAGCGCCTAGCTTGAAAGAATGATTTTTTTAACCAGGACCGGTCCTAATAGTAGGCCGAAAGAGGCGACCCGCTTCGGGCCTTTGATTTTTTTATGTTTTTAAGGACCCTCAATTTATAATTTTTTTATATAGATGGGTCTAATTGTGTAAGTTCGCTTTGGTTCCATGTCGGGAACGTCCCGGTTTTTAAACACATGTTATCCAAGGTAGATTTACTTGTTACACGTAGTTTAAGAGAGATTTTTGTAACGACCCCCCTTCGTTTGGCCCTCCTATGCCCGAGGGTGGATCATATATTTTGGCCTTTGTACTAACCATCTTGTGCTCAAGGGTGTTTTCGATATTTTTTTAAGACAATGGTTACCAAAATATATATTCATATATTTATCAAGTCATCGTTACATATGGCTCCGGTCTTTATAGAAAGGTAGGTTTCGTCTCATATGCCTGTAAAAAGTTTCAAGTGCTCGACATGCCAAGCATGTGGGACCATTTTACACTTTTGGGGGTTCAGGGGAGATTTAAATTTCAGATTTGCTCATTATTTTCTCTACCTTTTATATATACCAAAGTCTACTTATGACATAGGAAAGATTTATGAAATTTTTGTGGTATCCTACATAATAGTACATATATAATTACGAGGATTAATACTAAAAACTATCTTCAATAATCAACTTTTATTGATCATATAACTGTTATTATTTTACAAACATACGAACACGGACACACATTATCTTTTTTATGTGACAAAGAGTATCAAGTCGACCATTTTTCTATATATATATATTCAAAATAAATACAATACTAATTTAGTTTTTTTTTTTAATTATGTGATTTATATTTGATAAGCGTTATACAAGTTTAGTAATGATAATTTGGTTAGCAGTTTAAGTTTATACAATGAGTTGTATGTTAGTTTTTGTATGTGTTGATATGAATTGGTTCTAATATATCATGGATTTTGTATATACTTACTTATATACATTTCATATACATGCGTATATGTTTAGTATAGTGTAAGTTCATATAATTGTATAGCTAAATATTTCAATGGTAAACAATATGAATGTACTTATACCAATCATATATTTAAAAATGGTAGACCCGAGGTATCTATATGAGGTCTATGGATCCCATTGATTTTGAAGAAAATCCTTGTACCCCTATAAGATACTTATGTCCAATCCTTTTATTTTGGAAATATATAGTTAGTCTATTTCGGAAAAACTATCCTCCCATCCTTACTTTTAAAAAAAATGTTAAGTTTTTAAACATGTTTGACAGATTATGAATGATTTTTTATTTGTTATCTATTTAATTTTTAAGATAAAACAGAATTACCTTATTAATTCTACCAAATTGTATAATTAGAAAAGAAAAACAATTTATCTTATATGTTGTTGCTTAGAATAGAACCGAGATCTCTATTAATAAAAACAATGGAGTAAACCATTCTTTTAGGGTTAGCTTAATTGGGTAGGGTCTTGTTACTTCTTTTTCACTTTAAGGGTATGAATGAGAGGTGCATGGTTCAAATATTTATTTAATATACCAAAAAGCCACTTTGGACTTTGAGCCATTTTAACTCCAAAAAGATTTGATTTCAGGTTCCCTTGGTCACTGCAGAGTATTCTAACCACCAGAGCAACTATCCAAAGATCGAATCCCTCCATATACATAAACGATCTAGTTCTGATTTACCTCGAGAGTATTTATGGGGAGGCATGCATATTCTTTGTGGGACTAGTCGAGGTGGCGCAATGGTGTAAACCACCAGACCAAGCCGACTTATTGATTTACTAAACAATGTAGTACTGATTATCTTAAATAATTTATTTTAGTAATTTTTGGACCCTTTCAACTCAATTTGTGGTGTATTTTATATGTTAATCCTTTCAAAGGTTGTGGTACCACAGATCATTCAGTTAATGAGTATCTCATGAAGAAGAATGATGCAAAGTCGCGTCTCATCAGATGGATGCTTCATCTACAAGAGTTTGACTTTGAGACTCAAGATTGCAAGGGAACAAAGAATCAAGATATTGGCCATTTATCTTGTCTCAGAAGATCCAAGGTCAACCCCGGCCTCGAGTTGTTCAATAAGGTATTTCTGAACATTTTTAACATAAACTAAAATTGGTACTGCTTGGTATGCAAATATATTTAGTTATATCTTGTTTGGATGTTCAACACATTATTCAATTCACAACAAAAGAAGACGGCACTCCATCAGGTGAAGCAATTTTCTGGGAGGAGGTCTTCCTCTTCAAGGTATGTAGAATGATCCGGAGATGCAACCGGAAAATAAAATCCTTGTAGTGATTTAGAAGCGTCACGACTTACCATACGAAGGACATCCCAAAGGTGATAGATTTGCGGCAAACGTACTACAGTTCGGGTTTGATGTCTCCTCATTTGTGATAGATTTATATTAGGATGAGACATCATTTTTAGTGATTTAGAAGTCATTATAGTCGATTTTCTTGAGAAATGCTACACTTTCCTATTTTGAGTCTTGATTTAGTAAAATAATATTTTTAGAGCATATTGGGTTTAATTATTTATTTAGTGTGAAGCTTTAAAGATAATTATGGAGATTAATTAGATTCCAAGTCAAAGACTACAACTTATGGAAAGAGATAAGCATGGTAATTGGAGATAAGGAAACAAAAGCTAAAAACATGGAAAAGGAAAACCTGCCTTAATCCTGAATTTCTGCACCTACGACCACAAATCAGCTTATATCTCAAGAACGGTGTGGAATTTGGAGAAACGGTCAAGAGCAAAGTCGAAGATCTTTCCGAGACGATCAATTTGGTGTACTCATACGCGTCAAACGGATGAATATCGAAGCCTGTAGAGCTAAAAGAAGATCGGACCTGATTTCATGTTTTTAGGGTTACGAATTTGAGTTGGGCTTGGAGTCCACTACTTACTTCCCCTTCAAGAAAACGAATTAGGGCTTCCAAGATACCTATAAATACACCCTCTTATCATTGTAAACATGTCCTTGCTCAGTTCTAAACATTAGCTTAAATTATAAACAATAGCTTAGTCCTTTACATTAATATTCATCCTTAGAATCAAGCTATTCATTCAAGAAGCAAGCTGACCTATAGAGGAAGACAAGAAGAAGAAGATTGGAGACTGACAAACTCCTCTTCTACATCTCACCTTCTCTATATTTAGAGTAATTAGCTATAGATCTATTCTCAACCATATTTCTAAGCTTTTATTCTGTAAGTTTACTTTTAATTGTTGGATTATTATTTTGTCTTTAAATACTATTTGTTATTTTAATTGATTGAGCTTGGCGTATATTGTTATTATGTGTTTTGACTTATTGTTACACCTTAGATTTGGCCAATCTTAGGATTATTCTTAGTTATTGACAACACCACATAATCGTCTAGTTTTGATCCCTTGCCTAACTAGATAGCCATTAAGGTTTGATTTAATCACCAATCATTACTTAGGAATCCCTAGTAGTGGAGAGGTTGCTCCTAAGCCTAGAAGGCTAGGTAGAATTTAGAATCCTGGTTAATATATAATGCTTAATCTGTGACATGTTAGAATAACGATTTAGTAATAGACTCATATTAGTAATCCTAATCTATTTGACTTACATTCATATTTAGTTATTTGTTTTGTTTATTTGTTTTAATTATTTAATTGCGTAGATTGTTATTTCATCTTTTTATATCTTTATTTAAAACATCTAAATTCATCTACGCTTGTTAAATATAAGTAGATCTAACGGATACAATCCCTGCGAACGAACTTGACTTATCATTAAAACTTGCAAACGATCTGTGATACTTGCAGTGAGTTCCGTGGTTCTCAAGGGTGTGTGACTCTTTATTATTATCTTTATTTATCTATTATTTTATCACACCTTTGCCCCCACCAAGTTTTTGGCGCCGCTGCCGGGGATTTATCTTTAAGTTAAATCTATTTTGTGTTTATTTAGTGTAGAAATTTTTATCTGTTTTCAGTTTTACGCTTTCTTTTTGTTTTAGTCTTTCTCAGGATTTTAGATGGATAATTAACGGTTAGAGCTAGGTCTACCTAGTAAATTCCGAGTTCAACGCATTGGGATTCGCGTCCCAACTATCCAAGCCGTTAGATTCAAGCCTGATCCTGACTTAATTAATCAATTCGCGAGCTATGGGAAATTTAATGGTGATACAAATCAAGATCCGGTCAGATCTGCTCAAAAATTCATGCAATTTTGTGATGCCTACATTAATGAAGGTGTTACGCAAGAACAGATGTATTATTTAATGTTTCAATTTTTCTTGACCGGGAAAGCAAGCGATTGGTTCGATGATCAACCTCCCGAGCTAATAACCAATTGGGACCAGCTTCAAGAAAGATTCCTTGATAAATTTTATCCTACAAGTATGCGAGTGAAGGAACTATTGGAGCCTATGAATTTCTTACAAGAAGCCGGAGAGAGTGTTGGTGAAGCATGGACGAGATTTCAAAAGATGTTGGCAAGATGTCCACTACATGGATACACGCCACAATTACAATTATCCATGTTCTATAATGGACTCAATAGAGAGTCAAGGCTGAGAGCAGATAATATGGGTCGTGGAAATTTTGTCTCTATGGATCCAAAAGAAGCAAAAAGTGGTATGAAAACAATCATTGAGAACAACATGAGTTGGCCACAAGGAAAAACTCCTACCACTAACGATGAAGAAGACGCAAGGATTTCAAGGTTGCAAGATCAAATACAACAACTCGCTATAACTGTTAAGGAAAGCATCCCAAAGCCACCTCAACAGTTATACCTACAAGAGCAAGCCTACGAAAATCAAGCTAATCAACCACCGAGCTATACTATGCATAATGTAAGTCAAGCTCAATCACGTCCTCAAGAAGAGATTACTGAGTTAAAAGAGACTATTAGTCAATTCATCAACTTCTCAAAGGAAAATATGAGCAGACTTGAATCAAAGATCGATGCATCAGTAGTGCAAAGCCTGCAACAACAGAACCAAGATCTTAAACAACATAATCAACTTTTAGAGAAGAATGTGATGCAGCTCACTACAATCATAGAACAGATGCAAAGTCAACTCCTACAATTGACCCAAGATACAACATCTAACATGAAGAAGATCCAGTACGTTGACGACAAGGTTAAGACTATTAGTCTTCAAGCTCAAAAGATTAAAGAACGCGGTGAGATAATCACCGAAGCGCTACCATCTCCCTCAAAAGGGGATGTTCTACCAAACAAGTCAAACGTAAAAAGGATGAACTTAGATGAGATAATTGTTGAAGATTGGGTTGAAGAAGTTGAACATGATGAGATTAAGAAGCCTAGAGTGGTTGATGAACCAAGAATTGAAGAGAGAAGTAGAGCAAGACAAACACCCATACATTGCCACTATCCCGCGGAGCAACATCAGAAGTGTATAGAGGCGTTAAAACAAGTAAAAATTAACGTCCCTTTACTCGAAGCTATGGAAGGAAGGAGAAACTATGATCGATTCTTTCTGGAGGCACTCTCCAATAAGAACAGATTCACAAGAGCCAAGTCTGTAGCAATCAACGAAGGGGTATCAGCACGAGTTCAAAGAAGATTACCACCGAAGCGCAAAGATCCGGGAGAGTTTAACCTCCCAATCAAAATAGGTGGTATATTTCATGGAAAAGCCATGTGTGATTTAGGGGCAAGTGTGAATATCATGCCCAAAAGTGTATTCAAGAAGATTGGTATTAGTGAAGCGAAACCGACATCCGTAGTCTTACAACTTGCGGATCACTCTACAGTTAAGCCGTGGGGAGTAATAGAGGATGTACTAGTTCAAGTAGGTAACCTTGTTATTCCAACGGACTTTATTATTCTTGACTACAAAGCAGATAAGAACGTCCCATTCATTCTTGGGCGTCCATTCCTAGCCTCCAGCGATACTATAGTGAATGTGAATGAAGGAACCGTGACCCTTAGTATTGGAGATAACGCTGAAACATTCTATGTTTCGGGAAAGAAGAGGAAAAAGAAGTCGAAATAACTATATCCAATTAGAGCAGTAACCAAGAAGCCAGAACCTGAAAGTCTCCAAGAAACCATAGAGAAAAAGATTGAGTTTGGGGTAGGAGACGAGGTGGCATTGAAACCTCCCAACCCCAAACAGAGCAGTTCTTGGAAGGGACCTTATGTTATCACGCACATTATCTCAGAAGGAGTGGTCGAAATCAAGGCTATCAAAGGTTGCAAGCTCGATTTGGTAAGTGTTAATCATCTCACTCACTGCTGGGGAGGCTATAAAAAGAAATAACCGAGGTAACTCGTCTAACTTTGAAAGACGTTAAACAAAAGTGCCCTTTGGGAGACATCCCATATTAATTTTTATGTTTTTATGTTTTAGTTTTAGTTTAGTTTAGTTAATTTTAGTTGATATTGCATATTTGAGGAAGGTATTAGTGTTTTTGATGATTAGGTATTGGAGAAATCGAGTTAGGGAAGCGAGCAAAATTTTTTCGAACAGAGAAACTTCGGAAAGTCATATCTTTGCGCTCGGATGTCGGAATCAGGTGATTTTTGAGCCTAAACTGCATAACTTTTCGAGATCTAGCTGATGGGGAGGTTTTTGCCAGGTACGGTACACCGGACCTCAGCCGCAGTGCACCGCACGGTAAAAACCCGTGCCACGGGGTAGAGCTACGGGTTTTATCCAGAAACGAAAAAAAAATATAGCTGATGGGTCCGGTATACCGGACCCTATACCGTGCCATGCACCGCACAAACACGTACCACGGGGTCCTACCACGGGTTTTTTGACGTAGGAGGCGCGGAGCACCCCCGCGGTACACCGGACCATGGTCCGCAGCTCAAAAACCCGTACCACGGGGTCCTACCACGGGTTTTATCCAGAAGCTAAAAAATTTTGATCATCAGATGTTCCGGTATACCGGAGGATATGCCCGGTATACCGCGCCACGCCGCCAGAGAGAGAAAGTTACGGGTTGAGCTTATAAAAGAGATATAGAGCTATTAATTCCAAATTTCATAAACCTCAAGCCTCTTTCTCCTCTCCAGAACTCTCCCAACTCCATTAAAGCTCCAACAAACCTTCATCTAACATCAAAACATCACCAAATTCTCATCCAAATCCTTCCCTACATCATTACAAAGGAGATTCAAGCACCCAAATCATATCAAGATACCTAGAAACCAAGAATCAAAACCATGAATTTCAACATCTTTTTCTAAAAATCCTTAAACCCACACCATTAAAGCTTGATTCCATCATACCCACATGGAGAATTGTCATCCTAACACCTTTCCTAACCAAAATAAAGCTTGTTCCACCTATGATCATAAGTTACAAATTTCAAGAGTGTTTAAAGCTTTGAGTTGGGGGTCAAAAGAGATGATGAAGAGAATAGAGATATTATCAAGTGTATGGGATATAAAGAATCAAAGCACGATATTGGGTAAGTTCTATATGAAATCAAATGAGATGGATACTAGTTTGGGAATAATTACAAGATAATTGGAGTCAAGCAATTAGAGAGGAACCGGTTTTTGGTGGATTCAAATCCTAAAAAGCAAGCAATTGTAATTAGGGAGCAGAAGATGCCAATACCTCTTCTAATCAAAGATTCCTATATCAAAGATGAACAAAAGCTTTTGGGACGCTAGTAGCTGTATTCAAAACATATTCCTGAATGAACAACTGTCACATGAGAGATTATTCAAAGAGTAAAGTTGGAAAAAGATAAACAAGAGATTTCTAGAGTGTGATTGATTAGGATGGAGCATAAGAAGATGTAAGGGAAAGCGAAATTGGTGATAATAGAAGTTTCATACATGGAAAGCACTGCGCCCTACTCCGGGTATTGATCAGGCGAGGCAATTGCCTCGAAGAGTATGTTTTCTTTCTTCCTTACCAATTCTTTTATGTGCAATATGTACTAAAATTTTAATTTCTTTTATTTTATTTTCGAGTTTTTTCGAGTCGTGGGGACACGGCTCATTTTTGAGTTGGGGTGTGGGGATTCGTTGTCTCTCATCTCCATTTTTCTGTTTTTTAGGTAAAATTAAAATTTTTGAGAAGGTTTAGATGTATATAGAGTGTGTTTAATAGCTTGAAAGCATAAACTCAGTGAGTTAATGATAGAAAGTAATATGTTTATGAGCTATTTTATTTTGTATGCTTTGAAGTATTTGCAGGAAAACACACATTGAAAGTAAAGAAAAGATTAGTGAGCAATGCGATAGAAAGTATGTTCGATCTCAGTGAACCTTGAGAAGTGTGTAGGCCGTGAGATCCAAGCTAGTGACAAAAACCATTTGATGAAAGTGCTAAAGGTAAGAAAATAACGAAATTGCATAGTGTAGAAAGTGATTAAGGCGGTTCTTTCATATTGAAGCCCTTGAAGCCTTTTCATACCTTCTCACCTTGTGATTTTTGATTTTA
Source organism: Nemophila menziesii (assembly GCA_029959085.1). Taxonomy (NCBI): domain Eukaryota; kingdom Viridiplantae; phylum Streptophyta; class Magnoliopsida; order Boraginales; family Hydrophyllaceae; genus Nemophila; species Nemophila menziesii. The sequence goes on from JARWIR010000089.1 coordinate 1,475,998, forward strand.
TATGCTATATCCTTCTCAGCCCCTTCTAGCCTTTCTAAAGCCTTTTTATTTAAACACATTATAAGCCATATCCCTTTAGATTATAGGACTTTTCCATATGACCCGCACTCGAATCGCGATGCATAGACAGTTGTTTTAGAGCTTGAGTTTGGGGTGGTGGGTCCACCATTATGGGAAATATTATTGGAATGGGATTTTTGAGCTTATTAATTGTGCTCTGTTATTTATATTGATGATGATTCACAAGATTATATTGTAACCCTTTGCCGGGGTAATAGTGAATGAAAAAGAAGCTACGAGCTAATTTTGCCAATAAGGGCATAAAAATATATATATGAAAAAATAGCGTGATATCTCATCATTAAAAAGAGTCATAGCTAAAGAAATTGATTTGAAAAGAAAATATATATATTCGGACCGGCAAAATGGAATTTTTAAGTGAACATCTTATGCTTCAATTGGGTTATTGGGGATGCTAAATTGTGCATCAAAGAAATCATTGGGTTGAGTGAGAAACGTTTTATGAGAGTAACTCAAGCTCTAGGGCGATTCGTTGATGGCTAGTGAGGAGAGAGCCAAAAGCTCACTCTAAATTATCCAAATATACTTATCATACAGTCCCTAAGCCTAAATTACAACCTTAAAGACCTTTTGATTCTTTGCTATGTAATCGAGAAGTGATTGAGCCAATAGAGAGTAGTTAAATGGATCTTTGGACACTAGTGAAGTTTGATGAACAATCTATAGCTTCCTTGGTGAACTGAGTAAAGTTCCAATCCTTCTTACATTGCGAAGCTAATCTGATCTTGAATTCAAGCCGTGTTGACTGTGGATATTAGAAGTGTACAGGTATGTAGTTTATAAATATTATTACATGAAATTTTCTGAGTAGTTGCTTTGAGTCTACTCTCCATATTCTTCTATCTTCTGTCTTCTGTGCTTAATTGACCTAGGTGTGTATTTAGAGACTTCCCTTTGTTTTTATCTTTATTGTATCGGGACGATACAACTTTGAGTTGGGGGTCTTGATGTCTCCTCATTTGTGATAGATTTATATTAGGATGAGACATCATTTTTAGTGATTTAGAAGTCATTATAGTCGATTTTCTTGAGAAATGCTACACTTTCCTATTTTGAGTCTTGATTTAGTAAAATAATATTTTTAGAGCATATTGGGTTTAATTATTTATTTAGTGTGAAGCTTTAAAGATAATTATGGAGATTAATTAGATTCCAAGTCAAAGACTACAACTTATGGAAAGAGATAAGCATGGTAATTGGAGATAAGGAAACAAAAGCTAAAAACATGGAAAAGGAAAACCTGCCTTAATCCTGAATTTCTGCACCTACGACCACAAATCAGCTTATATCGCAAGAACGGTGTGGAATTTGGAGAAACGGTCAAGAGCAAAGTCGAAGAGCTTTCCGAGACGATCAATTTGGTGTACTCATACGCGTCAAACGGATGAATATCGAAGCTGTTAGAGCTAAAAGAAGATCGGACCTGATTTCATGTTTTTAGGGTTACGAATTTGAGTTGGGCTTGGAGTCCACTACTTACTTCTCCTTCAAGAAAACGAATTAGGGCTTCCAAGATACCTATAAATACACCCTCTTATCATTGTAAACATGTCCTTGCTCAGTTCTAAACATTAGCTTAAATTATAAACAATAGCTTAGTCCTTTACATTAATATTCATCCTTAGAATCAAGCTATTCATTCAAGAAGCAAGCTGACCTATAGAGGAAGACAAGAAGAAGAAGATTGGAGACTGACAAACTCCTCTTCTACATCTCACCTTCTCTATATTTAGAGTAATTAGCTATAGATCTATTCTCAACCATATTTCTAAGCTTTTATTCTGTAAGTTTACTTTTAATTGTTGGATTATTATTTTGTCTTTAAATACTATTTGTTATTTTAATTGATTGAGCTTGGCGTATATTGTTATTATGTGTTTTGACTTATTGTTACACCTTAGATTTGGCCAATCTTAGGATTATTCTTAGTTATTGACAACACCACATAATCGTCTAGTTTTGATCCCTTGCCTAACTAGATAGCCATTAAGGTTTGATTTAATCACCAATCATTACTTAGGATTCCCTAGTAGTGGAGAGGTTGCTCCTAAGCCTAGAAGGCTAGGTAGAATTTAGAATCCTGGTTAATATATAATGCTTAATCCGTGGCATGTTAGAATAACGATTTAGTAATAGACTCATATTAGTAATCCTAATCTATTTGACTTACATTCATATTTAGTTATTTGTTTTGTTTATTTGTTTTAATTATTTAATTGCGTAGATTGTTATTTCATCTTTTTATATCTTTATTTAAAACATCTAAATTCATCTACGCTTGTTAAATATAAGTAGATCTAACGGATACAATCCCTGCGAACGAACTTGACTTATCATTAAAACTTGCAAACGATCTGTGATACTTGCAGTGAGTTCCGTGGTTCTCAAGGGTGTGTGACTCTTTATTATTATCTTTATTTATCTATTATTTTATCACACCTTTGCCCCCACCAGGGTTTAATTGACCTACTCATCATAAGGATTGTCACGAATATGTAAAGTAGTTCAAGAGATGACAATTCTCCAAAACATCGCCAATAGGGACAAGATGCCTATGAACTGTCTTGGAAGTGGAGATATTCCACGTGTGGTGTCGATTTCATGACATCGTTCGTTTCAATTTAAGGTAATTGGTCTATCTTGCTAGTTTACGATAATATTTCTAAATGGGTTAAAGTCGTAGCGTTGTCAACCAATGATTTGAAAGAGGTGATAAAATTTCTAAGATTACACATATTTACCATGCACGATACTCCAAGATTTATCATAAATGATGGAGGCACGCACTTTGTGAATAAATGGTTGAAACGGCTCTTCTAAAATATGGGATCAGACACAGGTTAGCTATTGTTTATCATCCACAAACAAACGATCAAGACAGAGTTTCTAACCGGGAGATTACATCCATTCTTGAGAAGACTGTGGGACTGACAATGATATATTGATCAACAAAACTTGATGATGCACTATAGTGGGAAAGACATTGCTATTTTATTTTCCAACAGAAAAAAAATAACGACCTAGAGCGGTCAGTATTAGTTTATTTTTTTCGACCATTTTCGACGATCATTAAAGGCACTTGCAGTATTAATGTTTGTGTAGTTAATTATGATTATTTGGTTTTTGAGTAATTAGATAAATTTATATAATTAATCATTTTTTTAATAATTTGCAGATCTTAAGGCGTAAGGTTGCCGTAGCTGATGCTGAATCAATCCTTATTTCAATAAGTATAATGCTCATTTAACTTTCGCTAGCTTGATGAGAGTTTAATTATTGGATTTGGTGTCAAAGATATATGCAACCTTATCAATATAAGGAGATGTGTATTGTCTGTCGTTTAAATTTATGAACAAAATTGTTTATCACATTGAATAACACTTCATCTCATTCTGCCAAATTAGTGAGATCTGTTAAGTTCGATTACATAGTGTTATATAATAGTGTTTCATTGTTTACACTTTCTGGAAAAAAATGGTTTACCCTATGTGGTGGTTGTTGGGATATAAATCAATTGTTTAGAGTAATTGTTATTAATCCGATCATACTCTTTTGGAGAATTGGAAAAAATTTAGATTAAAATTTTAGGTTAATGCCCAATAGGCACCTGTCACCTTACACCTTTGCCCATAAAAGACACCTCTTTTTTAAAGAAGAGTGAGTTATGGGAAACTTCCCAAAACTCCAAATCTGAGTTATGGGAAGCTTCCCATAACTCAAACAACTCTTTTGATGGGCAAAAAAAAAACAAAAAAAAATGTATATGGCCTTTTATGGGCAAATAAATGATGGTTGGGGTGAGGATGAATTAATTCTATCTTGAGGTGTTTTTTGGGCATTAATCCTAAAATATTAAACAAATCTATCCCACATAGGGGGATTTTTGTACATGAAATGTCCCACATAGGAGGAGAGATGGAAAAAATATTAGTTTAAATTAGGCTACCCATCTATTATTTCCAAAAGAACAATAGACTATGAAATTTAAAAGGGAATTGTCAAATCCCCACATGCGCGCACCACCATCTCCCGCCCGGCCCGGCGACGTTAACGGCGTGGGCTCGTGGGGAGTTGGGGAGTTGGGGAGTTTGGGGAGTCAAAAAATGAAAAATGAAACACCTTTTATGAAATGACTCAAGGATAATGGTCAGTTGGAGTTCAAATCCTATCATCAGGAAGACATAACGTTCACGCATCTTTGAAAAAGAGTAACATCTGTAACCTCCAAAATAATGGAGCACTTGAAGACCCTTTATAGTGACGGTTCTGAAAGGCCCTTACTCTCCCAATTTTCCTGTAAATAGAGACTCTCTCTCACTAGCCAAAGACACTAAATACACCAGAAAAGAGACACGAAATACACCAGGAAAGAATAACACTCTGCCTCTCTTTCTCTCTAAAAAACGCACGCTAAGTAAGAGCTTAGTTTTTCCGTTAGAGATACCGATACGCGAGAATATCTTTTTAACAACCATAGGTGTAAGTATTTCTTTTCTTTCCGTGTAAGTGTATGTTCGTTTCCTGCAATCGTATTTCATTTTGCTGTAATAGTTAGTTTACGCTAAAACGAATATTATTTCTTTTACTTTTGGAAAATCATTTTTGTTTTGTCAAAACCGGTGATTATTTTAATTACTTTCGTTTTCTGCAATCATATTTCATTTTGTTGTAATAGTTAGTTTACGCTAAAACGAATATTATTTCTTTTACTTTTGGAAAACCATTTCTGTTTTGTCAAAACCGGTGATTATTTTACGAATAAATCGTTAATTATCTATTTACTTGATTTGATTAACGATCCACTTCCAACCAAATTACGCCACGTCATGAGTGATATATTGGGTGGTATGAATTTGGGGGGTATATATATTTACTCTTAATTATAGTGGTATGTTTATGGATACTTAAACTCATTGTTTTCTATCACAATTCACATGTGAAGTTGTCCACTCTCGTTCAAACCATGCGCTTTCATCTTTGTTTAACATTATTTTAAGATTTTCTTTTGTAATATTGTAGGTCAAATGCAATACTACCCCTGTACTTTACCTAAATAACCTCTTCAACCCCTGAATAGAAAATTACCAAGACAGACCACTCTTACTACAAAGATAATTATTAGCCCTTTTTAATAATATTATCATATCATGACAAAAAATGTATTCCACTAATTATTTTTGTTATGTTTATGAGTACAATAAGATCTAAAGAAGCGTGATATTTCTTGAGGTTGACTTGTGAAGTTTGTGCATGTTACAACGTATAGAATTCTACACTACCAAACAATAACCATATGCTGATGAAAAAACCCTGAACATTTTTTAAAGCGTTTGTATCCTAGTAAAACAGGACAAATCCTCAGCCTCACGAACGATATTTCAGACTTCTCACGCTATAGCCGATCTTCCAGACTTGTAGCATGACTTGTTGTAAGAACTTCAATTTTCCAGGCGGTAAACCTTAATACCCCTTCTTCTTTACGGTATTCTATCAAAGAAAGGTAAGAAAATTCATCAGAAAAACAAGAAAAAAAATGTGAGGAAAAAATGAAGAAAACAAATATATTTTAATTAAGGTTCAAGTTTATGACATATCTTGAAGGTTTGAAGCTGCACAATATATATATATATGATCCTCCAGGAGCTCCCTTCATTCCAAGTCGTGGGCATAGAAGGCGGAAGGAGTCGCTCCCTTCGCATGCATTGGTTATAAACTTAACATTGGTTATCCGAACTTGGAAAATATTAAGCATAACCATGTGCATGAAATGGCAGCTCTTACCGCCCCTAGTCCTCGTACTTGGAACGAAAGGAGCTCCTTGTTTCTTACGTATACACACAAATCATAGTCTTGCACTGATGTAAATGATTTTGGAGGCAAAGAAATGTATTAAAGATTTTTGCAAATTCAGTAAAAATTACAATTTGACATTTATATCTCACTCTACAAGTGATTATATTGTTGGGCCACAATTTGTGAGAATGAGACATGCCCTTTGCTTATTTATACTCCTATTACCCTCCCTTGAACTCAGGCTGATTTTGGTTGGATATACATATACTATTATATTATTGACATGGAATCCTTTTGTTTCTTCCAATGCGGATTATAAGAAGTCTTTTCATTGATCCTTAATTTGGACAGTAGCTCATGAACTTTATGTGATTACACTATAGACAAAAATTAAAAGCATGAGATGTCAATGATGTCTCATTGAGTCATATCTCAACCGGAGATGATTCTTAGGCGAGGACAAGGAAATTGGTTTGAATATGAAAATATCAATCGAGATGTATTGGAACAAGCTTTACTCTAACATTTAACATGTCACATGCACGATTTAATCAATATATCTATTAGAACATAACATTATATTTGGGGTAAATTAAAAAAATGATTGGAATTTTGGATTTTCAATACTTAACGGTATTTTATCCATTAAATTGGAAGATAATTATCTAACCGGGTTTAAAAACCTTTTCTCAAAGACCCAATTAATTTTAGAGTAAGGATATATACTGCCTAAATTCATATCACCCAAATTCATACCATCCAATGACGTGGTGTGAATTGGTTGGTTACATATTTTTTTTCTTGATTTGATTAAAGATTTGTAACCAACCAATTCACGCCACGTCATTGGATAGTATTTAGGTGGTATATATGATTACTCTTAATTTTACTTCCACCTAATCAATTCTTTTTATTAAAATTCAATTGAAAGATTTAATACAAATGCTTTTAATCAATTTATTTTACTAATATATCACACAATAATCCCACATATTTTCTAATTACAAATCCTAATAATCTTTTCAAAACATTCTTATCTTTCAACCCTTACCTAAAATTCATTTCAAGGTGGCTAAACGGCGACACCCTTTTCATTTCAGACGAGTTTCAACAGTTTCTATACATGGGGATCTCGTCTCCATTCTAGCAGATCTGATCGAAGGTGTCATGGAAGCATTCTAGCACAAGTGAAAAAAAAGTAGTTAAAGAGAGAGAAAAGGTTAAAATGTGTATCTCCTTAAATCGTTAATGTATTTATTTTCTTGATTTGATTAAAGATTTGTAATCAACCAATTCAAGCCACGTCATTGGATGGTATTTGAGTGGTATGATTTTGAATGGTATATATCATTACTCTATACATGCTATGCGATACAAATTATGGAGTTTAACAACCGATGTTTTGGATATGGAGGATGGCTCAAAGTACTTCTTTGAAGCAGTCGTCAAGAAACCACCAAACTCCGATAATTTCACATCGGTAAACTCGGGGGTCCATCTCACTTCGACCATGGATAGTCTTACGCTTTCCTACGAATCGACAGATTCAGTTTACCTTGGCCCTTGTTTGGCAAGCTTGCAACGATGTGTTTTTTAAATAAAAATTATGTGATAAAAGAGCAACTCTTGGAATCAATAGAGAATTAGAGAAACACACATGCGATGGAGTGGAAATTTTTAAATAGTTTCATAGAACCTTCATCTTTTAGAGTGAATGCCCATTAACCACCTGCCACCTTAGTCACTTGCCCATAAAAGGCACTTAAGGTAAATATACCTTAATGCCCTTAGCCCAATAACCACCTGCCACCTTAGCCACTTGCCCATAAAAGGCACTTAAGGTAAATATACCTTAATGCTTACTGCTGTCGACTGCTGCTGCCAAGGGCGAGTAGTGGACTTGTGCAAGTACAATTTTTGTCAAGGGCGAGTAATGGGAGTGTTTCCCACAACTCGTGCAAATACACTTTTGTACTGTATGGGCTAATGTTGAGTAATGGGAGTGTTTCCCACAACTCGTGCAAGTACACTTTTGTACTGTATGGACTAATGTTGAGTAATGGGAGTGTTTCCCACAACTCGTGCAAGTACATTTTTGTACTTGTGGACTAAATGTTGAGTTCTGGGATAGATTCCCACAACTCGTGCAAGTACACTTTTGTACTTGTGGGCTAATGTTGAGTAGTGGGAATGTTTCCCAGCACTCGTGCAAGTACACTTTTGTACTTGTGGGCTAATGTTGAGTTATGGGAATGTTTCCCACAACTCGTGCAAGTACACTTTTGTACTTGTGGGCTAATGTTGAGTAGTGGGAATGTTTCCCAGCACTCGTGCAAGTACACTTTTGTACTTGTGGGCTAATGTTGAGTTATGGGAATGTTTCCCACAACTCGTGCAAGTACACTTTTGCCGCTTCATCATTTGCTTTTTTATTTTTTAATATGTTTTGTTTGCATAAATCAATCAATGTATGGCACTATGTGCTCTCTAGCATCCAACTCAGTAACATGCTTAATTACGCGCTTTTCTATTTTATAATTCAAAAAAAAAAGTGTATCTATATCTACAGTAATTAATAAAAACTTAAAGAGATTATAAATTCGCTAATTTACTTGGGTCGCAGCGAAAAGAATTTTTCAACATCTGCAAAAATAAATTAAGAAATAATTACCAAAAAATATGATTGTTAGTATTTGAACATTTAAAATCCAATTTCAAATAAATTACCAAAAACGTAAAATAATAATTAATTTTGAATTATATTAAATAATAATTATATGATATATATGTTGATTATTATAATATATAATTTTCACCAGTGGTTAACGCTTTAATCAAGCCAGCTCTTTGCCCCTTATAGTCTTTGAAGGAGGGAAAATTTGGAGACGGCTGTTGGGGTGGGTAAAATAGGAAAGAAAAAAAAAGGAGTGCCTTTTATGGGCAAGAAGAAAGCGGCAGGGGTGAGGAGGCATTAATTCTAATTTGAGGTGTTTCTTGGGCAATAATCCCATCTTTTATGGATTCTAACATGTGATATTTCAAAATATGCATTCCATGTCCTAGTTTTTGTTTCATGTCCAATTTCAGTAATCAAACAATTATTGGACAAAATTAGCATGGTAAAAAAGGATCGAGGATCACGTTACACAAAAATGAAAATAGAAAAGGTCTGCATTGCCATGAACGGCATTTGGAAAAAATTACGAAAGAGGAGGGCTCTTTAGGAATATCTACTGTTTTTCTATTTGAGTAATGCGGGGTATCACCTAGAAAACAATTACTGAAAAATGATATGGATCCTGCGTGGTCCAATCATGCAAGAGAGAAAAAAGAAATAGATAGGAAAGAGAAACGGCATGATTGGACCATCCACTATCGAAATCATAGTTGATTTTTGGGTGATTACTTTTAGGATGATACTCGGCATTATTTTTCTTTTTCTTTGCTTCTTCAGAGGGTATCAATATTGCAATTATTCCTAATATTATCTTTTAATTCTATCATTAATAATTAGGTAAGCAATTTTGAGGAATTAAGCTCCTTTTCTCTTAGTACACTGCGCATGAAAAGAGTGGAGAATATCTGACGTGCATGCTTGTGTTTTTGCAGGTGATTCTAAAATTTGTGAGTAGACAATTCATATAGTGGAGAGGTACAAGGAGAGAAATGCTAATCTGCTGTCAATACTTGATCTTTTCATGCAAATTGTACGCTTACTTTTGAACGCATGTAAATGCTGATAGTATGGCAATACTGCAATATTTGAGTAATGATATATACCACCTGTGGCATGAATTTGTTGGTTAAAAGTCTTTAATTAATTTATTTGATTTGATTAAAGATTTACTTCCAATCAATTCACGCCACGTCATGGGTGGTAATTGGGTGATATAAATTTGAATGGTATATCATTACTCTACTTATTTTTTGTTTTCGAGTCCCTACTTACATATGGAAAGTTAAATTGGCTTGAATCGTTGTACAGAGCTTGATTTTTAAATGATGATATAAAATGTATTTCATTGATTACTTTTGTTATCTTTATGAGTACAATATATGATCTAATGAACCATGATTATTCTTGAGTTTTTCACTGTCTTGCTAAAGTTTCTCAATATTTCCACTACCAAACAACAACTATATGCAGACGAGAAAACTCTAAACGATTTTTAAAGCTTTAGAATTCTAGTAAAACAGCACAAAATCCTCACAAACCGATCTTCCCGACTCTCACACGTGACTATGGCTGATCTTCCAGACTTGTAATTAAAGTGATCTGTTGTATCAACATCGAAAGAAAATTAATTATTCATCACACTACAAGAAATAGTATCTTTAGCGGCAAAAAATTTAACACTAAAAATCTTAATTTTGCCGCTAATAGTCGTTATTTTTCGCCTCTATAAGTTTCTCGCTATAGATACCTTTAGTAGCAAATTATTTGTTTTTGCCTTTATTAACTTTATCTTTAGCGGCAAATATTGTCGCTTAAAATATAATTAGAGGCCATTTTGGTTTTTAAAAATATCATTAGAGGCCATTTTAATTGTTGCCGCAATAGCTTTCCCGCTAATGCTATCATTAGAGGCCATTTTAATTGTTGCCTCAATAGCTTCTCCGCTAATGCTACTATTTCTTGTAGTGTCAGAAAAACAAGAAAACGTGACGAGAAAAGGAAGAAAACAATATATATGATAAGATTCAAGTATATGGCATATGATCTGAAGCATTGAAGCTGCATTCTGATGAACAATATATGATCCACCAGGAGCTCCCTTCAGTCCAATACGTAGGCAAAGAAGGCAGAAGGAGTCGCTCCCGTTGCATGCACAGGTTAAGCTAAACATTTACTCGTGCCTTCTTCCATTTAGTATGCCTAATCTGAGATTGATCTCCAAACTTGGAAAATACTAAGCATAACCTTGTGCATGAAATGGCAGCTCTTACCACCCCTAGTCCTCGTGTTGGACCGAAAGGAGCTCCTCATTTCTCACACATACACACAAACTATAGTTCCACGCTGAGTTAAATGATTTTGGAGACAAAATTAAAACACTAAAATATTATTGTAATATGTTATAGATTTTTGCAAATTCATTAATTAGTTTCTACACTTTCACATATGTATGTCTCACACTACAAGTATTAATAATGTTGGGCCACCAATAATTGTGAGAATGAGACATGCCCTTCCTTGCTTATTTATACTACCCTTCCTTGAACTAAGGCTTAATTTAATTAGATATTACATATACTATTATATTATTGACATGGAATCCTTTTGTTTCTTCCAATGTGGATTATAAGAAGTCTGTTCATTGATCCTTAGTTTGGACAGTAGCGCACAGATATCTACTAGGTTATTGAAACATATATGATTGCACTATGGACAAAAATAAAAAGCATGAGATGTCTATGATGTTTCATTTCTCAACCGGAGATGATTCTTAGGTGAAGACAAGGAAATTGGTTTGGACATGAGAATCTCAATCTAGATGTAATGGAATATGCTATGAGATTAAGGTCGACTTTCCTATTTATTAGCCACATTTTTTGGAAGTCAAACTCATACTCCCTATCTAATATTAACTTTTAAAAATAGTTACACTCCAACAGTTTATGATTTTCAGCTCTCTATTCTTAAAATTCCTATTTTCAGACTTTACTCCAACAGGTTCCTTATTTCATCAACCCCTTTTAGAACAATTTCATCTTCAACATTTTTCCGACAACTTTATTATTTTACAAGATTTGTAAATTAAAAAAAATTATATTATTATATTTCTATTTTTTAATTCGTTACTTGAATATTCATAATTAATATTATATATACTGATTATAATTTTTTTAATAGCTATAATTTCTATTGATTATAATTTCCGCGAAAAATTTAAAATTATGTCAATTTTAAGTCTTGACATTGTCTTATCGCGTCATGTCATATCGGTTTCTTTTATGTCAATCGTTATATCGTTTCATGTCAATCGAGATATCATTTCATATCAATCGAGATGTCATTTCATGTCAATCGTTATTTCATCTCATGTCAATCGAGATATCATTTCATGTCAATCGAGATATCATTTCATGTCAATAAAGAACTAAAACCACAATAAAAAACAATAGAATCAATAAAGAATAAAGAACTAAAGATGAAAGCACCATGACTAATACAAATGAGCATATACTACATACATTATCACGCTGAGTACTCAGTTTACAAAAAGAACATCAATATTATAGAAATTGTACTGATATTAGTTTATGTGATAAAAAAACAAATTCCCCACACAAGACTAAGCAACCTGGTTTTTTTTTTGTCAACTACTATGCAAACTAACCAATCCAACGTCTCAAGCACTACTTTACAAGGTCTATACTCATTCACCTAAGAACTTCAACATCCCAACAAGAAGAAAATTCCTATATTCCTCTCAGACCGATCTCCAATTTTATTCATCTTTTGTCCAAACAGTAAGATCGTTGTCCAAATATTACAAAAAAAATTGGCCTTTTTGCTTGACATATGTATTGAAATTCAAAATCATTTATAGAATAGATCATCTTTGCTCCTAATATAATTTCAATGAACAATAAAGAAAACAAATAGATATAAACCCTAATCAAATCATTTTGTTTTAGATAAAATTTCTAAAAATTAGCATATCTAAAAAAACTAAGGCACAGCTGGGTATAAACCACACTGTTCACTATCAACTTAGCTTTGCCTTGTCACTAATAATTCCACTTAGCATAAGAAAATACAAGTATTAGTACAACTAAGTCAATATAACAAACACGTCTGCAATCAATTAAGATACATGCATGGATTGATTATAACAACTTGATAAAAAATTACAATTGAAATTCAAAATAATTTATAAAAATAGATCATCTTATACATTTGTTCCTAATATAATTTCACTGACTAATAAAGAAAGAAAATAGATATGAACCCAAATTAAATCATTTTGTTTTAGATAAAATATCTATAAAATTAAACCCTAATCTTTACAATAATACTTTAACCCATTAAGTAAAACTTCATATTTAAGAAAAAAAATTGTATTTAATCAAATAATTTTAATATTTAACCTAAATTAGAAGATTAAATTTAAAATAGTTACAGTATATACCTAAAATTATATGGTAAGAATGTAAAGTTTTAGGCCTAAGAAAAGAAAGAAAAGGAGATATAAAGAATAGAACACTTACTGAAATCTTGAAGCAATTAAAATTGTTGTAGAAAAAGTAGCGAAATTTTGAGTTTGAAGGAGAAGAAGATACAGTGAGCGAGTGAAAGTAATAAAAATAAAATAAAATAAAGGTAGCGAAGAGACATTTTAAGCCAGATGTGGCTAGAATATGGGATGAATCAGGTTCCTCACAATCGGATTGTATACAATAGGGAGCTTAGAGGCCCAAAACTTATTAGTCAAACCTCAATTGTGATATAAAACCACATCAAGGGCCTGTTGGACTCAGCCTAACATTTAACATGCACCACTGAATCAATCTGTTTCTTGGAACGTAACATTGTATTTTGGATGGATTTTCCCCAACGCATGGGGTAGGAGAATTTTGTTTGCTACCATCTCGAAGCGCATCACCTCAACCCCAAGGTAGGTTGACCTCCAGACATTTAAATATATTAAAAAAAATTGTATCGATCCTAAACACCTAGTTTGAAAGGGTGGATTTCATACAATCACATGTCATTAAGAGTTGTTTTGTATCTAATTGGGATTAACTCACTGGGCAGGACCTTGGTCATCCAGTCTAATGGTGCATGTTCAAACCGAATCCATAACTCCGAATCCAAAATGACTCTCCTATATAACAAAAAAAGTTCTTTTGTATAAATATACCATTACTCTAAAAAGAAAAATATTGTATATATACCATTTGAAAAAGATTTGCACTTATGCCATACTGAAATCTCAAATTTTAAAATGACAGTGATCCGTCTCTTTCTTCCGTTAAATACCCCTTTACTTATTCTCCCACTCATTCTCATTCTCATTTTTTTTTAATTAAAGTATATATATAATTTCACATTTATATCTTAACAGAAGAAGAGTGTTGTGATATTAATGAAATTTGATCGTATTATCTATAGGGGAGACAAAAGGAAAATTTTGGGAATAAAAAAGAGGTAGGTGGAAATAAAAGAGAGAATTGGTGCGGGAAAGGAAGGGATTCACGCAAATTGCTCATTGAAAACAATTTCGGGAACTCAGTTACCAAAATGAAATCCATTTCCGAAAATAAGGTTTCGTAATTGTATATATTTGTAATTCTTTCACGGCGTGGTATATTTATGCCGTCTTTTGTAAAAATAGTATATTTATGCAAAAAAACTCATAATTCAAGGTAGGCTGACCCGGACACACAACTTAGGAAGCTTTTTATGTCTACTAACCCCTAGCGCCTACCTTGAAAGAATGATTTTTCCAACCAGGACCGGTCCTAATAGTAGGCCGAAAGAGGCGACCCGCTTCGGGCCTTTGATTTTTTTATGTTTTTAAGGACCCTCGATTTATAATTTTTTTATATAGATGGGTCTAATTGTGTAAGTTTGCTTTGGTTCCATGTCGGAAACATCCCGGTTTTTAAACACCTGTTATCCAAGGTAGATTTACCTGTTACACGTAGTTTAAGAGAGATTTTTGTAACGACCCTCCTTCGTTTGGCCCTCCTATGCCTTAGGGTGGATCATATATTTTGGCCTTTGTACTAACCATCTTGCGCTCAAGGGTGTTTTCGATATTTTTTTAAGACAATGGTTACCAAAATATATATTCATATATTTATCAAGTCATCGTTACATATGGCTCCGGTCTTTATAGAAAGGTAGGTTTCGTCTCATATGCCTGTAAAAAGTTTCAAGTGCTCGACATGCCAAGCATGCGGGGCCATTTTACACTTTTGGGGGTTCAGGGGAGATTTAAATTTCAGATTTGCTCATTATTTTCTCTACCTTTTATATATACCAAAGTCTACTTATGACATAGGAAAGATTTATGAAATTTTATGGTATCCTACATAATAGTACATATATAATTACGAGGATTAATACTAAAAACTATCTTCAATAATCAACTTTTATTGATCATATAACTGTTATTATTTTACAAACATACGAACACGGACACACATTATCTTTTTTATGTGACAAAGAGTATCAAGTCGACCATTTGTCTATATATACATATTCAAAATAAATACAATACTAATTTAGTTTTTTTTTTAATTATGTGATTTATATTTGATAAGCGTTATACAAGTTTAGTAATGATAATTTGGTTAGCAGTTTAAGTTTATACTATGAGTTATATGTTAGTTTTTGTATGTGTTGATATGAATTGGTTCTAATATATCATGGATTTTGTATATACTTAGTGCCCGTTTGGGATTGATTATTTTAGAGCTAAAAGCGCTTTTTGATTAAAATTAAATTATTTGTAAAAAATATAAAAAAATATTTTGACATCTAAAATCATTTTAAGTGATTATTTTAATAATCACTAATCTAGTGCTTTTTCAAAAAGTGATTTTTAGAGTCTAAAATATTGCTATGAATCTAAAATCACTTTAAGTGATTATTTTAAAAAGCAAACGAGCACTTACTTATATACATTTCATATACATGTGTATATGTTTAGTATATTGTAAGTTCATATAATTGTATAGCTAAATATTTCAATGGTAAAAAATATGAATGTACTTATACCAAGCATATATTTAAAAAGGGTAGACCCGAGGTATCTATATGAGGTCTATGGATCCCATTGATTTTGAAGAAAATCCTTGTACCCCTATAAGATACTTATGGCCAATCCTTTTATTTTGGAAACATATACTTAGTCTATTTCGGAAAAACTATCCTCCCATCCTTACTTTTAAAAAAAAATGTTAAGTTTTTAAACATGTTTGACAAATTATGAATGGTTTTTTATTTGTTATCTATTTAATTTTTAAGATAAAACAGAATTACCTTATTAATTCTACCAAATTGTATAATTAGAAAAGAAAAACAATTTATCTTATATGTTGTTGCTTATAATAGAACCAAGATCTCTATTAATAAAAACAATGGAGTAAACCATTATTTTAGGGTTAGCTTAATTGGGTAGGGTCTTGTTACTTCTTTTTCACTTTAAGGGTATGAATGAGAGGTGCAGGGTTCAAATATTTATTTAATATACCAAAAAGCCACTTTGGACTTTGAGCCATTTTAACTCCAAAAAGATTCGATTTCAGGTTCCCCTGGTCACTGCAGAGTATTTTAACCACCAGAGCAACTATCCAAAGATCGAATCCCTCCATATACATAGACGATCTAGTTCCGATTTACCTCGAGAGTATTTATGGGGAGGCATGCATATTCTTTGTGGTACTAGTCGAGGTGGCGCAATGGTGTAAACCACCAGACCAAGCCGACTTATTGATTTACCAAACAATGTAGTACTTATTATCTTAAATAATTTATTTTAGTAATTTTTGGACCCTTTCAACTCAATTTGTGGTGTATTTTATATGTTAATCCTTTCAAAGGTTGTGGTACCACAGATCATTCAGTTATTGAGTATCTCATGAAGAAGAATGATGCAAAGTCGCGTCTCATCAGATGGATGCTTCATCTACAAGAGTTTGACTTTGAGACTCAAGATTGCAAGGGAACAAAGAATCATGATATTGGCCATTTATCTTGTCTCGGAAGATCCAAGGTCAACCCTGGCCTCGAGTTGTTCAATAAGGTATTTCTGAACATTTTTACCATAAACTAAAATTGGTACTACTTGGTATGCAGATATATTTAGTTATATCTTGTTTGGATGTTCAACACATTATTCAATTCACAACAAAAGAAGACGGTACTCCATCAAGTGAAGCAATTTTCTGGGAGGAGGTCTTCCTCTTCAAGGTATGTAGAATGATCCGGAGATGCAACCGGAAAATAAAATCCTTGTAGTGATCTAGAAGCGTCACGACTTACCATACGAGGGACATCCCAAAGGTGATAGATTTGCGGCAAACTTACTACCGTTCGGGTTTAATTAACCTACTCATCATAAGGATTGTCACGAATATGTAAAGTAGTTCAAGAGATGACAATTCTCCAAAACATCGCCAATAGGGACAAGATGCCTATGAACTGTCTTGGAAGTGGAGATATTCCACGTGTGGTGTCGATTTCATGACAATGTTCGTTTCATTATAAGGTAATTGGTCTATCTTGCTAGTTTACCATAATGTTTCTAAATGGGTTAAAGTCGTAGCGTTGTCAACCAATGATTTGAAAGAGGTGATAAAATTTCTAAGATTACACATATTTACCATGCACGATACTCCAAGATTTATCATAAATGATGGAGGCACGCACTTTGTGAATAAATGGTTGAAACGGTTCTTCTAAAATATGGGATCAGACACAGGTTAGCTATTGCTTATCATCCACAAACAAACGATCAAGACAGAGTTTCTAACCGGAAGATTACATCCATTCTTGAGAAGACTGTGGGACCGACGATGATATATTGATCAACGAAACTTGATGATGCACTATAGTGGGAAAGACATTGCTATTTTATTTTCCAACAGAAAAAAATAACGACCTAGAGCGGTCAGTATTGGTTTATTTTTTCCGACCATTTTCGACGATCATTAAAGGCACTTGCAGTATTAATGTTTGTGTAGTTAATTATGATTAATTGGTTTTTGAGTAATTAGATAAATTTATATAATTAATCATTTTTTTAATAATTTGCAGCGCTTAAGGCGTAAGGTTGTCGTAGTTGATGCTGAATCAATCCAACCTTATCAATATAAGGAGATGTGTATTGTCTGTCGTTTAAATTTATGAACAAAATTGTTTATCACATTAAATAACACTTCATCTCATTCTGCCAAATTAGTAAGAACTGTTAAGTTCGATTACATAGTGTTATATAATAGTGTTTCATTGTTTACACTTTCTGGAAAAAATGGTTTACCCTATGTGGTGGTTGTTGGGATATAAATCAATTGTTTAGAGTAATTGTTATTAATCCGATCATACTCTTTTGGAGAATTGGAAAAAATTTAGATTAAAATATTAGGTTAATGCCCAATAGGCACCTGCCACCTTACACCTTTGCCCATAAAAGACACCGTCTTTTTTTAAAGAAGAGTGAGTTATGGGAAACTTTCCAAAACTCCAAATCTGAGTTATGGGAAGCTTCCCATAACTCAAACAACTCTTTTGATTGGCAAAAAAAAAACAAAAAAAAATGTCAATGGCCTTCTATGGGCAAAAAAATGAAGGTTGGGGTGAGGGTGAATTAATTCTAACTTGAGGTATTTTTTGGGCATTAATCCTAAAATATTAAACAAATCTATCCCACATAGGAGGATTTTTGTACATGAAATGTCCCACATAGGACGAGAGATGGAAAAAATATTAGTTTAAATTAGGCTACACATCTATTATTTCCAAAAGAACAATAGACTATGAAACTTAAAAGGGAATTGTCAAATCCCCACATGCGCGCACCACCATCTCCCGCCCGGCCCGGCGACGGCAACGGCGTGGGCTCGTGGGGGAATGAGGGAGTTGGGGAGTTTGGGGAGTCAAAAAATGAAAAATGAAACACCTTTTCTAGAAATGACTCAAGGATAATGGTCTGTTGGAGTTCAAATCCTATCATCAGGAAGACATAACGTTCACGCATCTTTGAAAAAGAGTAACATCTGTAACCTCCAAAATAATGGAGCACTTGAAGACCATTTATGGTGACGGTTTCGAAAGGCCCTTACTCTCCCAATTTTCCTGTAAATAGAGACTCTCTCTCACTAGCCAAAGACACTAATACACCAGAAAAGAGACACGAAATACACCAGAAAAGAACAACACTCTGCCTCTCTTTCTCTCTAAAAAACGCACGCTAAGTAAGAGCTTAGTTTTTCCGTTAGAGATACCGATACGCCGGAATATCTTTTTAACAACCATAGGTGTAAGTATTTCTTTTCTTTCCGTGTAAGTGTATGTTCGTTTCCTGCAATCGTATTTCATTTTGTTGTAATATTTAGTTTACGCTAAAACGAATATTATTTCTTTTATTTTTGGAAAACCATTTCTGTTTTGTCAAAACCGGTGATTATTTTAATTACTTTCGTTTTTCTGCAATCGTATTTCATTTTGATGTTATAGTTAGTTTACGCTAAAACGAATATTATTTCTTTTACTTTTGGAAAACCAATTCTGTTTTGTCAAAACCGGTGATTATTTTACAAATAAATCGTTAATTATTTATTTACTCGATTTGATTAACGATTTACTTCCAACCAAATCACGACACGTCATGAGTGATATATTGGGTGATATAAATTTGGGTGGTATATATCTTTACTCTTAATTATAGTGGTATGTTTATGGATACTTTAAACTCATTGTTCTCTATCACAGTTCACATGTGAAGTTGTCCACTCTCGTTCAAACCATGCGCTTTCATCTTTGTTTTACATTATTTTAAGATTTTCTTTTGTAATATTGTAGGTCAAATGCAATACTACCCCTGTACTTTACCTAAATAACCTCTTCAACCCCTGAATAGAAAATTACCAAGACAGACCACTCTTACTACAAAGATAATTATTAGCCCTTTTTAATAATATTATCGTATCATGACAAAAAATGTATTCCACTAATTATTTTTGTTATGTTTATGAGTACAATAAGATCTAAAGAAGCGTGATATTTCTTGAGGTTGACTTGTGAAGTTTGTGCATGTTACAACGTATAGAATTCTACACTACCAAACAATAACCATATGCTGATGAAAAAACCCTGAACATTTTTTAAAGCGTTTGTATTCTAGTAAAACAGGACAAATCCTCAGCCTCACGAACGATATTTCAGACTTCTCACGCTATAGCCGATCTTCCAGACTTGTAGCATGACTTGTTGTAAGAACTTCAATTTTCCAGGCGGTAAACCTTAATACCCCTTCTTCTTTACGGTATTCTATCAAAGAAAGGTAAGAAAATTCATCAGAAAAACAAGAAAAAAAAATGTGAGGAAAAAATGAAGAAAACAAATATATTTTAAGGTTCAAGTTTATGACATATCTTGAAGGTTTGAAGCTGCACAATATATATATATGATCCTCCAGGAGCTCCCTTCATTCCAAGTCGTGGGCATAGAAGGCGGAAGGAGTCGCTCCCTTCGCATGCATTGGTTATAAACTTAACATTGGTTATAATCCGAACTTGGAAAATATTAAGCATAACCATGTGCATGAAATGGCAGCTCTTACCGCCCCTAGTCCTCGTACTTGGAACGAAAGGAGCTCCTTGTTTCTTACGTATACACACAAATCATAGTCTTGCACGGATGTAAATGATTTTGGAGACAAAGAAATGTATTAAAGATTTTTGCAAATTCAGTAAAAATTACAATTTGACATTTATATCTCACTCTACAAGTGATTATATTGTTGGGGGAAAATTATTCGGTACAATAAAAGTTTTTTTTATTAGTTCAATTTTTATGAAAAGATGTGATGAAATAATTGACTTTATAAAAAGATATACCCATGATGTGATTGGTTTTATGAAAAGATATACCCATGATGTGATTGATTTTATTGATATGACACTAACTTTAGTGTACCAAATACTCTCTCATTGTTGGGCCACAATTTGTGAGAATGAGACATGCCCTTTGCTTATTTATACTCTTATTACCCTCCCTTGAACTCAGGCTGATTTTAGTTGGATATACATATACTATTATATTATTGACATGGAATCCTTTTGTTTCTTCCAATGCGGATTATAAGAAGTCTTTTCATTGATCCTTAATTTGGACAGTAGCTCATGAAACTTTATGTGATTACACTATAGACAAAAATTAAAAGCATGAGATGTCAATGATGTCTCATTGAGTCATATCTCAACCGGAGATGATTCTTAGGTGAGGACAAGGAAATTGGTTTGAATATGAAAATATCAATCGAGATGTATTGGAACAAGCTTTACTCTAACATTTAACATGTCACATGCGCGATTTAATCAATATATCTATTAGAACATAACATTATATTTGGGGTAAATTAAAAAAATTATTGGAATTTTGGATTTTCAATACTTAACGGTATTTTATCCATTAAATTGGAAAATAATTATCTAACCGGGTTTAAAAACTTTTTCTCAAAGACCCAATTAATTTTAGAGTAAGGATATACCGCCTAAATTCATATCACCCAAATTCATACCACCCAATGACGTGGTGTGAATTGGTTGGTTACATATTTATTTTCTTGATTTGATTAAAGATTTGTAACCAACCAATTCACGCCACGTCATTGGGTGGTATTTGGGTGGTATATATCATTACTCTTAATTTTACTTCCACCTAATCAATTTTTTTTATTAAAATTCAATTGAAAGATTTAATACAAATGCTTTTAATCAATTTATTTTACTAATATATCACACAATAATCCCCACATATTTTCTAATTACAAATCCTAATAATCTTTTCAAAACACTCTTATCTCTCAAACCCTACCTAAAATTCATTTCAAGGTGGCTAAACGGCGACACCCTTTTCATTTCAGACGAGTTTCAACAGTTTCTATACATGGGGATCTCGTCTCCATTCTAGCAGATCTGGTCGAAGTTGTCATGGAAGCATTGTGTTCTAAGTCAAGAGTTGTTCTCGTTTAAATCAAGCATCTAAACAGTTTTAGGTGAGTATAGTGCATATCTATGGCTTGAAGATCTCAAAATGGGTGAGTTCGAACGATTTGAGTTCTTGGCCATGGCAGACCGAACTTGATCATAGCAAACATGGATGTTTCATGGATCTTCTATTTCCGGCCAAACTTGGTAGAAGTACTCAATGTTTTTTGTTGTGTACCTAGCGTTTTTGTAATAGTTATATTTTATTTCTTTAATAAGAATTGTATTTCAGTGTTTTCCAGCCAGATATTTTCTTTATCTTGACCTTACCCCTAGGATTTCCGATTGGTAATTGGTTAGTTTTTTAGCTAGGATTGCTATGGGTAAAAAAAATTCTTCTAGGACGTCAATGATAAATATTTATGTATATGCCTTGAAGTTAGTAAAATGACTTTTCTGATGTGTTTGTCTTATTCTGACAATTCCCTTGTCGTTCTACATAGTGAATTTCATTATTAAATGATTGTTTATACGACAACACGTAGATGGTTGAGGGTTTCCCGTCGAAGGATGTCACCATACGTGTTGTGCTCTTTGCGATAATGACTTTAAAGTCCCTTGAGGTTTTTCTAACCATAATTCTTACGAGTAATTTAATACACCGTACCATGGAACATTCTTGTCCAGTTAACCCTTTTATCATCCTTGTGTAAAGTTTCGATTCCCTAGTATTGATATGTAATCGCTCAAGGGTACGGAAGACTATTAGATCCGTTGAACTATCACTTATAACCAATACACTCATTGTGAATCCATTTGTTAGAAGAACTCGAATAACGAGGAAGACCTCAATATGGAATTGACGGTTGTGGGAGTCATTATCATTGTAATAATTTTTTTTGTTTCCAAGAGGAAAAATTAGGGGGAAGTTCCATGGTATTCTTGATGGGCTTTCTTCGTTTAGGCTCAAACCATTTGTAATGTGCTCTTGCTTCATGGTATCTCGACGATGCTGGTGAACGAACCTAAATAAAAGTTTCCAACATATGGTGCCATATATTGAGTAGTGAATTATTAGGTATGTCGATGTTCATTGACAAATTGATTGACTGTTTGATCAACTTTAGACTACTATGTTTACTCGGTTATGAGGGTAGCAAGTCTAGATATGATCATTGTTAGCGTTTGTTCGAGTGCTTCGAGTTTTGTACCTCTTACAAACAATCGATGGGTTAGTCGTCAAAGATAGGAATTTTCATGATGTCACTCTAACAATCAATTTAATTCACAAAAAATGTTATGCATATAACTCAAGTGAATATTGCACATATCTTTCCTCTTTTAAAATGGGAGTTATTTATAGGATTTCTTGGGCTCATAGATGCCAAATATCTTTTGACATATTCGATTTGTCAAGGAAATTTACCTTAGGGCCCACACAAGGGTCTTTATAATGTAGCGTGGTTGATGATAAGCTAGAGAGAGAAGTGCCCAAATCCTAATATAGCTAAAGAGTACTAAATTATTTTGTAAGAGAATCGAGAGAATTGTTTCATGTGATTGTTTATGGTTTGTAATTTATAAATATGTTATTAAGTCAACTTTTGGCCTTAATGGATTTAGTAACTCTAATATGAAATTCTAATTTTAACCTTTTGATAGGTATCATGTTAGAGGTCGTGCAAACCTAGGTTGTTGATTTAAATTTGTGACATTTTATATCTTCAGTATTAGTGATGGGAATTTAGGGTGTGACTATAATAGTGTTAGCCGTGAGATCATTCAGAAGTAAATTTGATTAAGATACTAATAATTTAAGGGGAGGGGGATTTAGAGTTTTGTAGTTTGAAATGATATTTTGTCTTTATATTTCAATTAGTATACGGTAAAAGAGTAAAATTATTTTGGGTATATGTGTTTGTGTTTTTAGTTAGATATTATATTAATTGATCACTTGGTCTTTTATTAAAAAATTGTTTACATAGTTTCCTTAGGTATTTAACAATATGTTGGTATAATATGAACACTAGTGAAATGTGATAATCAAAAGTGTTACATTTAAATACAAAAGGAACTTACAACAAGTTACACGTAGATAAATATCGATTACAACCAAATACTTATAATAAAACACATAAACTTTGAGTAATAGTGTGACCTCTACAATAACTTCGTTAAAAAGGATTTTCCAGATATTGACGGTATATTCAAACAGATTGCTCAAGAAAGTTTAAAAAGAGAGTTGAGTTTTTCATTTTCTAGTGAGGTGTTGTCTTTTTTTGGTGTGCTCTTTGAAAATGACATCAACGTCATATATAGTCGTTTAGGAAGCTTCAAAACCTGATCACATTAACTATAACTATAAAGAGACCCCCATAAAGCCAAAAATATATTTATCATAAGCCAAAAATATTTTCCATATGCATTGATTCCTGGCATGAACTTGTACATCTCTCTTCAGTAAGGGGAGAACGTATCCGGACAGAGCTTGTAACTCCTGTAACATTTTAGTCTACGTGTGGGAGTTTCAAACCATTAGGTATGGAGCATCCATGACGATCATTCAATGCGGGTGTTATGAAAATGACTGATAACTCCTCAAACGGGTACGGGTAGACTCAATCCCGGCTCGATGAAATACCCGTTCCCAAAATATGTTTTATTTTTTATATTTTAATTCCTTAATACTTCCCCACGACCACGTCTTGCCTCATTGTCTCCGGTCCAGGGGGTGGTGGTAGTGGTGGTGAGTGTGTGTAGGGTATTTTCCTTACTCTTCATTTCTAGAGTTTTGTGTCTTTTGTAAAATATACATGGAAGAATTAATATAAACTATTATTTTTCTCCTTCCGAAACCGATGTGGTACACTTTACACTTGAAAAACGAATCTTAGTATTCTTCTTATCCAGGTGAATGAAACTAATTAAGAACCTATTATTTCCTTTAATTTCCAATAATCACCTACTCATGCATTGTTAGAAAAGGTGAACAAATCTTTGTTCAAACCACCGTTGGGCCAATTATACTCAAGTGGAAATATATTTCGATTTGAATTCACACGTAGTGAAGTGAGACAACCACCAAATCTCGTCAAGCGAACATACTCTTGAACTTGACGTTATTTGATCGAGACCCTCACAGGACATACTCTACCCGCTAGTAATTACATATTCCTTAATCATCGCCTTTTATTACACATACGTCGTCTTCAAGAATGTCTACCCAAGGTATACTATCCCTCTAGGGTCTCGATATCATTAAGAGTACTAGAGCTCAAACTCATCATATGTTTAGTAAATTCATCAAATTTTTCTCGATAGGACCACCACTGCGGGCTATGAACTCATTATGAGTTATAAACTCCTCTTTAAGATCTTCAAGAATGTAAATTCAATGTATACTACCAATATGGAGTCTTGAAATCATGTTAGGGGGTATGCATCTCAACCTCATTGGTAAATTCATCTAGTCCTCCTCAATAGGACCGCCAATACTTGCTATAAATTCATTAAGAGTTTATACGTTGATCAACAAGATCTTTAAAAAGAAATATGCCATAACCTCAATGCTGAGTTCATCAAGTCCTTGTCAATAATACCACAATGAATTCATTAAGAGATTATACATTTTTCAGTATGATATTTAAATAGTAGTAAGCCTCAACCTCAAAGGTGAATTCATCAAGTACTTCTAAATATAAACACCACTACTGATAAAAATCATTAAGATTTTATAAGCCCCTCTTTACATGCATATTTTATGTCATAGGGATGGGAAGATATTTTATCATATAGACACATCAATCATATGTTCCCCATCAATGGGATTTAGCCCCATCTCAATCGATGTTTCTAGCAATACTCTCTTGGTTAAGCCTTTAGTAAATGAATTAACCAGATTCTTTTCTAACTGTTCATACTCCAAGGCTATCACACCATTCTTCAGTAATTATTATATTGAACCATGTCTAATGCGAATATGTCTCATATTTTAGTTGTAGACGCTATTGCAAGTGACATTAATCATTTCTTGCAAATCATAATGGATACACACCGGTGTGGCACTTCCTTCCCATAGTTATACATCTACTAGGATACTTATCAACCACTCACCTTCTTATTATTCCAACTCTAGGGCTATGAAATCGTACTCTATGGTGGAGCGTTCTATACAAGTCTATTGAATTGGTGGAGCGTTCATCATTATCTGAGATTCAGTTGCATCACAAAATCCTTCAAGAGCTGTGGGAACTTGTTAAAGTGCAGACCTATATCAGTAGTACCTCTCAAATATTTTAGATCCCATTTTGGATTGATTTGTTTAGGAGTAAAAGCGCTTTTCAGTTAAAACTGAAATATTTGAAAATAATATTAAAATATATTTTGACATCTAAAATCACCTTAAGTGATTATTTTAATAATCACATATCTAGTGCTTTTTCAAAAAGTGATTTTAAAGGTCTAGAGTATTTTTAAGTATCTAAAATTACTTCAACTGATTATTTTAAAAAGGAATCCCAAATGGGCTCTTAATAAATGATGAATAGCAACTCAATGGTCACTACTCAGTTTGTAAGTATAGTGTCCGAGTCTACTTACAACATAGGCAATATTATGCCGCGTATAGTTCTTAAAGAACATCACACTTCCTATAATTTTAACATATTCATTCTAGGATACATCATCCCCATAGTTATTAACAAATGAATACTGGAATCATTAGGAGTTTTAATGACATCACATCGAACGGTTCAAATTTCCTTAACACTTTACTACATAATGAGACCGACTAAGGGAAATACCATTACTACGTCGAATGAATTTTACCTCTAGATTCACATCAGCTTCCCTCATATCTTTCATATCAAATTTAGAAGACAAGAATCATTTAGTCTCATTAATAATACACTTACAAAAACCAAATATAAGCAGTGTAATACAAATAGAGTCAGAGAATAATACAATCTGATTCAATTACTTTAGAGTAAATACAAGAATTAGAGGTGTTAACTACAAAGCCATCTTTAATTACGACGATGTATAAATTTTCTTACCATTTTTAGGTGCTTGTTTTAAAGCATACAACAACTTCCGAAACTTACATACTTTATCCCCCTGACCCAGAACCACAAACCCCTTAGGTTTCACCATATACTTCTCTTCACCTAGATCTCCATTCCAAAACGCGGTTTTAACATCCATCTAATGTATAGCTAGTTTGTGAATTACCATTAGCGTAATTAGGGTCCTAATAGTGTCTATTTTGGTTACAGGGAAGTAAGTGTGGTCTAAGCATTCTTATGGGTGAAACCTCTATGGCAAGTCTAGCGATGAATTTATCTATTGAACCCCCAAGTCTCAATTTTCTCCTTAAAATTCATTAGTTACTAGTTTACTACCCTTAGGTAAGTCGGTTAATTACTATGTATAGTTTAATATAAAAAAAATCAATTTCACTATCAATGTCCTCTTCCCAGAAGCTGTCGCATACTGATATTATAGCCTCAGTATACGTTTTAGGGCCTTCCTCCATAAGAGAGCAAGTTACTACCTCTTCAATTAGCATGTATATGTGAAAGTACTCAATAAAAAATGCAGTGATATAGCGGTTCCACAACTTGACTCGGTCATACACCTCTTACTTTTCCTATGTTCATCATCGGGAACACTATTAGGACTCACAGAAGTTAAAGGCGTCGGGGTTTTTATCACTTACATGCATATCCTAACTAGCAAACAAATTATTACTCCCTCCGTCCCGAAAATAATATCCACTCAGCTTTTCACACAGATTGAGAAACACAATAATTACATTCACCATTACTTTAATACCCCTCATAAAATATCTTGATAGTTTAAATATTCATTGGAAACATAAATTTAAATATTTTAATAAGGATAATAGTAGAAAAATGTGAGATAAAGTGTGTTAAAAATCTAAGTGGACAATATTTGGACACCATTTTTAGTAAGTGGACATTAGTTTTGGGATAAATAGAGTAGCAAATATAATAACATGCAATTTAGGTTGAGTTCTCAATGTAAGCACATTCCCCATTAGTCACTTCCTTTTCTGGAACAAGTTCTTTGTTTGAGAAAAAATGTCTAGATGATCTAGTGTCGGGGATCCATTTGATCTTGTTCTCCACTAAAATTGCCTCTACTATCACAGTGATAGTGACCTTGTCAGTCTATGTCAGATCAACTACATGTTTTAGATCTTGATCCTTTATTTGGTTACATTGGTAGGGCCGTTTGCCTTCTTTCCACCGTAATAACACGCCTTTGGACATTTACAACTAGATTAGTCTTTGAAGTATTAGTATTAAATTCTAAATATTTTTATGAAGCGATTTTCCTCTTCGACTTCTAATTGACTAATCTGTTTTGTAAGGATTGTTTCCGTCTTCTTGAAATGCCTCCCATGTGCTCTTTGTGGACTTATCCTTAGCGGACAGATTGAGAAACCGATTCTTCATGTTTTTCAGGAGTCGTCCTTTAGCCACTGAGTTACTATTCATGAACTTTGCCTCGAGGGAGAAAATCCTTGCCAATTTTTGTGGTAGCAATTGCATTCTCAATAGGAGAAAACTTTTTGAACACGACTAAAGTAAGATCAAACTGGTAGAGACGGATTCAAAGTTTTTGTGCCCAACGTCTATAGTTGGAATTACTCACGGATTCCAACTTAGACACATCCATAAAAAAATTACATTCAAAGGTGAAACAATAGCGAACATGTGAAAAACCATTTCCAGGCAGTGGTCTAAGATATATTCTTTTTAAATTGTTGGTAAAATATGAACACTAATCGAAACATGATAAATCACAAGAATTATATTTAAATACGAAAGGAACTTACAATAAATTCCATACAACTCCATGAACTCTGCGTAACAGTGTGACCTCTATAATCACTTCGCTAAAAAAGATTTTTCGAGTATGGTCAGTATTCTCAAATAGATTACTATCCCCTACTCTAGTCTAGGTTCTAAAAAGTTTAGAAGGAGAGTTGAGAGTTTTTCTTTTTTCTGGTGTATTGTTGTCTTCTTTTGGTGTGTTCTTAGCAAATGACACCAACATCTTATATAGTAGTTTATGAAGTTTCAGAAACCGTTTACTTTAACTACAACTATAAAGAGTCCACCATAAAGCCAAAAATGTTTTCCATCTTCTTTGATTCCTGGCATGAACTTGGTCGTTTCTCTTTAGGAAGGGGAGAACGTATCTGGACAAGACTTGTAACTTATGTGACAGTTGAGTCATAAGTGTAGGAGTTTCAAACCGTTGGAGATGATAACATTCATAAAGATTGTTCAATGTGCGAGTTATAAAGACGACCGACAATTTTTTCGAACGAGTACAAGTAGAATCAGTCCCAACTCCCAACTCGATATATACCCACTCCCAAAATATGTTTTATTTTTAATTTCCCAAAACTCCCCAACTCTCCCACGATCATGCCACGCCACACCTAACTTTGCCGGTGTTGGGCCAAAAGGAGTGGTGCTCCGTGCGTGTGGAGAATTTTTCCTACTCTTTATTTTTAGAGTAAATACATCGTTTACCCCCTGAACTTTACCCCGATTGACTGATTGCCCCCCAAAGTTTAAAATGCGACTAGTTGCCCCCTAAACTTTAACTTCGTGACTCGTTTGTCCTTTTGACTGTTTTCCGTCCATTTTTTTATGCGTATAATACACGCGCGCGTGAGAAGTTGGCCAGTAAATTTTTTTTTTAAAATTGTTAATTATTTCCTTTTTTAAAGATGGGTATTTTGGGTACATCACATTCTATCTTTCATATAAATAAACAAAATTAAAACACATAACTTAGAAACACTTTACTACAATATCGGAGAAATCAAACCGTTTCACCCTTACTAAACGAGATCATCGGCGACATTCTCCCCACTCGTAAATGCTATAGGATTTCGATGCCGCCAATAATCAAATGGAGTAAGTGTGCTCGTTCTATTTCCATAATTGTTGGGGTTTAGAGGTTTGGGGTTAATTTTTTAACTCCGAAAATAAAGGGTTTTGGAATTGAATTTTTTCCTTTTTTGAATTTGTGCTTAAATCTCGTGATTTAGTTGTGAATGGAACTAATTATTGAGATTTCCTTACCTTATTCGTAGTGGGTGGTTACAAGTTTACCTTTTTTGCTTAAATTCGTATGCCCTTAAATTCTTTAACTCATACTCTCGTATTTTCATGTTTAACAGACAAATTTTCATTACGTATTCATTTTGATGGGTTCTTCAATGAAGATAATAGCGAGTACAGAGAGGTAAAGATCGAGTATTTGACGGGCTGTCACTATGACAGTCTTAGTATACCTGTTCTCCGGAAAGCATGTGCGAAACTGGGAATTAGAGGTCGGCTAGACCTATACTATCTAAATTTGGGTGAAAAACTACCAGAGGGTCTTGTCTATTTAGATAATGACGAGAAAGTTATGGAGATGGGTAGTGTGACAAAGGAAAACCAAACAATTGATATGTTTGTAGTGCGTTTACCAGAGATTGTAGAAGGAGATGCAGCTGACATTCCAGTGTTCATGCCTTTATTACTTAAATGGAAGGAATAAGTAGTAGTGGATGAACATAACTTAGAGGAAGGTGAAGGTGAAAATTGTATTCAAGATGATGAAATGGAGGAGGAAAGTTTGAAGGTGGATGATAATGTGGTTGATAACTTAGAGGAAGCTATAATTGATGTGCAGAAAGATAGGAAAACCTTACCCAAGGGATGTGTTGATGGTGTTGATAATCCATTAGAAGAGGAAGATACATTAGCTGAGGAGAGAGTTAGCGATTTATTACCTAAGGGTTGTGTCCAAAGTGGTGAGAACACAGTAGTTGAGGAAGCTACTCAAGCTCATAAGATAGAGAATAAAACCTTGGATAAGGTATGTGTTCAGAATGATGACAACCAAGTAGATGAGGAAGCAAATGATAACAATTCAAGCCCTAAAACAGGCCACTGTGAGCAAGAAAAAGTACTACACAGGGGTGTTGATGGTGAAACCTGTTCAGATGTTTCAGATGATGAAAGATAAGTTATGGAGAAATCTGTGGATGCTGCTTTAGATAAACTTTTGAGTGCTTTAAATAGTGGGCAAGGTGCAGATGATGAAGAATTGTTGAAGAGGTCCAGGAGGAAGAACTCACGAGTACCTTTCAAGCTGGTGGATGAAGACTTTACAGATGATTTAGATAGTGAATTCAAAGTGATTGATGAGGAAGTTGATAAGGATGATGCTAGTGATAAATACATAGATACTGATGATGTCTTGCCTACTGATGTAGACAAGGGAAAAAAACCACAAAAGAAGAGGAGCAGAGTTAATGAAAAAGAGACAAATAAAAAAAAAAGGTCAATTGTGAAGATGAGAATGATGATGATATTTTTAGTGATAATGAGTTACTATCAGTTGGTTTTAACTAGAAAAAGGAAGAAATTATTAGAAAGAGGCAAATGAATAAAGTTGGTAAGAAAAACTATAAAAGAAATGCCAAGAAAAAGCTGCCTGATTTTGAGAATCAAAACTTGAAGAAGAAGAAATCTGATGAATATAGAGCCAAAGATCATACATATAATTTTTATCTGAAGACAAGGCTCAGGGCTAGTGTGAATAACAGTAAAAAACATCATGGTGATGGTATTGGCCCTAGTGGAACAAAGGGAGAGAGTTATAAGAAGAGTGGTCCTAGGAGTAAAGATAGTCAAATGAGAAAGGTCATGGATGAAGATGAGTTCTCCACAAGTGATGAGGAGTTTCTGATTGACACTGACATTGATTTAAGCGACGGTGAGGATGACCAAGATTACAATTCCTATATAGAGAAAGACCTTGAGTGGCAAGGAGTGCGGGATAAAGCATAGGAGAATGATGCTTCTGGTGGTCATAGTGAAGGACAAGAAAGTGAAACTGATTCAGAACAAGTTTTAAATGATTCTGAACAATTTGATACTACTACTGATTCTTCTGATACAGATGGAGTAGGAGAAAATAAAATCAAGAAAGTAAAAAGAAAACAGTTACCAAGGTTCAAACCTTCAACTGACATGAAAAATCCAAGGTTTGTAGTTGGTTTAAACTTTGCGAATGCTTCAGAACTACGAGAAGCAATTAGAGGACATGCTATCAACAAAGTGGTTAAAATAAAGTTTGTGAAAAATGATTGGTATAGAATAAGGGTTGTTTGCATGGGAAAAGGTTGTGGATGGTTTGTGTATGCATCCTATAAAGAAGAAGTTGGTGGATTGGTGATTATAACCCTTTGTAATCAACACGGATGTGGTAAAGACCTTAACCACAGACATGTGAATGCAAAGTTTTTAGCTAAGACATTCAAGGATATGGTCAGATTAAATTTTCATAGTAAGGTAAGTGATTTTCAACAATTAGTGCATAGAGACCTTTCTGTCAATGTAAGCACTAGAACATGCTACAGGGCATATAACCTAGCAAAAGAAATGATTGAAGCTGAATACAAGGATCAATACAAGAAGATACATGCCTATTGTGAGGAAATCAGAAGAAGTAATCCTGGTATTACTGTAGCAGTGGAAACTTGTACTGATGAGTTCACTGGTGTTGAGAGATTTCAAAGGCTTTATGTGTGTCTTGATGGTTGTAAAAGAGGCTTTTTAGAAGGGTGTAGGAAATTTGTGGGCATAGATGGATGTCACCTTAAAGGTCCACACCCAGGGGTGATTTTTTACAGCAGTAGGTATAGAAGGGAACAACTGTATATACCCAATTTTACATTGCCTGGCTGAAAAAGAGGAATATAGCTCATGGAGATGGTTTTTGAACCTGCTTGTACAGGGTTTATGTATTTCTAATCAACAAAAGTGGACATTTATTTCTGACAGACAAAAGGTTGGTATTTTGTTCTTCAAAAAAAATTTGTACTACACTTGCTATGAATAATATTTGACATTTTATATGTTATGTTGCATGGATTACTCTAGGTAATTAGTGACATGCTACCAGATATAGAACATCGTCACTGCATAAGACACTTGTACAATAACTTTAAGAGCAAGCATCCAGGGTTGGCTTTGAAAGACAAATTATGGGAAGCAGCTAGGGCCCCAACAGTTAGGCAATTTACAGAGGTGATGGATGTAATAAAAGATATGGATGAGAGCGTGTTCAACTGGCTATCCAACCTAGATCCTAAGTGTTGGACAAGATCACATTTCAGCACAGCCACAACATGTGATGTTCTTCTGAACAACCTCTGTGAAGTTACAATAATGCGATTAAAAAATGCAGGTAAAATACGTCTAATTGCCCTGTACTTTTTAAATAAATGACTAATTGCCCCTATACTTTTTAAAAAAATGACTAATTGCCCCCTATACTTTTTTAAAAAATGACTAATTGCCCCTATACTTTTTTAAAAAATTACTAATTGCCCCCTGTACTTTTAAAAAAAATGACTACTTGCCTTTTAAAAAAAATGACTACTTGCCCCCTATACTTTTTAAATAAATGTCTAATTTCCCCCTAGACTATTATAATCTGTTGTACCTATCTTTTAACCCAGATTTTGATATTTTATAGGGACAAGTCACTTATTTTCATACTAGAGGGGCTAAGGGTGTATACAATGAAGAGGCTTCAAGCAAAAAGATCTTGGATGGTCAAGTATGAAGGAGAAATTTGCCCTAAGATAAGGCATTTACTCAACAAAGCGAAAAAAAAATAGGGGCAAGTGGCACGCTGTATTTTGTGGCGAGATAAAGTTTGAGGTGAGAAACCTGGATACATAGTCATTAGTTGTAGACTTGGATTAGTGGAGTTGTCCTTGCAGAAGATGGGAGCTATCCGGGATACCGTGCTACCATGCCATTACATGCATACAATACATTGGACAAGACGCAGAGAAATTTGTACATAACTGCTACTCAAAGGCGCAGTATATGAAGGAATACACCCCTATGATATATCCCCTGAATGGTCCATCAATGTGGAATGCTTCTAGTAATGTGCCTGTTGAAGCTCATGTGGCATTTAAATTGGTTGGCAGACCAAAAAAGGCAAGGACCAAAGAGGCTGATGAGGAAGAGATAAAAAAATGTAGAAAACAACGCACAATATCTAGTGTTCAACGGGCTACATGTTTGAGAAGGGTGGTGACTTGTAAGAGTTGTGGATTAAGTGGGCATAATTCTAGGACTTGTAAAGAAAAACTACAAGATAAAGATGGAAATACTGAAGGTGGTGAACAAAATGTTGATGCAAGAGTTGATGGAAGAGTTGAGGATGAAAACATTGAAGGTGTAAGAGTTGATGGAATATTTGATGATGAAAACATTGAAGGTGGGAGAGTTGATAGAATATTTGAGAATAGAAATGTTGAAGGTGGAAGAGTTGATGGAGTAGTGGAGGATGAAAACATTGAAGGTGGAAGAGTTGATGGATTAGTGGAGGATGAAAACACTGAAGGTGTGAATGTTCAGGGTGTTGAAGAGGAACATGATGAGGAAATGTGGAGAATTTTTAATGCTCTATATAATACCCCATCTGCATCAACTGCATCAGAAAAGGAAGAAACAGTTAAAAACAAACCACAAAAACCAGTACAAGTTGAAGATAGGGGAAAATGTAAAATAGAAAACCCTACAAGACAAAGCAACAGATTAAAGAGTATGGGATTTAAAACACTCGGTGGATGTTCACAAAGAATGCATATTACAATAGTAAGTACATGTCTTTAGGGGTGTATATTATATTACATTCATTCTGAGCTAATTTTGTATTGGTTTTATTCTGACAACAGGAAGATGACATAGGTAAAGAAAAATAAAAAAAGACAGAAAAAACAGAGATACCCAAAGGCATGGACAAAGGAAAAAAGTCACAAGAAGTTGATAAACATACAGATACAGCAGAAGTGCGCAAGGGAAAAACAAAAGAAGTAAGTTGTCAATTTACCCCCTATACTTTTAATACACTGACTAATCACCCCCCCCAAACATAATTACCAGTATGTGTTCAAGCACAAAACAACACCTGCGCAAACCAGATCTAAGATGTCAGTAGCTGCAGATCAGGTACCTCAAAATCATTCAGCTGTGTATATATGTAGATAATGATAATTATTTTGTTGGGTGGTAGGACAAGAACAAAGGGCAACACACAACAAACAATACCTTCATCCCGTCAGCTAATATCACAAATAGTGATGAGCCTAAAGGAGAAACAACATTAAAGAGAAAGTCCTTCAGAGGTATACCAGGGGTAAATTCTATAAAAACATTTAATTATTATTGACAGATTACCCCTTAAACTTTTAAGTTCTTGTCAGTTTCCCCCCTAAATTTTTTAATGACCAATCGCCCCCTACAGATTAAGTTCAAATATTTGAATCCTCCAGAGAAGCCCAGATCTAAAAGGACTTTAGCTAAAGAAGGACCTCAGGTACATGTATGTTAGATGTTAAATGTTCAAATAAAATATGAAAAGGTATATGTGTTCATGTTTGGGGTGTATTGTTGATAGGGTAAAACCAATGAGGAACCAAGAGCGAAGAAACCATTTATACAGCATACAGAAGGTGTTGTGATGAGAGAAGGGAACCCGGCTTACCTGACCATTGCCGAAGCACTTCGACGTAGGAAAGCTGCTGCCGAACAGCATCTCATGCAAAGGATGGACCAAAATGATCTTCTTATCCATCAGCAAGCAAGAAAGATCTGCATAATTTCTTTACTTTTTATCTATATGTTGGTTCAGTACTATTAAAGACTTTATGCTCACTTTAGAACTATTGTGGATGTAATAGTCTAGGGGTTAAATGAACTTTTGTTTCTTATCCTGTGGTAGGGTTTTTGGTTGGTAGACTTTTTAGTGCACTGGGACCAAAAAGTTAAGACTTTAGTGCAAGTTGTGAGTTTTTTGTACTTTTGTGCATTTGAATATTTATCTATTGTGGAACACTATGTCATGCCAGTAAGTAAGGAATCTGCTTTATCTTTGACTACTTTTATATTTCTGTACTCATTAATTATTTCATGAAATCGATTGCATTAACTTCAACACAATCTCACTAACACGACAACATTTGTGTTAAGCAAATGTACACCCCTACTCTATTACAATAATAAAACAAACAACTATATTTGTAGTTTAATTTAATATTGCATATAATAACACAACTATCACTAATAAAACAACTATAAAAACAGTCTACTACTTGTACAATCTACCCCTTAACAAATGCCAGTCTACCCCTTAACAAATACAAAAAATGCCAGTCTACCCTTAACAAATACAACTCGTGCCAGTTTGCCCCCTAACAAATACAAAATGTGCCTATCTGCCCCCTAAATTATCACAGTATATGACAACTACTATAACTATAATGTATCACTTTTGGTTGGTAAGAAACTTGATGTTTATGGATTTGTGGTCCACTATGTAGTGCATGCAATGTGAAAGCTACTATTGTCTGTCTCCCTAGCAGCTTTATTTATACTTTAAACATACTGAATTGCACTACTTTACATACTTACATAATAACATATGCTTAATCATAACAAAAGAAATTCTACATTCACTTCATTGAAAACACAACAACACATTACACATAACAGGTCTCAATCTCCAAATAACAGAACAAACTGACTTAAAATACTACACCAAACTAAAACTAAAACAATAACAAACCAAAGCAACTACAACTTAAAGCATATACCTAGAACTAATACATCAGGCAACTGAACCCACAAATTTTGAAAAGGATGATGGAAATCATCAACAGACAACTCCATTTCAAAATCAAGTTCTCTCTTGTCAATCCCTTCATCGCCCCCTTAAGACAGAGCATCTCATCTTCTACAACCTTAACTTTCGCAGACTCGAAGATCAAAGCTTTAGAAGCAATGTTTTCTTTTTTTCGCAATTCATCCAATTCCTCAGCAACTCCTTGAAACTCGGTTTCCATCTCCTTCACTTTTGCAGACTCCATCTTCAAGTCTTCCCAAGCTTTGTTTTTTAATTGATCCATTTCCTCCGAATCCGAAGCCAACAGATTCATCTTCGCCTCGATTGCATCAAGTTCTAACGGGTGGTACTCGATTTTTTGCAATAGCCCACGAATTATCGAAACACTACGTTCACCCATAGGCTCATCAATCAAAGCAAAGAAATTGCAATCCTTCGACGAACACCAAAACATACACCTGAAAAATCTCCTACCTGGATTCGCATCAGTCCAAGAAGTGTGCTCTCTGGCTTGGAATCCACACCTGCCATAGGGAGCATGAGAAGAACTGGAGCCCACACTATCAGATGAGTAGGGCGACATGATTGCTGTTACAAGACTCTTACTTGCCGAATTCAAAAATGGAAGAATGAAAAAATTGCAGAGTTATGGTTCTTCGATTCTTCCCCAAATCGCTATAGAGAGAGTTTAAATTTGTTGTTTTTCATTTTTGTTTATTAATTTTCTGTATTTATACTTAGGACAAACTGTGATTTACCATACTTACCCCTCTTAAAAAATAGAAGTAAAATGAATTTCAGAAAAATTAATTTTTTAATTAAAAAAAAAGTTAACGGCGCATGGTACGCACGTTGCGACTTAACGAAAAATATGGACGGGAAATGGACACAAGGAGCATCGAGTCACGAAGTTAAAGTTTAGGGGGTAACTAGTCACATTTTAAACTTTGGGGGGCAATCAGTCAATCAGGGTAAAGTTAAGGGGGTAAACAATGTATTTACTTTTATTATTAAAGTATACATGAAAAAAATAATATAAACTATTATTTTTTATTCCCAAAATTGATGTTCCACACATTACATTTGAAAAAACTCCGAATCTTCTATTTTAGCGAATGCATGAAACCAAACCCATTTGTTTTTCCACTAAATTCCAACCCCATATGCGGCTATAGGCTATTAACCCCAACAAATATGTTTACATGACGTTAGGTGACTATACAAATATTATTTACATGATGTCAGGTGACTATAATATTTAAAAATGTTTTTAGAATTTAAGTCGTGCTACGGCCTAAGGATATGTATTTGTCATCATCAGCTTTTTAGGATTCGGATTCTCCCATGATTTGATTCGGTTGATCATATGATGTTCTGGAATTGGCCTCCCGTGTTCTTGGTTACTTATACTCATAGTTGGTTTGGATAATGCCCAAGGTCGACTATTTGTTTAGTCCCACACTGACTGAATTTGCCAACCCTTAGAACCAGATAACTAAGGCATAAGGGAAATCCAATCATATTTCCTAACGTTCCCTTATTGAAGTATGCAAGTACCCCCAAGTTATTTCTGGAAGTAGGTCTTAAAAATATAATGTACAGTTAATGAAACCAATTAAAAAACCAAAAAGCAAAGCGATTTGGAGTTAAAAATATATAACCGAGCATTACATCCATAAATTATAATTTTAGATATTAAAGAAATCAAAAATCATTTATAACCAAGACACATAATTTCTATGTGAAATAATTAAATTATGAAAAGCCAAATATTGACATTAACCAAATAAGTAAAAATATTGCAATACATTAAAAGAACAATCCCTAATTTTATAAAGAGAAAATCCTATTTTTAAGCCATAACCTATAACTTAAAAACATTTTTAGGCCAAACGTTTCAAAAGTCACATTTTTAGGCCAAACGTATTCAAAACGCCTATTTTTAGGCCATTTCACTAATTTCGTGAGATATTTTATAGATTTTAAGGACAAATTGGACACTTTAGATAGAGTTCTTAGTTTGTGATACAGCCAAATAAAGATATAGTTTATTTGAAATGCCTAAATTATCCTTAGAATCAACGATATATCTCACAAAATTAGTGCAATGGCCTAAAAATAGACGTTTTGAATACATTTGACCTAAAAATGTGAATTTGAAACGTTTAGCTTAAAAATGGTTTTGGACCATAGGTAATGGCTTAAAAATGGAATTTGCTCTTTTATAAATTTTGAGGATCTTTCTTGCGATTGATCTTGTTTTTAATTTCGTTTTTCAAGATTTCAAAATACTTTTAGATTTTTAAATAAACTCTATTTTAAAAAGCATACCAAATAAAAATCAAATAATTAGATTATAGTTTTATTTTACAAAACCATTAGACTTCGCTTATATCTAATAAGTTAATCGATTATGATATTGAACAAAAATTTATTTTTTCATTATTTTTTATTAAAACAAACCAGTAACATATATAGTATACGCTATGTAACCATTTTTTATATAAATACACCTTATATATATATATATATATATATATATATATATATATATTAGGTGTGATCCGTGTCTTAAAACGCTAAAAAAATTAGGCAATAACAAAATGAGGAGTTCGGGCATGACTACATTTAGTAATTTAATGGTACAACATATCAAGCCTGAGGAAACGCAAACATGCTTGCGGAGGTCCAAGGAGTGACAAATTTTAGTGATTAAAAAAAATCTAACAAATCTTGGCACATGGAAACATCATTAATGTAGAGAATTTGTGATATGCTTTCAAAAGTTTTACAATGAAAACTATGAATGCTAATGTGTAAAAGATATATTTTATTCAAACTAAATGGATAAAAAATAGACATTACACGATTCACACGTAATCTGGGTCAATTTGCATAGCAGCGTATTTACATTAACACGCATTGTTGAACACAACTTGTTAGACCCTTTTTACTAACTTTTTCTGGCACATCATGCCCGTGTAACTGCATCTTTTATCCAGTTGCCCATAGTGATGAATTTGATCCCTTAGTAAAGGCTGAAGCTATCATGACCTTTTCTCCAAAATATGGAGCAGTTGAGACCCCATTAAATGAATTCCACTCATCAATTTTTAGAATTTGGTATCTTGCCAAGTTCAGAAAAGCAGAGACTGCATCTTCAGTCTCAAACAATTATGTATATTTTGCAACTCACTACCACATTAGGCATCTTTGTCT
The DNA here is from genome assembly GCA_029959085.1 of Nemophila menziesii. Lineage (NCBI taxonomy): Eukaryota > Viridiplantae > Streptophyta > Magnoliopsida > Boraginales > Hydrophyllaceae > Nemophila > Nemophila menziesii. The sequence continues at coordinate 1,515,502 of JARWIR010000089.1, forward strand.
TGACATTATCCGATAAATATCTTGAACAAAAGGTTAAACATTCTTCAGCTGAATAACCTTCAGTAATTGATCCTTCTAGACGGCTTCTATTGCGAACATATGACTTCAATTTACACAAATATCTCTCTATAGGATACATCCAACGGAACATAACATGCCCTCCCATTCTACTTCATTCACTAAAGGGAATTGATAATGCACCATGATATCATAGAACGTAGGTGGAAATATCCTCTCTAGTTGGCAAAGTGTTTCAGTTTTCTCATTTTGTAGTGATTCGAGGTCATCCAAGTGAATGACTTTGCTACATAAATTCCTATAGAATGCACCCAACCTCATCAACAGAATAATTACTTCACTGGGTAATGTTCTTCATATTGCAACTTGGAGCAAGTAATGAAATATAAAGTGGGCATCATGGCTCTTATAACCTGAAATATTTTTATCATCGACTTGTACGCACTTGGAAATATTTTATGCATAACCATCTAGAAGTTTTACACTTTTTAATACAGTACAAAACATAGTTTTTTCCTGTGAGGTCATTAAGAATCAAGCTTTTGGAAGAACTGTTCGCCGGCGATCTGTTGATTCTGTAGGATGAAGATTGCTTCTTATCCCTAAATCTCGTAAATTAAGCTGAGCCTTTGCATGGTCATTTGTTTTATCAGGGATATCCAGCAATGTTCCAAGAATACTATCACATATATTTTTTTCTATATGCATCACATCCAAATTGTGCAGAGATGAGATATATTTCCAATATGGTAACTCATAGAAGACAGACTTTTTTTAATGGATTGTTAATAATTCCCTTGGTCTTTTTTGTTTTTTCAAAAACATTTTCAAACCCATGAAGACACTCTAACATTTCACTACTGAAGTTCAACGTCTCCATTGAAAGATTTTTTATCACGTCTTCGTTGATCTTTTTTCAACCACCTACGATGACACATGTAACAATGTTTATGGCCGTGTTTTAAGTATAAAGAATATGTATCATACTTACAATAAGGACATGCTAATTTTCCTTTAGTACTCCACCCTGACGACATGGCTAATCCAGGAAAATAGCTAATCCCTAATACAACAACATGCATCTTGAATATCTGGTTACTTGAGGCATCATAAGTATCAACCCCTGGAAACCATAACTCATTTAATTCATCTATTACTGGTTGTAAGAAAACATCAACATCATTACCCGGAGAACGGGGGCCAGGAATTATTAAAGATAGAAGAAGATATTCAGGCTTCATGCATAATTCTGGAGGTAAGTTGTAAATAGTTAGAACAACTAGCCACATACTATGAGGTTAATACATTGTCTTAAAAGGGTTGAATCCATCTAATGCAAGTCCCAGTCTTACATTTCTTGCTAAAGATGAAAAATCAGTAAATCGAGTGTCAAATGATCTCCATGTCTCTCCATCACATGGGTGCTTCAATTTTCCATCTGTAGAATGATTATCCTTATGCCATCTCACTAAACTCGATGTCTATTTGAACACATGAGCAACCTTTGAAGTCTTGGGACTAAAGGAAAGTGCCATAATACCTTAGCGTACTTCACGAGTATTTGATTCTTCATCCCCTTCACATTGTGTATATTCTTCTAATTTACACCTAGAGGTTCCACACACATGACACAATGTTCTGTCCTTGTATTCTTTCCATTAAAGCATACAATCATTTGTGCAGGCATCAATTTTATTATAATGAAGCCCTAAATCCTTTACGATCTTCTTTGCTTATTAAAAGGACTCTGGAATTTTTAGACTAGGAACGACCTCCTTCAATAGCTCTAAAAGAGAAGTAAATGAATGATTACTCCTTCCATGAAGACATTTCAAATGATATAATCAAATTGTAAAAGAAAGTGTAGAGAAATTTTTGCAATCAGAATATAACTCTTATTGAGCCTCCTCGAGTAATTTGTAGAATTTATTAGCTTACGCATTAGGCCCTTCGTCAATCCCTTCTCCTTCTATCATTGAGAATCCTCTATAGATATCATTCAACATTCCATCTACATCATCATTCACTTTGTTGTTTTAGAACCAGCAAAATTATCTATGTAATTCACTGTCTCATCTTCTCCATGCGATACCTATGTAGATGTAATGTATTCTTTCCTGATTCCCCAAGTAATCACGTGGTCAGAGACTTATTTTATAGTATACCAATAACGATTAAAACGTTTGTGACAAGGGTAAAGAATTTTGTTATCTACTACTACTCTTTCGAAAGAGTGATCCCACAAATAATTATAACCATTAATGTACTCATCACTTTCTCTAGCAAAATTAATCCAACTTTTATTCATTATAAAAAATAGACTGATACATGAAAGATAATTAAGGAAGGATATTTATTAGAGCAAATAAGGAAGAATACTAAAGGTCTCAAAATGCTGAAATTCAATTTTTTTTTATCGGCCAAATTAAATCCTTTCTGTTTTTAAAGAACTAAAATTAGACCAACATTTGTATTCTTAATCAACACAAACTTTTCAAATCTGCACAACATTTACCCAAAAAGATTGCATTACGACACTTTGTATCATCCATTCCCCTAATTTTTTGAATGGCTTGTAAATTCTAATTAACTAAATCATACATTATTAGACCCATTAAAATTTTACCCAAAATTAAACTCTAGACCCATTCACGTAAGTGATTACAAAACAAATAAGCATTTAATCATACAAACAAACAACAATAACCAAAAAATATACAAATAAAATCAATAAAAATTAAAATAATCACAATTATTTTATAAGTAAGGTAAAATAGAGAGACATACCTAGACGTATGGATTGTAATGAACAATTAACTTGTTGTAGCAGCCGCTATTTTGATTGTTCTAGAGAGTAAATAAAAAATAACTTGATTGTTAGTGGTGTATTTAGAGTAAAAGATTAAAAAAGGTAAAGGGTTAATTAAGGGTATATAATTATTACGAGAAAGGGAAAAAAGTGTGGGAATAAAAAAGAAAAAGCGTGGAAAAACTCTGATTCTAGCCGCCAGTCATATGATTATTCTAGAGAGTAACTGGATAATAGCTTGATTAGTTGATAGTGTATTTAGAGTAAAAGATTAAAAAAAGGTAAAAATTTAAATAAGGGTACATAATTATTGCAGGAAAGGGAAAATAAGCGTGGGAAAAAAAAGTGGAAAAAAAAAAAGAAAACTCACGCGTAGGAAAACTCAATCTTTTTTTGTTCAATTGAGGAAAACTCAATAGGAAAATGAAAAAATAAATTAAATAAGGTGGATTAAAATGTTATATTTTATTTTTTTAATTTATAAAATTTTCTTTTTATTATTTATTTTGTTAAACATCTTTTAATTTTTTTTTTGTCGCGATAATTACCTTTTAACTCATAATATAAAAATGAAAAAAATAGATATATCTAAAAGTTGCATTGTTTAATTTGGTTGGTGACGAATTGTACTAGTTAGGTTAAAGTGTTTGATTTGGATGTAATATAGTATTTGTAGTTGAAGTGTTTAGCTAAGTATGACCAAATAGATAAAGCGCATTAGAAAACGTGATCTCTATTGATAAAGTGGTTTATAGTTTGTCTTGTGATGATCTTTTGATTACAACGATATTAAAATAGAAATACCACTAGTTATATGTGACTCACGTATTAGAGTGTCAAAAAGAACCTTGCTCTTGGGTTGCGATAACGCGAAACACATTATTTTACCCTTAACCCACATCGGAATGATACATGTCAATCCTTGGAACATATTATCCAAATCGATCATTTGGGTTGTGTGAAATTTGCAAGAAACAATTATATTTTTTTTAGAATAAACCTTATTTCGGCCAATGCGGTAGTGGTTAAAAAGCAAGAGGGATAGCTTCCGACTACATTTGTCCTTGGAGTAATTAAGATACGGTTGCATTGAACTAGAGGAAACATGTGGAACTAACATACAAGACGTGCAATCTTAACACAAATGGGTGTCTAGACTCCAGGTAGCGTAATGGGGGAGTTGGAAGACTAACCTCTCAAGTCGCCGCTAACCACAAAATTGGTAGCTCTTTACGAGAACTTATAGTTAGCAGAGGAGAATTGAAATTTAGATCTAAATGTAGAGGTTGATTCCAAGGATGTCGTTAGTGCATAAGAGTGTACGTTTAAAGGTAGAGACTTAGACGCACAATGGATTTAGGGTATTCGTGATAAACTACACCAATTACATCCTTTAAGGTATAAAATAATATATAGAGAAGTGAATATGTGTTCTTATTTCATTAAATCATCCATATACATTTTTTGTGTATCTTTTTAGAAATATTTATATATAATGGGATGTAAAATATGATCGGCCATGTATTATGTGAATTATATTATATATATATATATATGTGTGTGTGTGTGTGTGTGTCTTGTATAATCAACGCTAATATAATATTACAAAATATTTTATTAAACAACCATAGCAAGAAAGTTAAGCAATGGTATATAGCATGTTGCAACAAATATCTATTATAAAACCATTGCTAAAAAGTTAAGCAATAGTATATAATGTGTTGCAAATTCATCCTAAGTCAAAAAATCATTGCAAGAAGGTTAAGCAAGTATATATAACGTGTTGCAAATAAGTCATGGTAAAAAACCCATTATAATTAATACATAATGTAACGATTCTATAAAAACGTTTCAAAAAGCTAATAAAATCAAGCAACATGTGCAGAAATCATTGCGCAAAGTTGTTTCTCGCAACAGTTTAAAAATAGATTAATAAAAGTGTTACTTAAAAGCTAAAATGTCGTAGTGACTCCTCGATGAGCCATCTCGCACTAATACCATTTCCAAGTCAAAATGATATTACACTCGTGTTGAAATAGCAAAATGAGAAGAATGATGGAAATAAAAACTACTTCTAACGCAAATAATGATACTCGTGAACTTGTAATAACAATATCTTCTTATTCTCAATCAAAATCTACAAATGTTGTTGAACTTCCCAACCGTGATGTCTCTTTAAGATCAAATTTTTTTCTTCCATAACATAAAACTGTTCTTGCAACATGAGTTGAATGCCTTAAATGTCATAGGATTATATGTGTAAGATACAACATACACTTTCATCTTTCAGCAATCCTTCACGTGTTGGCTTGAGTAGAATTGGTACTCATGGTCTATGCTGTAGATATCGCCGCCTAGGCGCGACTAGGCGCCGTCTAGGCGTCAACTCCCCACTCAACCGCTTACGCATAGTAAAAATGCTAGGCATTTTTGTCCAACGCCTTAGTCGCCGTGGAAGAGGCGCCTAACCCGCCTAGGCACCGATTAATGGCAAAAACTTGCCGCCTAGGCCCTCCATTAAATTTATTTTACTCTCGAAAATTCTTGAATTGATATTATAACTCTAATTTTAGTATTTTTCATATTCAATATAGTGGTGTTAGATGAATTTTATGACTTAAATAGATAAAATTATTATAATTATACACGCGTATTACTAGATATATACAATTACATAGCAGGATTCAAAACCGTGTAGTCCCGCCTAGGCCCCGCGTAGTCCCTCCTAGGCGCTAGGCCCCAGTCAACCGCCTAGTCCGCGGAACCGAGATCTACAACATAGCTCATGGTGAAAGATCTTTAAGCACATCACACATCCAAACCTTCGAATCTATAAAAATATGAATACCACCTTTTATTAAACTAAGAAAATGAGCCTTTAAGGAAGGTATTATAAGGGGATTAAAAAATGAATAACAACAAAGAAGCAAACCAAGAATAAAATGTATGAATATGTTACCAAATTCCATTTATTTGTTACACAAAACATATGATTTAATACATCTAGTCACATACTAATTAATTATTTAACATCTCATCCGAACTCAATGCACTATAAGTCCTATATTATTATGCAACATACCATATATTTTATCATACAAACAACAAAATAGATCAAATCAATATATTATATAAAAACAATATATTTTCAAATATATTCGTGAACTTAAAAATGATAAGGTCATATGTTAAATAGTAAATACAAAGTCCTCTCTCCAAAGCAAAGTCTATTTTGTGATGCTCTATCAAAGTTTGGAGAGATGTTACCTTGTTTTGTCGCTGCTAAAAGAATTATCCACATCTTGGATAATATGAGGTGTTTTACAACTAATGCATGTGCTACTCCGTAAAAAAAACCTTGTAATATAACTATTTGTCCCAAAACATTCTACTACTTTGTATCGCGAGATGGTCGAAATGAATCTATATTAAAGTGTACTCAAAATATTATTATAGCAATATACTTTTCCTATCTTTTTAACCTGATACCAAAAATGGAAATACAAATAATAGGAAGGTGGGTGATTTTCATAATTTTATCTATTTGCCTAGTGCAGAAATACAAAGTTTGGCTTATAAATCTTTCTATTATTTGTCTACCTATTTTTTAATAGATTCCAAAGTTTTCATTCATTCAACGCCCTTGAAAGTCGAAAGTATTATCAATCCAGAAAAATAAAATTCTACTATATTAACTATGAACGGTCATTTCACAAAGACCAAAGATAAACAACATCTAATTGATATTTGATACGAACAATTACAATCAACACTTAAGTAACAATGGTTCCAAAATCAAGCATCAGTCTTAAATTGCATAAATTCGTAAACCAAAAATTATATAATATTCATAATCAGGTTTACAGGACTTGTGATGCTTTCACAGTTTAGAAGAGTTTAGAAGTTTACAAAACTGGGATGGCAAGCTCAATCTTCTATACACCAATTAGCTACATAATAAAAGTATAAACAAAATATGCAACTATTCCATTGCATTACCAATTAATTTAAAAAAAAATGGATACAGTTAGCTAGTAAAAATATCAAACAAAAAAAATAGCCCGTAACAATTCAAATTTTTTACCATAGATTTATAGACGATCGAACCTAAAGAAATGAGTGAAAACCTTATCCTCATTGAAACGCCATGTGTTTCATATCTACTCAAACACCTCTCCACGGAAGCGTATTCCATCACAATCGCCAAATGAATATGAGTCAAATAACCTATAATAAAATTTTTGTCTCGTAAATCATGTTTTAAGATACTAACAATCCTTAAATATATAGGAATAAACAGTTTTAGGATATTACCTCTTTGGATCTGACAATTTTGGGATGCCTCAATGACCTGTGGTTGATAATATTTTCCTGCATATTTTCATCAGTCTGTTGCACGTGATAATATATAATTAAAAGATGACGATTGGATAAAAATATTATAAGATCTAAAGTACCAAGTGTTTAATACCCAACTCAGCTGACAAATTATAAGCTTCTAACATAATCTACTCTCGCATTATCAAACAAGGTTTTTTATGTGGCCAAAACATTTAATAACCCAAAAATTGGAATTAATATAATCCAAAACATAATCTATCGATTAATTTTAAGATTGACTATAAAACAATTGTAATTTGTCAAAATCACCACTTTATTAATTTTTTACCTTAATTTGGTTTCTTCGCCAAGCCAGGTTGATGATGGTGGAGAATGGTCCCCGATTGGTATAACTACCAAGATAGATTAAGTTTGTATAGAGATGTACAACTGGAATGGAGGAAGAATTTTTCCATTTATATTTGCATATGGAGGCGTTGTAGTTTAGAGCTATGAGACCGTCAGTCACGATTTTGCACAAATCCTTTTTGCGCTTGCAAGCTTTGTTTTTTTCCATAATATTTTAAGTGACTGCTAAGGTACCTCTACTTTCTCTTATTTCATAAGGTATTAATCTCTACAAAATTGACAAATTAAGCAGAATTATTACTGTCGATCGATTTTCATCGATTTTCACATATGCTTTTACCGATCTGCTCAACCGAACCGTCTTTTTCGATTTTTTGTCAAAAGTTAACAAATTCTTGAACTTAATATATAACAATCCATTTTCTATCAAATATCTCTGCAATATATATCAATTCAAATTAAGAAACTGTCCAAGTGTAGAACAAAATTAACATAACATAAATTTGAATTTACTTTCAAAAAAATCATACAATCAATCTATACCAAAGCTATCAAAAATCACCAGAATCGACCACATAACATGGGGAAAGTTGACTCAACTACAGATATAACAATGTTATAGCGAAAATCCAATTTATCAAAAATAGTAACAAATATTACTTTAGGACCTGTTGTGCATATTTCAGACACATAAATTCTAAAGCTAATTTTGAGTACCAGAAAACAACAATCTCATGTACAATATAACAATCTAGTAATGATCAAAGAACATGAAAAAAAATCAGATATATCTGTTGTACAACACCTCAGGTTACCGGAGAGCAATCAGATTGTGCTTTTCAAACTTAACATATTCATTTATATTTGGTCTGTAAATGCAAAACATCATTCACCAATGAATCAACATAAGCTTATACATCCTTGAGAAGTTTAACTATTACCGCTTCAGTTGTGGTCAACAATGAAGCAACACTGCACATACATAACATATAAATATATAATTGGTTTACACAAGTTCCAAAATTCAGGAAAAAAACTTCTTCTTGTCTAACTAACCTGGCAGCATCGACTAAAGTTGTTCTTATAATTTTCAATGGGGTCAATAATTCATTGTTTCACCATATCTACATTTTCACTTATATTCAATCTAATCTCAAATTTTAGAAAGAAAGAGATAAAAAAACACCTTGTTCATAATAAAAAAACAAGAAAAACAAACCTTTAGCAGCATCATTTCCGAGATCAGGGTTATCCATCTACCACAACTACATTTTCTACTCCAGCATTAGATCCAATCGTATACACGGGTTTCTGCAATAATAGGAGTTCTTCATAATAAGAAAATGTAAAAAGAAATAAAAAACCGTGGTACCAATCTTTTGATCAAAGTTTGAAGTTTGGATTTTATCTAGTTCTTTAGCTGCATCACCACCTGGTAATATACCTTCTTCAACAATTGCTTTGGTTGCATTTAGAGCATCCGTAACTCTGTCTTTCTTCTCACCAACTTCAATTTCCTAGGGTGCAATTTTTGCATATTATTGGGACCTATGGTGCAACTAACTTGGGTTATAGGGACCTATAGTGCAATTAACGCTAACCCCCCTCCCATTTAGACATTTGTAGCAGAGATACTTAAATTATATCATTTTGAAAAACTGTAAAAGTGGTAAGATTAGGTAAAAAAGGCTCCCAACTAAAAATTACAACATTAGGGATCTTCGCCAAGCTGGGATGATGGTGGAGAATGGTCCCCGAGCGGTGGCGTTTTTATTGTGTAGTAGAGCGACTTGGTGGAAAGGTGAAAATGGCCATCGTAGGATTTGTATAAAAATATAATAAACAATTATATATTTAAATCAGATAATTTTGAAAAATTGTAAAAGTGGTGAGTGTAGGTTAAAAATTAAACCTTAAGGTGGGTTCTTTGATGGTGGAGAATGGTTCTCTAGCGGCGACGGCGGATTTCTAATGTAGGAGTGCGGCTTGGTGGAAAGGTGAGTGTGAAGATGGTGGAGAATAAAACCCAAGTTGTGTAGGCAGTTTTATTGTGCATGAGTGAAAAGTGATGAGATTAGGTTAAAAATTAAACCTTAATTTGAGTTCTTCCCGTGTTATTGTGTTCCCATGTTATGGGAATGGAAGTTTTTTTTCCTTTTTTTCCGTGTTATTCTCTTAGTGTGTTTTGATTTTTTTTATAAATAATAAGAATTAATTAATGGTCTTAATGATTATGGGTCTAGAAACGATCATGGCCACCACTTATGTATATGATCTTGATCAAAGAAAAGTTTGTTTTATAATACAGATATACACCTAACATATCCTATTCAAAATATGAGAAAAGTCAACAAAGTAATCCAAACACTTCTCCTTAGTAGAGATTTGATACTGTCTAACGTTCTTGGCAAGGGTATCAACTGATATGTAAGACGATTGTGGATAATGTACAAAGGAGATGAAGTAGCCTTCCTTCGACATTTTCTTCATTTTTACACAATCGGGCTAGCCTGCCAAAAAATAGATGACAAATTCGTAATACCCTGGATAGTCCCAAGGTTATCAAAGTATATTACAATAATCTTTCCATCCATCTTTTTCGCTAATCTTGTCGCCTCCAAAATTTCTAAAGATTCATTTTCTTCCGAAACTGCACACATTACACTATAGACATGCTTTATTATTTCACTTATTCTTCTGCCTTATTGTATAATTCCTAGGTTTGTCTTTTATCTTTTTCCCACAAAATATGCATCATAGAGAAACGTGAGGTCACTATCCATGGTAATTACTATTATATTTTTTCTTTTTTCCAAAAAAAAGTTTGTTGTTATCCTTAGACATTTCCATAAAGAATAACTATGAAAGATAGTCCTTCTTTCTTTCTTTTTTCTTCAAAAAATGAGCATATTATTGAAATTAGAGAATATTATAGCTCATACCTACAATCAAGAGCATAAACAAGCCACAACATATAATAAAAGAAAGTTACATACTCGAGAGTAGATTTTATACGAGACACGAGACTATTATGCTCATCATTAGATGCAAGTTATCAATCAAAGTTTCATATCATGTAAATTCTATAGGGGGTAGGGTGAATATGACACTAGATGATGTTATCACCAATTAAAAACTTTTATCCAAGATTAATACTAGAAAAAAAATCGACTTTACAATTATCACATACACGAGGGATAGAAATATAGTGTATCCAGGTTTGACAAGAAATCATGCAATAAAATTATATGTAAGGAGATATGGAAAGATAGTAGACATGTATTTTTTAGTGGTTTGAATTTTCGGACCCCTTTTCCAACACCTAATATAATTTAACCTTAGAATTTTAAACTTCTTCACTAATTGTTGTATTCTTAAGAATGAAAGTCAAACCGATACAACTTATTCGATACCCCAAATGATGTGATTATTAAGTTTGTAATCACAAACCCACTCTTTGTATCAACACGAACCAACCTCTTGTGTCATCACCAACACAAGAACCCAGCCACTTCACAAGGAAGCCTTCTCTCTCCAAAGATGATTAAAACTCGTCTCTATTCTTAGACATATAATTCCTATTCTAGATCAAGATCACACGTGTGTTTTTTGATTACAATGTAACTACCCTAAATAGTGGATATAACAATATAATATAACAATCTAATAATTGAAGATTAGAATCTGATTTGGCTAGCTTGATATCTCTTGAATTATATTTTTTATTTTTGTAGTTGAAGAAGTGAGTAAATTCTAAAAATAAGCTCACACTTAGAACCAGTAAATGTCCCAACAATCTTATGACATATGGCTCTCTTTGATTTTTGAAACTTCGTTCCACTGGCATCCCAGTCCTCTAAATCGGAGTTTTGATCTCTTAGGCCTTTGGTAAGAACCTGCGTGATAGTGCTTCGACCTCAACGTCTATATATTATTTTCACTATGATATCTATGATACTATATCTACACTCTATAATTTAATAATTTTTGGCACACCGGTATTTTCCGTTTCCTAGTTTCCAAAATCAGTTTCCCGAATTTAGACTTTTCGTAATATTGCTTAAATGCCAAAATTTTCTTCACAAGAAATATTAAATATGAACTTCTAAGAAAGTTTGAAATTCAAAACTTTTCTAGATTCATGGCGCATCATGAGATATGTTATAAAATATGTACAAGATACATGAAAGAATGATATACATGTTTTGGCATACGTAATGATACTTGGATGTTTAAACTTTCTACAAAAGATATGTTGCAATCATGAAATCACATAATGAAGTAATTGGATTCATTTAATGATATTAATCATATAAATATTTGTCATATGAAAACCCACTAAAATGGGCAACTGGTGGGGCCCAATGTGTGATAAAATAACATAATAAAAGCACACACACCTTGGAAGAACTACGAGAAACTCTCTGCAAGTGCACGAATCATTCAATAGTAATGGTAAATAGGTAAAAGTTTGTTCTAAGGGATTTAAGTAGTTAGCTTTGAACTTGTATTCAGTACTAGCGTAGATGATTTTAATTGTTTATACTAAAAACAGAAACTGAGTAGATATTTGTTTTTCTCTGAATAATTAAACTAGAATACAAAGGATAGTAGCTTGGGGTTGTAAGGACTACCTATCTTACTTAGTCGTAATTCTAATTAAAGGGGTGAATTGAGAAAATATAAGTAGTCGGGATTCGGTAATCCTCCTAACTACCGTCCAAGTAGCTTAGAAGGCAACCTCAACACTACTATGGAACTTGGGTAAGGAAACCCTACGCAATGATTGATGGTTAATTATAACCCTAATGACTATCTAGTTAGGAAAGCCCGTCAGGATCACAACCACACACTAGACGATTATAACTGTTTATGTTCCTAAACCCCCCGTCAAGGTGACAATATAGGTAACTTATGTCAAACTAGAGGTATACAGGCTCTAGCAAGTTTAATTAAACCATTCATAATACAGATACAAAATAAATTCTTAACTCAACTATAATGAATTCCCAAACAATATTAAATAGAAAAATAATAATCAAGGGTTAAATAAAGTGCGTACCCAAGCTATGGGACGTTTAAGTGGCCTAATCCAACCAAAAATACGTTTTCCTTAACGAGTGGGCTACTTTGATCCATAACATTTGTAACTTTAACAATTTCTTCATTATAGCTCCAAACCACGAACCATCAGTGGCCATGCATTCCTAACTCATAGTCCTATCTAAATATTAAAGGGTTTCTCTAGATTCATTGTCAATCTCATATGGAATCTTGAACAAATCACTTTCTAAATCAGGACGATAGCTCTTTCACTTTCTAAAAATGATATCTTGGGCCCTCTACTCTTTCTTTCCTTATTTGATCTCCTTCCTCGATTTCTTAGGCGCTCTTTGGCATCTAATATTCTCATTTTACCTAAGATTTTCACATTTAACACACAAATTACACCTAAAATGCTCAAAAAGAAACAAATCTATATAACAAGTCAAGAAACGAGAATATATCAAATAATTAGGAAACATCCCTCAACTAAGCACATAGTGAACCTAAATTGACTAGATTAATCTATTATAGGTATGGAGACATCATCAATATGTCAACATTCTTGTCCTTTTTGACGATGACACATCTTTCAACAATATGCTGATTAAATAACATGTTATGCAACAAATATGGAGTCTCTTTCAAGGCATGACCCCCCCCCCCTCGTGTTATGCATATATTCTATCAATATAATTAGCATAAATTATTTAACAGAAACACATGTGGAGACTTTTCAAGGAATGACTCCCCCTCACATAAAGAATATATCGTATGGAAAAAATTAATAAGTAAATCATAAAAAGTAGAAATATATACCAAATATTCGTAATATAAACTTACCAACTTACCGTTATTGAACAAATCTACATTTAATTATATATTTCTTCTTCCTTTTTTGTCTTCATCAAAAAGAGTTAGACATTGAAAATGATAAAGATAACAACAATTAAGCACAAGTAATTACAAGATAATCATCACAATCTCACACCTAATAAACTTAAATTGATCTTGGGAAGGGGTTTGGCAAAAATATCGGCTAATTCGTTCAAGAAATCAACAAACTTAACTGGATATCACTATTTTGAGTATGATCCCGAATGAAGTGATGCCTAATTTCTATGTATTTTTATAGAGTGTTGAATTGGATTCTTAGTAAGGTTGATGGCACTAGCGTTATCATACCTAATTGGAATACTATCATACTGGAGACCAAAATATTATAAGGTTTGTTACATTCAAAGTATTTGGGCAACACAATTTACAGAGACAACAAACTCAACTTCTGTCATGTACAAGCCAACTCTATTTTGCTACCTACTAGATCAAGAAACAAGACAAAATCCTAAATATTGGCAAGCACCACTAGTACTCATCCTATTAAGTATACAACCGCATAGTTGGAATTAGTGTAACTTATTAGCTCAAATGAAGTGTGTTTAGGATACCAAAGGCCAGTGTGAGTGGTCTATTCAAACACCTAAGAATACGTTTAACAAATTAAGATGGAATCCTTAGGGAAATATTGGAACCTAGTACCCCAAGCATACAACTAACATAATGTCGGGTTTAAAAGTGGTTAAGTATAAAAGACTAACCATTATACCTTGATATGTCTCCTCTTCTACATCCTTAATATTTTCATCCTTATCAACCTTTGTAGATGTTCCCAAAAAAGTGTCATTTTCCTTTGCATTCTTAAGACCAAAGTTCTTCATAAGATCTTTGATATATTTGGCTTGATTTACAAAATTTCCTTCCTCTATTTGTTTGTGCTCATTTAGGATTTCCTATGCATGCGTTTAGATAAATTCTCACAAAGGGATTCATCAGAGCACTATAAATAATATCATCAACATATAGTTGAACAAGCAAGACATCGTCCAAGATACACAAAGTAAATCAATTTTTCCGCTTTAAAATTATCTTGAATTAAAAAGGTACTCAATATTTCATACCAAGATTTAGGAGCTTGTTTCAAACCATACACGGATTTTGCAAGTTTAAACACATGATTTGAAAACTAGAATGTTTAAAAACTCGAGGATTGTTTGACATAAACTTCATCAATAAAAACATTTTGAAAAACACTTTTGACATCTGTTGGGTCCCCTGGTGTAATAATAAACTGACACAAAGAAACGGTAACTTCCCGCAAGTGTACGAGTCGTTGACAAGTAACAAACTGATAAACACAAGGGTTATCGTCTTCATATGGACTACTAAGGTTGAAACATGAAAACAACTCCTAAAATAAAAATTTCATATGGCGAGCAATTATAAACTTACTTCCACTGAGGAAACTCTTTATAGTAAACATTGTAGTAAAGAAAAAATATGTAAAATATTCAACTCAAAGACATAAACTATTGAACATATGTTATTTGCAAGTTTATGGGCTAAAAGGGTGTGGTTTGAAAGTCCTATGATCATCAAAACTCATAATATAACTACTAATAGATTGGATCAATGGATTACAAACTATGTTCAGAAAATAATAAATTTGATAAATATGATAGAATTCTTGAACTAATATGCTCAACTTTTTAGGCAGATTTGAAAAACATTTTTACTTATATCTATAATAATATAAATATGATCCTAGAAATACGCCACACCAACATTAAGCATTTAAAAATAATATTTAAACATATCAAATTTTAAGGGACACAAACTTTCTAGAGAAAAAAAAAAGGTTAAGTCACTAATCAAAATCTCAGTAATAATAGGACTAAATTGTAATTATAATAATGAGAAAATTCATAACGAAACAATTTTAATGATAAAGTTAATAAATATAAATGAAAATACCACCACTTATCTTTATCAAGATAAATTGTGATGCGGCATATTTTGACAAAGAGTAACAATTGTGTGTGAATTAGAAATTTTAATGGAGATTTTGTTACATGAAAAAGTTGAAAAATTTACACAAAATAGAGATTACTAGTGACTACCTGATTGAAAGTGTTATAATCAAGAGTGATTAGAAAGTTATCATGCAGTCACTAACAACTAGTCAAGAAATTAAATGACATAGTATTTGTAATATTGTATGTAATATTATGGTTTTATTGAGTAAATCAATCTCATTTTTGCTCATTTTTCTAAAGAAGTAATGTGGTAGATGAATGAATTGTTAAGCATAAACTCAATAATATTTGTTTGACAAGCGAAACACTTTGATTTTTTTCCAATTCATAACTAACTATTTTGTTTAAGGACAATTCACCTTGTGATATATGTTAGTTTGTAATATTTCGGACCCTATTTAATATATTATTATGCATTTGAAAAAAAAAATACATTCTATGGCCCCAAATATTCCAACTTTATGTTTTAAATCTCAAGTAAAAAATAGTTTTATTAAAGTCTCATTTCTGATTTTTTGGTTTGAATTTTGACTTTTATACCTTTTGTTGTTCTGAAAAAATAATCTTTTAGTTTTTTTTCGGTGGGTACGTACCCATTACCGCTCACCCGCATTTTCGTAATTTAAGCCATGATGGGTATGGACCCGTAGCATTTGTAATATTTTATTAGTTCATTTATTTTTTTATTAAGTCCTTGATAGTGGTCCATGTTAAATTTTATGTCGGTACAGACCCATCTCGACAAATAGCTACATGGGTACAAACCCATCTCAAACAATGTTCTTGGGTTGTACCCATCAGGAACAAAAAAAGAAAAGTAATCTCTGCACATCATTGGATCAAAGCAAGAAAATTCACACTCGCATTATTGGAACAAACAACAAAGACAAAGCTCTGCACAATCGGTTTTACCCAGGCCCAATCTAGATCTCCACAGGGTTGTATCCATGGTCCAATAAAAAAATGAATGAAAAACAAAAAAATGGTGGAGAAGGTCTACGAAGGGCGGCGGTTTTCTTGTGAAGCAGTGTTGCTTGGTTCGAAGGTGATATGCTGGAGAATAGTCAAAACCGAGATAGTGGAGAAATGATGGATGATGGGGTTGTACCACCGTGCCTGATGGGTTTGTAGGTTTTCCTACAAAGTAATGAACAAACAAATAATGAATGGTGAGAAGGTGGATCAAAAAATTAAAAAATTAAAAAAATATGAGAAGGTGATACCTGAACGATGGAGATTTGGCGATAAGGTGAGACCTGAATGGTGAAGATCGGCGACAAGGTGAGGCCTAAGATGGGTGAAGAATGGTAAGTGAGCGGCGAAGATGGATGGAGAATGGTGGTGATGGCGCTGAAGATGATAATGATGGCGCTGAAGATGATGGTGAAGGCAATTGTCAGGGGTGCGCATGTGAGACATGAGATGGAAGGTGAGATCGGAAATTCAATGGTAAAGATGATGGTGGTGGAGGTGATGTTGTTGGAGATGATGTTGGTGGAGATATAGTGAGTAGGAGATGGTGGTGGAGATATCGTGAGTAGGAGATGGTGGTGGCGTCACTGTTCGTGAGCAGGAGAACGCCATTGGTGAAAAGGTGAGATCCAAATGGGAATGATGTTCGTGGGATGGTAGTGATGGTAATGAAGGTGACAGTCATTAAGGATGGAGAATGGTCTATGTAGGAGGCACTTTTCTTGTTCAGAGAGAAGAGAGGGGAGAAGGAGAAAAAAAAGGAGAATGAAGAGGATTTTTTGGTTTCCTGTAATTTGAATGGATTTTTTGATTTGGTTTTTAGATTTTCAGGAGTGAAACATCCATTCCTGTAATCTGAATGGATGAGGAATATATTTTTGGCTTTTTGATTAATTATAACCATTAGTTAGGGTAGGAATTTTTATTATTAAGACCCATATACTTGGACTTTATAAAGTAAATCCAAAAAAAAATCTTAATTAATGGAATGGCATTTCCGTGAATATTCTCCAAGAGGGTGCACTTTCCCGTAAAGGCAAAAATATATGACCGTTACAATACCGCCTCTTTATATACAAAATCCCACTTATTATATAGCCGTTGAGAGACTAAAACACAACATAAGCGCATAAACAAAGTAACAAACAAATTTTCCATAGAGATAATCACCAGCATCCAGTTAATAGCAAGAACATTCATTAGAACCGAAGCACAACGATCAAACAATCTCAGTAAGCTTTCTTTCTCAACCTTTATTTTTTCAAAATCTTGCTAATAAAACGAAATCAAATGGTTACGTTATCTTCAGTTTTAATGTTTAAAATTATATATTTTTCTTCAAATTGGGTTTACTTTGATACTATGAAATCAATTCTGATCATGCTCTAGAATATAATAGAAAGTCTGATGTATTTCTGTGATTTTTGCAAATTGAATTAATATGTAATTTTTGTTGGGTTTTGTGAATCGGTATATTCTTTAATGGGATCGCAAATTGAAATAAGGAACTATTCAATTAGAGTTTAGGAATTTTAATTTCTTTCTCATTCTCAACCTTTGTTTGTTGATCAATTTGCTTATAAAACGAAATTATCGTTAGGTTTAATGTTTCTTGAAATTGGGTTTTCTTTGCATCTACGAAATTAAACGCTAATCGCGCTCTAGCAGATGAAAAAATCTGGTATATTTTGTGAATAAGTATGTAATTAGGGTTTAGGGATTTAGGGATTTAGGGCCATTAAGTGAAACGTATTAACATGAAGGGCTATTTATATAAATTGCAGAGGCTATTCATTTGATTTTTGCTTGAAGCGAAATTAATGGCAGTTCCATTTACGCGCGTGATCCGAGATCAAAACCTCGATATTCACTATACTGGTAAATCTCTAATCTTTATCCGTATATTTTATTACCTTGATTAATCACTAATCTTGATATTTCACAGGTGGAAAAACCGATGCATCAAAAGCACAAAAGAAAGGAGGAAGCTTTGGTGTACGAAAAGCTTTGAATGATATTTCAAATTCATCAAAACCCTCAACACTTCAAGCATCAAAGAATCTGACTTCAATTGGGAAACCAAGTGTTTCAAAAGCTTCAGAGAAAGGTAAAAATGGTGGAAGGAAAGCTTTGAGTGATTTGACTAACACTAAGAAGCCTAATCCACAAGAAACTGCAAAGAAGAATCTTGAAAAGAAGTTTAGTGATGGTATAGAGGAAGGGTTTATTCATAATCATCAGGATTGTGTAAAAGCACAGAGGAATAATAATACTATCGATAAAGATTACTTTTTGAAATCAGTTGGATTAGGTGAATCTCCATTTGGACGTGCTTTTCCTTCACAGAAACAGAGGGTTAGTATCGTCTTTTTTCCTTTTCGTTTGAATTTATTTTTTTAATTGTAACGAGTCTTTTTTTTTATTTTTTGTAGGCTCTTAGTCCTGTAAAGGACTTGGAAATGGAAGAAATGGAGTTTATGGAAGAAGGAGTTGTTAAGGGATGGTCTTCACCTGTTTTTGGAAGTCCAATTTCATCGCCAAAACATGGTGTGATCTGGAATGATGAGAGTTTTTCGAATTTCGCTTTGATTGAGTCTCCGAAGCTTCTGGGCCGTTGATTTTCTTTGATGATGAATCGTGTGACTTGTGTGATCTGGAATGATGAGAGTTTTTCGAATTTCGCTTTGATTGAGTCTCCGAAGCTTCTGGGCCGTTGATTTTCTTTGATGATGAATCGTGTGACTTGTGAGTTCTGCGCCTGCAGAAAGTATCTGGGTTGGATAAGGAGTTTTTAGTAAATCATCAGTCAAGTGGTTGACTGTTTTGTTAGTAGTAGTTTGGATGATTTTCGTATTGTGATGATAATATTAGTGTGTTTTGTACTTAACTAGATATTTTGGTACTATGTTGGTATGTTTAAATTTGTATTTTCGTACTTTTGATGTGTTTATTTGAATCTTCTTTTGTTATGCTATTTTGTGGATTTCTTCTGGAGTAGAATGCTTCAGGGATTTTTCAAATGAACAACCCTTAGGGGAAAACGAAATGGCATGATACTCTTTTTCCTGGAGAATTTAGTTGTGATAGCGCAAAGAACACTGGACTTTTTCCTGCAGAAGAGTAACACTTTATTCTTTTGGTTTTTGTGAATTAACTGAAGATCTGAGATTTAGTTGAATTATACAAGTGTTTGAGTCTAGACTCAAAAATATCATCAACAACATTCTTTACTCGAACCCAAGTAGAAGAAACTCAACTTTTTCATTTGGCTATCATGAAATAATGTCATTTTTTTAATCTTGAAACCCGACTTGCTCGCCCCCGATATAAGATTTTACTAAAGACCTCAAATAAAATTTTACAATATATCCAAAATTATAAACTCTGAAAAGAATTGTCCTTTCTCTCTCTTCCTCTACCATGACTCATGCGAAACTTAGCAAAGATGCCTCGCTGTTTTTGAGGTGACTTTAGCAGCTTCGAAGATCTGGCCATGGCTACTCTGGGTTGTCCTAATTCTTCTTTTCGGGGTGAACGTCAGTTGTTGCAGCGAAAAGGCAAGTCGCTCTTGTGAAGATACAGAAACAACCGCTGTTCTTGAAGATCCAAAAAACATTAAAGGTTCGAGTTTTGTTCGCTAATGGGGAAGAAGGCTGGAGATGAAGGCTTGAGAAGACCGCAAAGCCTTGTGACGAACGACAACAGCTTCACCGAAAGCTTCACCGGAACAGTGCTCCTTTTCCGGCGGTTTTTTAAGCAACGAACAACCATCTCCATCTCCAACAACAATGCTCATTTTTTGAATAGAGTAATCAGTTTAGTTATTTTGTATTGTTTTTGCACGGCCATGTCCTTTTTTTTCAAAGTATTTTAGTAATAGTGTAGGGTTTTGAAATCTAAATAAAATATAATTTCTTAGCTAATACTCTGTGTTTTTGAATAATACTTCGTAATTTTTATAAAGTACTCTGTATTTTTTTAATATTCTTCTGTGTTTTTTAACTGAGTACTTAACAAATTTTCCGATACTCTGTGTTTTTTATTCTACAAGTAAAGAGAATAAAATATCAGTACTCTATAAATTTATACAATACTTTATTCTTCTTTTAATGAGTACTCAGTTGTTTTAATGAGTACTCCATGAACTGATAATTGACTATTTACTAATTACCTAAAAGAGTACTCTATAGTTTCAAATGAATACTCCATTATATCCATCAATGACTTAATACGATGAGTACTCCATACATTTAGATGAGTACTCTAGGTTTATTAAGAATACTTTATTGTTTTATGGATTACTTTTTTTTTTACTTAGCGAACTAATAGAAAACTTATTATATACAACAGAGTACTAATTTAGTCTACCACATGAGCAACATTTTTATGCAATTAAACATGATCAAAGCTATCTAATTTAATCCATCAAAATCATCAAATATAATATCATAATACCCAAAATCTATTACATCAACAAAAACTTCTAAATAATTCCCAATACTAATCATAAATCATATTTAAACTGAAACAGAGTCCGATAGTTAAAATAAGATTCAAAAGACTAATAGTACTTCTGATTAATCATGCCCTTCACCCATTTGAATCCTCTGCAAATATCTTTTGTGACGTAACAATTACGCACTATCCATGCCCTTCCTGTGGCACTCTGCCAAATGTTCTTCAGTTAAGCCGTCTATCCTCATTATACCCAACAAATTGTTGAGGGTTGACCGGTATTGAATAGCTTTTGGTGCCATCTGCAATATAAAATACATTAAAACTCTGAGTAATAATGCACTACTAATTTTCTAATTTTGCAGGTTCCAATAGTTGATCGTCGAGTACTCACAAATTTTATTGAGTAATCACGGTTTTCACTGAGTACTCATAGTTTAAATATTATTAGTTATACTATATACATAGTACTATGTATTTGTGTAAGTTTAGTTTCACATTCTCGCACCAATAACTGAAAAACCCTAAGTACTCATAGTTTTAATATTAGTTCACAAAGATATGGAGTACTCCCAATAATACAAAGATATAGATTATTCAGTGTTCAAAACTATGGAGTACTCACAGTTTGGATTCCATTAGTTCATAGACTTGTAAAGTACTCTGTATTTTTTCTAAGTATATATTCAATTTTAGTACTAATAATAATAAAAGGCTGAGTACTCCATATTTTTTACAATACTAGTTCATAAGGTTACAGAGTACTCACAAGAATCAAAAACTATATGTAGTATTTCAGTAGTCTAAGATTTAAAAAACCCAACACGTTGTTAAAATAATAAGTACTACTCGTTATGCTAGCCAAAGCGCGAAACAGTGAGTACTCATTGTTCTATACATATTTCAAATCACACAATATTTATAAAAATACTGAGTGCAGACCTAAACCCTAACTATTACTAGTACGACCACTATCTAACACCAAATACTGAGTATTAACAACAAATACATAATGTTCAACATCAAATACGAAGTAATAAATATATTATACGAAGTATTTAGCCCTAACTACGTAGTATTAACCACAAACTACAGGGTATTTACCAAAAACTACAGAGTATTGACCAAAACTATGTGTTTCACTGTTTTTATTTTCAAAAACCTTCGAAGCAAGAATACCAAATGGTGAGAATGGTGCATACCTTGCTATTATGTTGGTTTTGCAGTTGGTTTCAACGTTTCACGTCTTCGGCAATGTGATTTCTGTGAGTAACGTTTGATGGCGATGGAAGCTAGGGAGAAGAACGAGAGAATGGTGAGTATCGAAGAGAGAGAATGGCGGAATATGTAATGTTTGGCTGTGTTTGAGGAGTATTTATACTCCGAGGTTAAAAAGGACAATTTCAATTTTAGAGGTCCCTTTGGAGAAGCCAGATTCCCACCATTTCCTTTAAGGCATAAATTTAGTCTTTAAGACCCTATATGTCATTCACCCTAATGTTAATGGGATGTTTCAATATAACATCATAACTATTCATTCTATTAACAAAACATGTTACTAGAATAATTAGGTGGTTACTATAATTTGTTTTTGCATGTTTCAAACATAGGTTACGTATCATAATACAATTGGTATTAGATTATCCAATATTAGATGGAAATTTTTTTTTTGCAATTATAATATGAATGAAAATATTCTTTCTTTTTTAAGATATCTAACATTCCAATAGGATCAAATACAAAGGATAAAAGTTAAATTTCACTCTTAACGAAAATCGTTAATAAACCAAACATTTAAAATGATTTGGTTGTACGAGGGCTTATAAATTCCGGCGGTATATATAATATTAATAGTATCAATTATAGATTGAACACGGGAATGACAAGCCTAATATCATATTTTATTTGGAACCCACCTTGTGATAATTGTTTTAAAATTAACTATGATGCAGCGTGGGACATAACTAGGGGTAGAAATCGGATCCGAAATTTCTAATTTTTGACTTTTCCAATCCGAAAATTCTGATCTCGGAACACATTTTTAAGGTTCCGAAATTCCGATTTCTAATTTTTGATTTTCTCGGAAAAATAGTATCGGAATTGGAACTACATGTCAATTTTCGAAATTTCTAAAATTTCCATCCGATTTTATATACGAATTATATTTTTGATTTTATATTCTGTATATTAAATAAATAGTAAATATTAGATAAAGAAAAAAGTATACAACCTGAAACGTTAAATAAATTCAATACAAAAAAAAAGAATAGAAAATGTAAACGTTAAAAAGCAATGAAACATTTTTTTTTATGCTCGAAAAAAAAAGACAATGAAACATGATAAAACCTAAAACCCATCTCCTCACTCTCGCATTGGGAAAAAAAATCTCTTCACACTCATGTCTCACCTTCCTGACTTTCCACCAAGCCGCTCTCCTGCACAAGAAAACCGCAGCCACTTGTGGTCCATTCTCCATCATCATTAATCTGGATTGGATTAGCTACACCATTAACAAAAGTTCTGAAATTTTGAACCAAAAGTTTTATTTTACAAACCAAAATATTTGAAAGTCCTAACCAAAAGTTTCAAATTTTCGAACCAAAAGTTTCAAAATTTGTGTGCCGAAATTTCTAAAATTCTGGTGAATTCCGAATTTCCGAATTCGGAATTATTTTTTCCAGTTCCACAAAAATAGGATCGGAATTGAAATGGAAAAAATCTATCCCGAAAAAAAGTGAATATTTTCCAAAAAACTTCTTTTCCAATCTATTTCTTTCGATTTCCACCCCGAGATATAACTAAAGGTTTAGTTGATGTTGGTTGTATTGTTAGGAATGATAAATAAATTTTGATTGGTGGAAAATTTGGAGGTTTAGCGAGAGATTACCAATGGAATAGGAGGTCTTAGGCATTGTTTTGCATGTAAAGTTGTCGGAGCATTACCCGATAAGTACCATCACCCTAGAAAGTGATTGCAACAACATCATTCAATTCATTTTAAACCTGATCAGTGACAACATAAGACTTTGTAATAATCTAATAGTGATCAAACACTTTAAAAATCTTGTAAATTTTCTTTTATTTTGTGCCAAGAAAAACCAACGAGTAATCGATTAGGTGGCAAAACAAAAGTTATACGGCCTTTTATTTAGCCAATGGTTGTATTTCCCCATCCCAATTATCTTAATTGTTGTCTTTTGAGTCCATGACTATAGGGATTGACTAACTATGTATTTTGAAGCCTTGAAGGCTTTATCAATCTATGCATCTCTAATTTAAAAGAGTAAATGTCTCGTTTACCCCCTAAACTATGGACGAATTAATAGGTTGCCACCCACTATATTTTTTGGTATTGGATGCCCTTATGTTTCATTTTAGTGACTGGATGCCCCTTTTTGACGGAATCTGTTAACTTTCTCCGTTAAGTCATCACATGCAGGTCATGTGCCCTATTTTTTTTAATAAAAAAATTATTTTTTTGATTTAATAAATAAAACCTATTTTTTAACAAGGGAAAAATTGGCATTTTTAATTCCTAACATATCTAAACAAAAAATTAAAACAAAAATAAAACAAAATTAATCTTCTAACTGGGGGAGATGAAGAACCATAATTTATGGGTTCTTCAAATCAATGAGCATAACCCTATATGTTGACACTTATAAAACAAAGCTAGGGTACATCCGGTCATAATGAAACTGAGTGGTTCTTCTTTGTTCTGCTTTAGATCTTCTCTTTGTTCCTTGAACAAAACCTGTAACATCTTTCCCCTCTTCTTTTATTCTTCAATTTCATCTTCTTATTCATCCTTTGATGATATCAATTGTGTCGAAAATGCTCGTTGTACTATATATCAAATGATCAGAAGGCTACCCAAGCTTTCTGTTGTGAACTGTAATAAACTATTAAACAGTGTTGTGAAGATGAAAACCCTGCTGCTCTTTCTCTATTCAGAGAAATGTGCTTTTTAGGTGCTCCAATAAGTGATTACACGATGAATATTGCTATTAATTTTTACTCTTATCTATAACACAACGATATGGGTTCCCGATATTGTTACCTATAACACCTTGATAAAGGGCCTCTTTCTTGAACATAGAGGAGAAGAGGCTTGTAAGTTGTTAGATAAAGTACAATAGAGAAACTTTGTGAACATGATGAAGTTACTTTTGGGGTCTTAATAAATGGGCAATGCAAAGCAGGGCACATTTAATGCTATCGAGTGGCTTAGGGTACTAGAAAAAAGGAATATTAAACCAGATTTTAAAGATTATAGCACTATTATTTACTGTCTTTGCAAAGACCGAACGGTAGATGATGCAGTTAACCTATATTCGAAGGTGAAAGATAAGGGCATACCCCTAAATGTTGTCACTTATAATTCGTTGATCCGAGGTTTGCAAAATATTGGTTAGTGGGAAAAGGCTAATATGTTATTGACATAGATGTTTGATTATCGAGTTTTTTCAAATTGTCATACATTCACTATATTTGTTGATTCAAATGATAAGAAGGATTGGTGGAGTATGAAGGTTTGAAGGTTTGAAGGTTTGAAACTTGAAGGTTTGAAGGTTTAACGGTTTGCAAGGTTTGAAGATTTGAAGGTTTGTAGATTTAAAGATTTGAAGCTTGAAGATATGAAGGTTTGAAGGTTTGAAGATTTGAAACTTGAAGGTTTGAAGTTTGAAGATTAAAAAATACCAATTTTACCCTTGTTAAAAATAGGTTTTATTTATTAAATCAGAAAAAATAATTTTTTCATTATAAAAAATAGGGCACATGTAATGACTTAAAAGATAAAGTTAACGGATTCCGTCAAAAAGGGGCATCCAGTCATGAAAATGAAACTTAAGGGGCATCCATTACCAAAAAATATAGTGGGGGGCAACATGTCAGTTCGTCCATAGTTCAGGGGGTAAGCTAGGCATTTACTCATTCTAAAAAACATTATTTTGAATTCTTTGAAATGGCTCAAAAAGATTAAGATGGAAACGGCTTGGAAGAAAAAATTGTGGCAGATTGCTTTCGCTACTATGATCTACCCACCTAGAAAGTACTATACATGCGAGCTTTCGAGGGAATGGTCCCCACTCATAAGCCAATTATCAAGAAGGTTATGTTTTATACTTATTCCTCCTTATATGGTTTGTACCCTTATCTTTTATTTTTGGGAGATAGTAAGTTTATCTTATATATCCATTAAATAATTTGCATAATTTAGGAGAGAGTAGGAATACACTTAACATGTTGCTAGGGTAGCAATTTTGTATCGATTTTTGCAGATGTACAATTTAAAATAGTTTGATTGTCTTTATAAATCATGATTTTACCTAATAAAAAAAGTACAATAATCTACCTTAAGTTTGATAATCTCCACCTGTTGATTCATTTTAAAAGTAGGTGATTTTAGTAGTTGGAGATCTTCATAACATTAGAAACAACAACTATTCAATCGCCTATTTTGAATAAAAAATTATTGTAAGACGCTTTTGTCAAAAGTTTCATATGCTCATCATGTATTTTCATTACATCCTTAACAACCATAAATCTTGAAGGGACTTAAAACTGAGGTTGTATAACAAAGCACAACTTTATGAAACCTAGTCAATCGAAACTACTTTAAATGAAAAATCATCGACAGTGACTATCTTAGCTAGGTCCTTCCTAACCTTTTCACCAAAAAATGCATAAGTTGTTAATACCCCCACCCTCATTATTCAAATTTGTGGGTGCAAATTCTAGCTGAATTTGGATGGGTTTGGGAAGATTATACGGGTAAGTACTTTTCGTTATGTATATATCTGCTCATTGCAGTGGTACCATGATTACCATAATCAGAAACCAAATCTTTAGAACAATAGTTTCATCTACCATATGCCTAACCCCCTATTTATCAAATTTACTAAAGTAATACCAACTAGTTGTTATGCTTTAGCTGCCTTAACACATTTACAGGGGAAACAATAGGAGTGGGTGCATCTATTTTTGAATTTTGTATTTGTGTACAAACATGGGAATGGGTACCTTGAGAGTTATTATCAACATCAATAGTAATTTACTCCATTGATAAAAGTTGCACAAGTATTCAACAAAAAACAATATAAGTTTAACAATTCAGAGATTCTATACAACTAGTGACTCGGATTATACAATAGCAACTCAAATTATACATAAACAAATTTGATTATACGTAAACGACTCAAATAATAATTAAAAAGCTATGGTTATACAACTAACAACTAAGATTATACCTAAGCCATCTTTAGCGAAAATGAGGGTCGTCGCTAAAGGTCGGTGATTTTTTTAATAAATTGGGTTTTATGATGACATTTCGTCACTAAAGGGACATCGCGAGTAAGTCGATGCTAATTCAAAACTCTAGCAACAAGTGCCGGAAATTTGTCGGCATTTGGAATCAACCCATTGGCGATGATGCTACTCTTTAGCAACAAACCTTTAGCAACGAAATGTCGCACTAAAGGCATTTTCATATTTCAATTAAATTGCTTAAATTTCCTTTGAAGACCAATTGATGATGCTCTTTAGCGACTATTGTTCATCACTAAAGGTTCGTTAAAATAAAGTAGAATTTAAAATTAGCCTAGTTTCTAAAATTTGAATGTCACTTGTTATTAACGCATAAACAACTATTTCAAATGCTAATTAAACAAAAAAAACTAAAAACATACATAATTGAAAATGGCAAGTGATGTTTACAAAGTAAAGTAAATAATAATAACCGAGGAGAAATAGTACATAAAAATATAGTGTCCATGCTACATTCAAAGTCAAATATATATCGGTTATGTATATGGCATGTCATCGTCAGTGGAGATGCCTCCCTCATCGCGATCTGGAGAAGGATTCTAAGTGGGTCATTGGTTTCAGACGGGATTGTAACCTGGATGGCCAACACGTTCCTAGTGATATTCCCAGTACACAAGAAAGTCCTCGATATTCACATGCCCAAAAGTTTCATGTGAGGAAACTATAGAGCTGGTGGTCGGTCGGTGTTGTGGCTATACGGTGGGTGACCTTGTGCAATGTAGTTGTTACCCAGGTAGAGTAGGCCCTAATAATAATTAAATAAATCAAGGTCGGAGGTAGTAGATGATTTCCCTTTTCCTTTGACACGGGTCCTACACCAGCCCTTCAACCCCTAGATCCCTTACCCATCACCCTATAAAAAACCCTAATCACCGAGTTGACCTGATCTTTCCATGACAATTTGGTCGACACAGACATGGATGATAGAGATGGAACTAGTTATAGTAAAAAACCAAAACCAATGATAAACCGAACCAATTAAAAACTTAATTATATAACCATAGTTAAATCTATCAGGTTATGGTTTTAAAAAGAGTAACTGGTGGTTAAAACCGTTATATTATGGTTATAGATAAAAATAAAACCGAATAACCAAAAACCGTTTATTATTGTATATGTTTACAATTTATATAACAATCTAGGTAAAATAGTATATTGAAATTCTAAAATCAAAATCCAAATACTAGATTTAACCAACTAAATAATAAATATGCAATTTAATCAAGACCAACACACTTTCTTATATACCTTGGAGATTTTTTTTATATGTATGGTTTTATTTTATATAAAATTGATATATTTATAAAACTATCATTTGGTTATGGTTAAAATCAAAACCTTCTAAAAACCCATAATTGGATGATGCGATTATGGCTTTGAAAAGTGTAACAGATAGTTAAAACTGTTAGGTTATAATTTTTAATAAAATAAATGGTCAAGGTTATAGTTTTTGATATTTTTGCAAAAATCAAAACTGTTGCCATCCCTAGTGGAGGATGAACATCCAAATGACGCGGCTTGCATGGTTTGAGTGAGTAGATACTCTCTCAATTGGGTATATTATAAGAAATAAGCACATATTCACTAATCAAGTTTAAAATATGTTATTTCCAACTGAAATGGTGTAGTAGAAACATATATAAGAGGTACAGAAGTGATCATCCCTCAACATATTAGCCTTATAATTATAGCCAATCTCCCAGTAGAAATGTGATAAAGAAGTCAGAGTTAATTCTACATCTTGTCCATTTACAACCTGTTCATCGGTATCTTCTTCTTCTGTATCTCCTTCCTATTTGATACATTAGTTAAGGTTCTAACACATCACGACTAAAAATAATAACAAATCAACATATACCTCAAGTAGCACGTCTTGCCTCTGAGAGAAAGTGATTGGCCCATGTCCACTAGGTGGTCCCTGCTTCCGCCTATTCGATCTCCCCGCTTTCAATGCGACCTGGATGTTTGAAATATAGTTATATCTTCACACGAAATGAATTTTAAAATACGGAAACAATACATGCCTGGAATGCGGCAGACTTCCAGTATTCAAAACACTTTTTGCCAATCCTCGATGCTAATACATGATGGTTTTAGGACCTGGTCATAGAATTACTTTATGGTGTTGTAATTTTCATCCTGATATCAAGAAATACAAGACCCACCAGACAAAAAGCCTAATATATCACCCAAATCAACCCTCATCTTCCACTCTCGTAGATCAAAAAGACCATGCATCCAACATCCGACCAAAAATTTTGTTACATCAAAAACGATATTTTATAGAACATTTGAAAATTGTGTTCAAATATGTAATTACATGTAACCGATGAACGACCTTTCCCCAATAAGAGTCAGGAACATCACTCCAAACTTTATAGAATGGTGGAACATACTCACGTATTGTAGAACATATGACACTACTCACATACATCTTTGTCCTGGAGATCAAATCCCGATTGGAATCTGACCCTCGTATGTCGTCTTGGCCTTCTTGGTCAATTGTAGGGTTTTTCTACCCTTTTTTTTTAGATTTTCCCCCCGCATAAAACAAAGTCATTTAGAGAAGTATATCTTTAAATTTTATATTACAAATTCCTAATAGTAGATTAGGGGGTCCACCAAGTGGATCAAATCCACCACCGTCCCCCGATGAGACTTTGAAATAACGTCTTATATATATATGTCTGTGTATACCACATGCTCATTAAAAGTAATTCAAACACAAATTATAAAATTTCTTAAATATATTCCAAATTATACTATTGGAAAATTTATATGGATACTCAAACATTAGACTAACATAATACATTGATCGAATCTACTCCCAGTCAGTATGTCCATTACTTTTAATTGGATGCTCTCTCATCCAATAGAGTAATGATATATACCACCCAATGACGTGACGTGAATTGGTTGGTTACAAATCTTTAATCAAATCAAGAAAATAAATACATTAACGATTTGTAACCAACCAATTCACGACACGTCATTGGGTGGTTGGGTGGTATATATCATTACTCCATCCAATAATAAACACAATCTCAACATTTCCTACATAGTACAAACATATTTGACACTAGTAAATGACCTAATGCCTAGACTTTTAGAAATGCATGGTCTGCATTTTGGACAGATATAACCTATTGTCATGAAAGAAAAAGAAATGGACTTCTAGTTCATAACCACCCATATCATAGTTATAAGGCACTGTATCAAAACAAGTCCTACAAGTGTTTAGTCCATGGTTTGTGAGAAGTGTCGCAAACCTCTCCACATGTGTTAAATTGGTGGCGGGAGACTCTAGTGACCCGAGTGTTCTGTCATCTAAGGTTATGTGTAACTATTAACGTATTTTAGCTAAATTTTATCTTATTATGCATAATATAGGGAACTACCGGGTTTTCATGATATAGGGACCTTTAGTGCAATTTTTGCATAGTATAGGGACACATAGTGCAGTTTTAGCATAGTACAACAACCTATAATGCATTGGTTGCATACTACAAGAACGCATAGTGCAATTAACTAAAAACTTATAGATTTTCCATAGTACACAAATATATAAGGCAGTTTTAGCGTAGAACATGGATTTATTTTTTTGCATGTAAGACCTATTTTTGCATACTATAATGTAATTTACAGTGCATTTAACTAAAAGTAATCTAAGGAGCTATTGCGCAATTTATTGTACAAGTAACTCAAAAAAGTAATTAAGAGACGTCTTGGGCAATTTTCGCAGAACATATGAGCCTATATACTCCCAAACTTTTTAAATTTGCATAAATATGCCCTAAAAAGTTAAAAAGTTCCAAAGAGGACACAGTATTACACAACATTAATGATTATTACCCCTATATTAATAAAAAATTGCCCTGACACAACTTTTATGATTACTGGGGTCCCTATAATTTCTAAATATGCCAAAATTATCCTTGGAACTTAATTAAAATATGTTTGATCTGTAATATTCTTTCAACGGAGACCAGGTGAGCTGGCCAGGGCTCTGCCTCTCAAGTGAGAGGTACAGGGTTTGGATCCCGCAGGCGGCAGAAAGTTATTAGAGTTTGGAAAGTTCTCTCAAGTGAGAGGTACATGGTTCGAATCACGCAGGCGGCAGAAAGTTATTAAAGTTTGCAAAGTTCTCTCAAGTGAGAGGTACATTGAGGTACATGGTTCGAATCTCGCAAGCGGCATAAAGTAGTTATTAAAAAAGTTTGGAAAGTTTCCAAGGATTCGAAATCCTCTTCAGAACATGGGCAACCTAGTTTTGATTGCCTGGAGGTATGGTTGGGGAGGCAGTCATATCTCCCAGGGGACTAGTCGAGTGTAAGCCCGGGAACCCTCGTCATCAAAAACAAAAACAAAACAAAAAATTCTTTCAACGGATTGCATTGTGTCCCTAGTCTATTTCGATTTCTCATATATAACCCCTAATTTTGGAAATGACCTATAATTTTAAATATATATTCACACATATATACACAAATATATTGCACTATAAGCCCTTATATTACGTTTTTTACAATTAACTACACTAAAAGATACCGTAACATGCAAAATAAGCCATAAATCGAAACCTATAATTTTTTAAAATTTTGCACTATAGGTCCCTATTTCATATGTAGAAATTGCAAATTAGTTTTTTATTAATATTTGTAGAATTAATTGCACTTTATACTATGCGAAATAACCTATATTTTATCACTAAAACAACAAAATATTCATACAAACAAACAAAGCATAGAAATATTCGTTTAAAATTTGCAATATAGTTCCCTATTTAGAATGTAAAAATGGAACTATTGGTACCTATATTAAAAAAAATAGAATTATTTGTTGTTTAAGTCCCTATACTATATGAAATAACCTATATTTTATAATTGAAATAGCAGAAAATTTATACAAACAAAATAAATCGAAAACTAGAAACATTTTGCTTAAACTTTTCACTAAGGTTCGAGTGTAAAAATTTCACTATTAATCCTTTTATTACATTATTTTAAAGTATATTGCACTTTAAGTCCCTACGCAAAATAGCCTATATTTTTATCATTGAAACAATAAAATATTCTTATAAACAAAATCAATCATGGCCTAGAATGATTAATATAAAAATTACACTATATGAACCTATATTAAATGTAATATGGAATTATAGTAACTCGTAATATGACCATCAACTCAAATTGTTCAAATCTTTACAAATTATTTTTATTTATATAAATTATAAAAATACTAAAAGTTGATTTTTTATATATTAATTACAATTATTTTTTAAATATTTATAATTTTAGAAGCACATATTTATTTCTTTAAAAATATTAAAATTTATGACTCTTTATATTGAATTTAAAATTAAGTTTTGATATCAAAATCTAAACTGAATTAAGAAAATTAGATTAGAAAAAAAGAAGTAAAAAAAAGTGGCAACGAATAAAAATAAACATAAACAACAACAGACAAATAAAAAAAATACAACTACACCAACATAACCAAATGGAATAAAGAAAAATAAATTATAGCTAACATTTTGGTTAGCCAAACGTTAGCTATGAAGACTCAAGAATTTCGATGCTAAAATTGAGAATCCTTATTATGGGTAACCTGTTAGAAAGGTTTGTTCAATTTTCAATTTCAGTTAAAAGCAATAATAAAGAACCGGTTGGACTCAGCGTTAAAAGCATTCTTCTTAAACTTATGTATAAACCTTAACTCAAATATCATTTCTATAAAATAGTTTAGATTAGCTCACTAGATAGAATCTTGGTCATCTAATTTAGTAGTATAGATTCAAATTAAATCAATAATTCTTAATCCAAAATAACTTTCCTATATAAAAAAATATATCATTCTCATATACAAATATAAGATTTTTGAACTTTTCCCAACTATAATTTAACTAAATAAATCGAAGGATGATTTGAATTCTACCCACTATTTTAACTTTTTTGAATCCTTCCTCCACGGATGGCAAAAGGAGGTTGTAATTTCCTACATCTTGCTGATGCTGTGGAATCTTTGGAAAGCAAAAATGAAAAGTCGGCATAATAATTCAGATATCGATCCAGAAATAGTGATTCACCTTACTAATTCTCAAATCCAGGAACACTTTGGTCCAAACTGGTTCAACATGGAACATTCGAATCTCGAAAATATCATGACGCCAATCTCTGGGAGTACGAGTCTCGACTGTACCACAACGCTCACATTTACTTGTGACGCGTCCTTTACACAAGCACATCTCCCCACGGGGATTGGAATTATGCAAATAAATAAAGATGACGGATCAAGGGTAAAGTATATGACAACGGCCAACTGTAATACCAGCGTTGAAGGGGAAGCTCTGGCCGTTATTAAGGCATTGGAAATTGGACAACAATGGCCACAACGAGAGAAAACTTTTCTTTCGGATAACCTTGACTTGATTCAAGGTATTCAGCAAGTGTCGGCAGCTAGATGGGAACTTCAACCTTTCATCAGACATATTCATAAACTAGTTGGGGAATCGGGCCCAGTTTTCTTCAAACACATTCCCCGTAGGTTTAATGTAGGTGCTGATCATCTAGCAAAAGCAGCCAGGCACAGGGCAACTGACGGATATTTGTCTCCTAACGTTTTCACTTACAGGTTCTCGAAGCTAGGCATTGGTTAATTTTATGGTCCCGGGATCTTTTGTAATATATCTACCCGTCCAAAAAAAAAAAAAAAAAAAAAAAAATCCTTCCTCCACAGTTTGTAGTTTGTAATTCTCAAATTGCTTTAATGATAGATTTTACCCTATAATAGAAAAGACGTTAAAAAAAATTTCCTTTTTTTTTTTTTGCTAAAATGAAAGATTATTGAACTTAAGTTAGTATAATGGAGAACCATCTAGAAGCAAAACTCGTCACGTAAAGTTTGAAACATTATTGTGGGTTGAAAATTAATTACTAATGAACATTTCCCTATCGATTATATTATACTTAGCTTAAAGCTTTGGCCCTTTTCCTTTACGATAATATACACGTCCACTTCTCACCAGCTTCGTGATGCTGAATTTTAAAACACCAAAATTATATTTGACCAAAATCTTAACTTGCTTCGTCTTGATTGTTTCAAACAACATATCTAGCTATTTTTGAATTAACCAAAACCAATTATTAAAAACCTTCGTGCACGAAGCTAAATATAGAGATTTTTGAGATCGATAATTGGTCTAGTAGTTAGATTACTCCGCAAACCAAGAGGTTTTGAGATCGAATCTCATTAAAGTTAAAATAACTTCGAGTCCAAAGTGGCTTTCTCATGTATTAGAAAAAAATATAGAGATTTTTATTTAAAGAGTTTTAAAAACACTTTCCAATTTCAATTCCTAACCCATTTTTATTTTCTTTTTACTAAAAACTTTAAATTAGATTTTACATTAATTTAAAAAATAATTATATTTTTTTCTCGTTTTGTTTTTTATTTCTTATATATACCAATTATATTATTTCTAAACCCTAATCATTCACTTTCCTGTCAACTTTTTTTCTCTTTCTTTCCACTCACCTAACTTTTCTCTCTCCCATTCTATTTTCAAATATCCCATCCCAGTTACCATCTCTCTCTGTCGAGTGGCTACAGCAGCCATGGAAAACTCCAGCCTCCATTATTTTGAGTTTCATCACCATGGAAAAGAACAATTCAGATTCCATCAGTTCGAGCTTCAACAAATTTTTATGAGAGCATGAATCAGTTTTTTTCGCTCGAATGGAGAAGATGTAAAGCAGCGCCGCTCCGTTCGTGCTAGTGGTGGAGAAGACGTGAAGCAGCGCGTTCCGTTCATGTTGGTGGTGGAAATGACCTAAAACAGCGTCTCCATTCGTGCGTGAGACCTTCGAGGTTTAGATCTGTGAAACTGTTTGAGGACTAGGCCGGAGCTCCCAGCAATGGATGCAGTTCGAAGATCCAGATGGTGGTGGTGCTCGTCGCTGGGTTTTGTGGTGGTAGTGCTCGGCGAGAATCTGGAGCTTCCATTGCCGTCCAGCTCAAATCTCTTGCCTATTCCTCTAGTAATCTCTGACTACGCCCTTCTCCTTCTAGATCCGGCGGCGATTCATATTGCAGGGGTGCTGATGGTGGTTGCTTTTATTGGTTTGGCTGGAGAATACGCGCGACACGCACGCTATTGCCTTTTTTTTTCTTTTGCTAGAAAATTGATTAAGTTTTGCCTTTTTTTTCTTTTGTTCAATAGTTGTAATCGCTAGGTGTAATTAGTTAGGCTGGGATTTGTTCAATATCTATTTTTGTATTACTCCTTGTTTTGTAATAATACTCATATTTTTATATAGAATACTCATCTTTTTTTATAGAATGCTCATCTTTTTTATATGGAGTGCTCTATGTTTTTATGGAGTACTCCTTATCTTTTGAGATATGCTTTGTGTATTATTTTCGATACTAAATGTTCTAATTCTGATACTCCATATTTTTTTCCGATACTCTACATTTTTTTCCGGTAGCTGGTGTCCGGAGGTCGGAGGCCGAAGGTAGGTGGGTAGTGGAGAGAGATGGACAGTGACATCACTTATTTTGTCTTTTAGTTTTAGTAAAGGTATTTTAGTATTTGATTATCTTTGAGATCTTTTTAAAGAAGTTAGATTCCCACTAATTCCTATATGAAGAAAATCTAGTCTCTGAGACCCTATATGTCATTCACCCCTAAACGTATATGCAATCCAACCTTATAATTATATCCCCTGTTTCATATTTTACTTTCTAAAGGTATGTTTCAAACCAATTTATTAAAATATCAATATTTTTTATCAAAATTAAAAAATAACTCATTAAAAAATTTATTTATTAAAACCCCAATAAAATTATTTTAAACATTTAACAAAACTCTTATATAATTTTTGAATTATTCTATTATTTATTATTTAAATTTAAATATATCACCACCACCACCTAATACTAAATCAATCACTCGTACGCGTCTATGGTTTTTTTTAAATCATAACTAATTCTAAAAGATTAAAAAAATTATAATTTTGGACGAGATTGTTGGAAAAATTTAACAATAACACTAGAGAAAAAAAAATTATATATATATATATAAAATAACTTTCAATTAAAAGTATAACCACACTATTACCAGAAATTGAAACAACGAAACTTACACGGAAATCCAAGAAAAAATATTACACGGTATAGAAAATCGCGTTTAAAAGATTTTCCGGTCATGTCGGTATTTCTAACAGAAGTTCTACTCTAATAATATCATAATATTATATGAGAGGAGAGTATAGAGTAGTGTTTTTTTTCTGAATTCTTAGTTTAGCCTACATTCTATTCTATATTCTCTCTAGAACAGTTTTTCCTATTTTCTAGAATAATTTTTTTCTTTCTCTCTAGAATTATTTTTCTATTCTCTCTAAATTAGTTTTTTCATTCTCTCTAGAATTATTTTCTCCTCTTCTCTAAAAATGCAAGTGTCAAAGTCATTGCTTATAGAGAAAATGGCAAGACAAAATATCGTCACATAAATGCTCATCAATGGCTGGTGATAAATGTTCTTCAATGCTCATTAAAGTCAGCCGTTTTGTTGACCAAGCTTTGGTAACTCCCGTAACAGTTAAAATAAAGAGTCATTAATCTGCAATCAAGAACCATTAATTCGTCATCAAGAAAAAAAATCATTTATAATAAATAATTTCTAATGATATTTTTTCAAATTCTAACGCACGGGCGATCCTGAGGGGAGGCTAAGGTGGCCATGGCATTGGGTCCCCCCAATTCTTAGAACTTTTAGGCCCCTTAATTTATTTTGCATACATAGTATAATTTTTTTTTTAAAATACCTAATTTTTACCCAACTCAAAACAAAAATACTAGTTTGCCTTTTTATTTTAAAAAAAAAATTAATTAAGCTAAGTAAAAAAAAAAATATTTATAAATTGTCTCCCAAAATACACATAAGATTTTTTTGGGGATTCATATTTTAAGATTTGCTTTGGGGTTCCAAAATATCTGGACCGACCATATTCTAATGTGGGACTATTAATACACACATAATCTTTTCCACTTCTCCCAAGAGTATGTAAGAATTAATAAAATAAATTGTCTTTTATATAATAATTTCAACAAAGACAAATTAATATTTACGTTTATAAATTTTTTTGATTTTTTTACAGACATGAAATTTATTGTTTCGAATAATGAATTCCTTATTTTTTGAATTAGTAATTCATTGTTTTGACAATGAAATTTATATTTGCGTTAAAAATACAAAAAATATTGAAAAATTAAAAAAAAAAATTATAAAGTAAATATTAATTGCTTCATCAAAAAAATATATTACTTCTATTTTTTTTTTTAGGAATTACTTATGTTGTTTTTTTTATTTCACGGATACGCGTGTGATTGAATTAGTTATTGTTGTTGTTATTCTTGGTGGTGGTTGTGGTGGTAGTAGCGGTGGTGGTGATGGATGCAGCGGTGATCAAAAATTTTAACATGATGATGGTTGTATGATAATGGCCGGAAGTGGTGGTAACCGAAGAAGATGGTGGACAATTATTTATTTAATATTAAAAAATATATAAATATTATATTAAAATATAATATAATAATTAAAATAATAATAATAATACAGGTATAAAAAAATAGATGTCATGTTTTTTATAAATATTAGTTTGAAAGTTTTTAATAAAATAGTTTATTTAATATATTTTTTAGAGAAAATTCCATTTTTAAACCATTACCTATGGTCTTTAAACATTTTTAGGCCAAGCTTTTCAAAAGTCACTTTTTTAGGTCACACATATTCAAAAAGCCCATCTTTAGGTCATTTCATTAATTTTGTGAAATATTTTATAGATTTTAAGGACAATTTAGACACTTTCGATAAAGTTCTTAGTTTGTGATGCGACCAAATAAACATATAATTTATTTGAAATGCCTAAATTGTCCTTAGAATCAATGAAAGATCACATGAAATTAGTGAAATGGCCTAAAAATAGGCATTTTGAATATGTTTGGTCTAAAAATATGACTTTTGAAACGTCTGGCCTAAAAATGCAACTTACTCTATTTTTTATAATTAGGTACCTTAACAGATAGTTTTGAACAAAAAATCCATATTTTTTCACTATTACTCAAATATTAACATTCAATTTTAAGATTGTATTCATAATAATTATTTAAAAAGAGATAATTTCCAATTAATTACACTTCCTCACTTTTCATTCCCAAAAAAAAAGGAAATTACTTCCTACTTATTCACAAATTTTCAACTTAATTCCCAATTAAACACATTGTTGTCATATTTACCTTCCAATGTTACCCTTATGTGATTTTTTTATTGTTTTTAATATTTATTTATTTCAGGAAAAAAAATCGAATTTTTTTTTAAATTTTTTTTTTCATTTCTTTTCCAAATTTTTTTTTCGTAAATATTTTTTCCCGGTTTTTTTTTTCATTTTTTTTTTAAAATTTTGGGTTATATGTTGCTGTAACACACAAATATAGATTTATGTGTTCCTGTAACACACAAAGTCATAATACCGATCTAAAGGATTCTCTTCTTTAACAAAATTGTTTTTTATATTTATTAATCGAATATACCTCATTTTTATTCGTCTTTAACTATCTTGATATATTTATTATCTTTTTGTCCAACACTTTTTTGTTATTTTTGTGTTTATGTTTTAGGGTTTTGTGTTATTCCAATTATGTGTATTTCTGGAACACACAAATCTCAAATTTGTGTATTCACAAAGCACATAAAAATTGAATTTATGTATTACTAGAATACACAAAACTTGTTTTTGTTTGTTCCAATTCTGTGTATTCCTGGAACACACAAGTCTCTGATTTGTGCGTTCCTGGAACACACAAGTCTCTGATTTGTGCATTCCTGAACACACAAGTCTCTGATTTGTGCCTGGAACAAACAAGTCTCAAGGTTGTCCGTTCCTGTAACACACAAGTCTCCAATTTGTGTATTCATGGAACACATAAATCAAATTTACAAAACTTGATTTTGTTTGTTTCAATTTTGTGTATTCCTGAACACACAAATCGCAAAACTGTGTATTCATGGAACACATATAACTCAAATTTGTGTATTCTTGGAATACATAAAAACTTAATTTTGGTTGTTCCAATTTAGTGTGTTCGTGCAACACACAAATCTCAGAATTGTGTGTTCATGGAACACAAAAAAAATCCGGGGGAAAAAAATTTCAAAAAAAAAAAGCCAAAAAAAAATTCGGGAAAAAAATTGGAAAAAAAAATCGAAAAAAATAAATAAAAATAAAAATTAATAAAGAAATAATATTATAATTAAAGAAATTAATTAATTGCCTATGGGTATTTTTGTAATCTTCCATTTTTTGTGCTTAAGTAGAAATTAAGTTGAAATTGTAATTAATTGAGAATTTTTACATTCTCTGTGTAATTAATTGGGCATTGCCCCTATTTAAAATATCAAAATATTTCAATAATTATGATTTCAATAATAATAATGTAGTATAACTTATGTGAAAGTTGGTTGTCCAAAAATAAACTTATGTGAAAGTTAAAGTCCCCAAAATTAAATGGAGATAGTAATACATATATTAAGGAGGAATTATCTTATAAGGCCCAAGAAGGGGGGGTCATTTTATGTTTTAAATCCTACTTTCAATTTCTTTGTAACTAGTCCAACTAGATGACTAATATACCAAAATATCCTTACCACCTTTCCCTACAATAAGAAACAAAAATCCCACCCTCCAGACTCATTAATGAACTGAGATCTCCACCACCCCATCCCATTCTGCTCTCTCTATCTCACTCTCTTCTCTCTCTTCTATCTGTTCTCTCTCTCCGTGAAATACCTACCAACATCACCGAACCATCCCTCTGTTCTCTCCTCTCTCCGCGTCTGAAACCCACCCCTACCGCCTCCCGTCACAGCAACACCACCAACCTCCCCACCCTGGCCTTCCACCTCCACCGCTCCCCCACTCCTCTCAAAAACAGCAGACCCAGTACATCTCTTCACCAATCACGCCAGATCTACACCAGCGCATGGAGAAACCCGACGCCACTCGCTGTTGCACCAGAAACAACCGACACCGTACGCCGCCATCATCACCTGCCGCTCAGATCTCTGTCTCTCGTCGTCATTCGTGGATCCATTCTCGTCATCGATCAACATTCTCCACCGTGACCTTCAGATCTGCTCGTGGATTAAGGGTTCTGTTTTTTTAGTCTCGTACTATATGGGCTTTATGGGGCCAGCCCCATGTGGTAGTTGGTCGTTATGGGGCCAGCCCCAGATTGTTCATCTTCGACTGTAAGTTTGTTTGATCGAATTCCAAGTGTGTATGGCAGTTATTCTGTTTTTATTTTTGTTTGTTCAAATTCCAAATGATTGTGTTTGTTACGGGGCGTGGGTACAGCCCCAATGTGTTTTTTTGTACATGATGGGTACAACCCCATTTAAATTTATGAATAGGGTATTAAAACAAAATGGGTGCAGCCCTGTTGTGTTTGTGATTGGTATAGTTCAGTTTTGCTTCGTGATGGGTACATCCCTATTCTGAATATATGAATGATATAATGAAAAAATAAACAATTTAAAACGACTGAACAATGAATCCGTATCCATGATGAATAAAGGTAAAACAGGAAAAAACCAAACCAACAAATAAAAAATAGGGTGAATTATATATAGGGTCTTAGAAACACTATTTCTTCTCTATAGAGTAGTGTCTTGAAAGTTGTTATTCTTAGGGACCTCATTTTTTACAATAGTCTTTCCTACCCTTACGATCACTAAAAGACAAAAAAGTGTGATGTCACTATTTCTCTCTCCTCTACCTACCACTACCCACCTACCTCCAACTTCCCACCATCTACCACCGACCTCCGACCACCGACCACCGACCACCAACCACCGACCTCAGGCCACCAGTCACCGGAAAAAACATAGAGTATCGGAAAAAACTGAGAGTACTCTTTAAATTTGCTGAGTACTCCGACAATTTGTTGAGTACTCCGAGAATTAAAAGAATACTCCAACAATTTTAACGAATACTCTATAAAAATAGTCGGAGTACTCTATGAAATAGAGAGAGTACTCTATGAAATATAGAGAGTACTCTATAAAAAATTAAGAGTACTCTTTGAAATTAAATAAATACTCTATAAAAATCATGTGTATCTATTTAATAACATTTCTATTCAAAATTTAAACCATTTACAATAGATAAATAAAAAAAACTAAACTAATTACAAGGTTGACCAGATCTGGTCAAACCAGATCTGAAAAAAAGAAAAAAAAACAGCGTACTGTGTACGCGAGAAAAGAAAAAAAACTGAACTACTCGCCAGCTCCTTCTCATCGCCGAGATGTTACACCACCACTGCAAATCGAAACTACTACACATGTTCGCCTGTTCGTCGAGCCACAACTCTCTCCGGCGAGCCACGAACAGCAACTCCACTCCACAGCAAACTGTCCTGCAACCCTGTTCGCCTGTTCGTCGAGCCTCATCTCTCTCCGGCGAGCCACGAACAGCAACTCCACTCCACAGCAACTTCGAATCTTCTTCTCGAGCTCGGCGATGGAGGAGCAGCTCCGATGTTGAAGAACGGAGCCTGTACATCTGGTCAAGAAGCCATTTGCTGCATGAATCTTCTCGAGCTTAGCGGTGGTGGTGCTCGGATCTCGAGCTTCGATTCTTCTTCGCGAACAGATCTGGGCAGAAGACTCCTGCTGCTACTCTTTTTTCTTCTTCGCGAACGGATCTCGGCAGAGGAATCCATGGAGGTGCTTCGTTCGTGAAGAATAGGCGGCGAATCCATCTTGCTCCTGCTGTGTTGGATCTCGCCGGAGAGAGCTCGCGAAATGGAGTGTTCGAGCTTCCATTACTGTAGAAGAAGGGAGCTCCGGCGGTGGTGCTTCAGTGCTATGTTTCTGTGCAGTGGCGGTGGTGCTTCGCCGGACTGGATGAGGGAAGCAGCGAAGAGGTGGTGGTGGCGGGTTTGGTTTTCTGGGAGAGAGAGAAAAAGTAGGTCAAGGGAAGAGAGAGAGAGTGTTTTTCACGGGAATGATTTTTTAAGATTTGTAATAGAATATTTAGTATATATATAAGTCTAAAAGGGTAGAAAGGTAACAGGGGTTTTGAGGTTCATGTGTTAAAAAGTTTCTGAGGTCTTTAGTAAAAAGAGGATCTAGGTGGGGTGCTAACTCGAAGAGGAGGATGTGGTCAAGACCCTAAGTGTCATTTTCTTTAAAAAATAAAACTTAAACGATAAGTTTTTTGAACTAAGATTTTAATAAAAAAAATTGGAATTAAGAATGTAATTTGTGTTTTCTTCATATTTTACATTGTGAAAAGTATCTTATTTATACTGTGCTAATTTCGTTGGACTTCATAAACGTCATTTGTTACTCCACTTTCAAATATCTGTCTCACACCAAACAACTTTTCTCCAAAATAGATGTCCGTGACATCTAAGTCTCTTTCGCTAGCTAGCGAATTTAATTGGGAGTTTACATTATCTGAATTCTTATAGTTATTGTTTTATTCTTCTTTTAATTCAACACTTGGTAAAATATCTACGCTACCATTCAAATATGTACGACCTCCCAAACATTTTCTTTTAATGATATTCTCCTTTTCATTCTTCAAGTATAAATAATTTTCTCAAATGGTCCTTAAATTTTAGAAATTATCAAAAAAAAACTTTCATTTTTATACGTGAATAGTCTGTATTAGTTTGCTTGCACCGGAAAAAGATTTAAATCTTATATCTTTCACTTTATGTAGGATTTGGTGTTTAATCAAAACTCATAAATATACTAAATAAAACCATACTGAATAATTTTAAGAATAAAAAGGAGATAAGCGGAAGTATACCCCGAACCATGATTATTTTGTTTGATTTGTTGGAGTGAGTAATAAATCTTCCAGATTTATACTTTTGTTGTTTTTTAGTTTTCTCTTTAGATAGGAAATGAGAGAAAGGGTAGAATCTTTGATCTGGGAACCATAACACCCTTTCTTATAATTTTGAATGTGTGTTCAGTCAAGAATAAGAAGTTATTAGCAATTAATAGATATTAACAGTTAATAACTTCTATTATTTCCAGTTTGACCCCTCATTAAACTTGAAATAACATAATCGAATCTACACTTTAATTTCATGACACTTTTATTCCCCTAATAAAATTATAAGTCTTATTAGACCATAATCAATTGGATTATACTTTTACGATAACACTACATATTTAATATTTACATATGTGAGCCCATAATTTTTACATCACGTTACACTCTTTAAATGTTGAAAAAATATAAAGACTCTGACCAGTTGATCTAACCCAACTAGTTAATGGTCCTCCATCTTTATTTTTTAACTCTGTTAGTTAATTTCTTTTATTCGTAACGTGTAGGGGTGAGCATGGTTCATTTGTTTCAATTTTTGGCCAAAACTGGAACTGAACCGAATATTTTGGTTTTTTATTATTTAAAAACCAAACCGGACGGTTCGCATTTGGTTTCACATTCGGTTTTTTATTTCGGTTTGGTTCGTTTCAGTTCAATTTTTGGTTCGCTACAAATTTAGATAATTGACAATAACTTTTTCATACCATTTCTTAAAAAATATTGTCCAATAGCGACTAATATTATAATACAAATATGTTACTATTCTAACAACAATTATCTTAATTTACAATACTAATTCCAGGAGCAGAAGAATATCCAAGCACTAGTAAAAGTAATCAAGATTCTGACTCTTCTTCACAAATTATAGGAAATCCTCCGAATATAGAGGTGAAAAAGAAAGAAATCGCGATGAGCACTACATCTTCTCCAGGGAGAATTAGTTTAAGTCCAACTCGGAATCGTTTTCCAAAGATTCCAACTACTGAAACTTCATTCCGGAGAAGATCATTAGCAGGCACGTTACAAGCTAATAAGTCCAAATCGAGACTAATCGAGTCACCTTATAACTACATAGTGAAGTTGGATGATGATAAAGCTAACATGAAATCAGGTAGAACGAGTACTACTCCCAGAGGAAGCCGGAGCAACCCATCTACTCCAGTCACCGCCAGAACACCATTGATGGCCTCGAGGGGAGGAAAAGACGATGAAGAAGAATATGATGACATTTATTTTACTGGACGCTTACGAGTTGAAGAGAAAAAGCAGGGTAAGAGCATTAAATTTATGATTGCGGTCAAGTGGATTATGCTGGTGTGTTTAACTGTTGTATTGATTAGTAATTTGACCGTAAATAGATTTAAAAACGCTAAAATTTGGGACTTGAGGGTATGGAAATGGTGTTGCCTAGTATTGGTGATTTGTTGTGGTCGGTTACTTACCAGATGGTTTAGCAATCTTCTTACTTTATGTTCCCGGAATTAGTTTTCTTCCATTGTTTCTATAAGATGTAGTCATTTCAATATTTCGATTTTAGTTTTCCTCCATTGTCGAAGGTTTGATTTCAATTTTTTTTAAGTTAGCGATGAAGCCGACGAAGAGTACTGGCGGTGACGTGGTGGTGATGTGGCGCTGACGTGGTGCCAAGTAGCATTGACTAACGGTCAATTGACAAAAAAATAGAAAAAGAGCTAACGACGACAAAAACAACTTAGATCAAAGACGCGAAAGGGTAAAAACAAAGATGGGGACGGGTGCTACACTTTGGCCATAGTTAAAGAGCCACGTGAAGACTTTACCCTAAAAAAAAAAAAAAAAGAGTAACTCCGTACTTGACTTAAAA
Source organism: Nemophila menziesii (assembly GCA_029959085.1). Taxonomy (NCBI): domain Eukaryota; kingdom Viridiplantae; phylum Streptophyta; class Magnoliopsida; order Boraginales; family Hydrophyllaceae; genus Nemophila; species Nemophila menziesii. The sequence goes on from JARWIR010000089.1 coordinate 1,560,439, forward strand.
TATAATAAAGTACTACATAAACATTAAAAATAATATGAAAACGAAACGTGACGGTCATTGAAAAGGTGCGGCAAGCAGATCATTAGGTGGCTACCGTGGTGGCTTCACCGTGTGTTACAACGTGGCGGGGTGCATGGGACTTGCCTGATAAGGCTGACTCGTGTCATCATCTTTTTAAAACTTTTCTTTTTCTGTCAAGTTTTGAAAACTAGCTTCTTCTTTTTTTCCAAAGTTTTAACACTATTTGAGAGTATAAATTTATATTCCAAATGAAATTACTACCTTCCATAATGTTTTTTTTTCTTCCCAAAATTCATATTTTATGTCTATTATTATAATTTATAATTTCTGAAATTTATTTTGAAATAATTTTTAATTAATTATCATTCCATACTTTATATTCTAAAAGAAAACAAATTATTTCTTATTTACTCAAAAATTATCAACTTAATTCTTAATTAAACATATTATCATATTTACTTTCTATTATATCTCTTATGTGATTTTTGTATTTTTTACTTTTTTATTAATATTTTTTTAAATCTTTTTCCAGATATTTTTTTCGACTTTTTTTTAAAAAATATTTTTTTCGAAAATATTTTTTCTTGATTTCTTTTTAATTATTTTTTAGATTTATTTTTAAAAAAAAATTGAATTATTTTTTTTTCAGATTTTTTTTCTTCGATTTTTTTTATTTTTTTTTAAAATCAAAATTCCGGGTTATGTGTTGCTGTAACACACAAATATAAATTTATGTGTTCCTGTGACACACAAAGACATAAAATCGATCTAAATGATTCTCTTCTTTAACAAAATTGTATATTTCTCTTTATTAATCACATATACCGTATTTTTATTCGTTTTTAACTATCGTGATATATTATCTTTTTGTCAACACTTTTTTTTTTTTTTTGTGTTTATGTTTTAGGGTTTTGTGTGTTCCAGAACACACAGATTTTAATTTTGTTTATTCCAATTCTATGTATTCCTGGAACACACAAATCTCGGAATTGTGTATTCTTCGAACGCACAAATATAAGATTTGTGTGTTCATGGAACACACAAAACTCAAATTTGTGTATATATAAAACATATAAAAATCGAATTTATGTATTCCTAAAAATACACAAAACTTGATTTTGTTTGTTCCAATTTTGTGTATTCATGGAACAAACAAATCTCAGATTTTTGCATTCCTGTAACACACAAATCTCTGATTTGTGCATTCTTGGAACACACAAATCTCAGATTTGTGTATTCTTGGGACACATAAATCTCAGATTTGTGAAGAGATTTTTTTTAATTTTTTGTTCCAACGGTGAGTGTGAAGAGTTTCGTTTTTTTCCTACGATGCAAGTGTGAAGAGATTTTTTTTCCAATGCTAGAGTGTGAAGAGATTTCGTTTTGTTTTTTGTCCCGTCGAGTTAAGAGATTTCTTTTTGTTTCTTTTCTTGTAATATTGTTATACTGATTTTGTGAATTTTTTTTTACAGCTGCTGGAGATGGTCTAATTAGGTGTGTTCCCATCTGGTACGCACCTGCTATTGTTCGCCTTGTGTGCGTCGCCGTCTGGCTATTATTCGACTTAAGTGCATACACATTGTTCGAGACCGGTCTGTATCCATCTAGGTATTGTTCGAGATGGGTCTGTACCACCTAGGTACATAAACTTGTTTTATTCGAATTGAGTCCGTACCCACTAAGACCTTGACATGGACAAGATCGAATTGGGTTTATACCAATAAAAAATAACTTAATAACAATTAATAAACGATGCAGGTACATACCTACTTTATAATGAATTAGATATAGAAAAAATTAACTAAACGTACCCCACTGGTTAATTTACGAAAATAGGTATGGGCGTTAAATGGGTAATGTATCCATCGAAAAATCTGATTTTTTCTCTCTTCAAACCAAAAAAAATATAACGGTAAAAAATCAAATTAAAACATTAAAATTAGAATTCCTATAGAATTATTTTTCAGTTGAGACTTTGAAAATAAGTTTTAGGCATTTCACGCATCAGGTTGTATTTTCCTCTTATTTATTTTTTTCTCTTATTCATTCAGTTTAATTCTTTCTCCTTCTAACACAAAAAAAAAAAGAACTGTTTACTTATGAAAAATATGATTTAAAAAATTATCAATTAATGTATAAAAGCAAGTCTTTTCAATTTTTTCGATATTAAAAATATTATAATATAGATTTTTAATAAACATTTAAAATAAAATGAAACATATTTCAATAATACAGAAATTTATAAAAAAAGCAGGGAGTATTAAAGTTGTACATTAATCAAGAAAAAACAACCGAACAATTAAGGAAAAATGCTCTCTCTTCTCTCTCTAAAATCTAACCTCACCACCACCACCACCACCGCAAAAACACCATCACCATAATACACCTCTTACATAGATTTTATAAGCTTTTCCTATTAAAATCATAAGCTTGTTAATCTTTAACCCTCCCTTTCCTCCTCTTCTTTCTCTTTCACCTTCCCCTCTCCTTTCTTCAACATGAATTTTTACTCTACTAAACACCCTCTTGCCGGAAATGGTATGCTCACTATCACCCCGGAAAACAACCCAAAGTATAAAGTAGCGGAAGATTTCAAGCTTATTGCTAAGCTACTCAACAAAGAACCTGTTAATTTCATCTTCATACGAAATCATATCAACAAACACTGGAACTTAAGCGAAGAAGTTGAAACAGAGAAGCTCTCATCAAATTCGGTGATTATTAAATTTAAGAATGCTAAAGATCAACAAACAGTTTGGAATCAAAGACCATGGACTGTTATTGGTAAACATTTTGCTATTAATAAATTTAAGAAGAATGCTATCAACAAAGTCATTAACACCACACTTTGGATTCAACTCACGGGAACCCCAGTAAGTATTCTATCAGAAAGTTGCTTAGGAAAAATCATGGAAAATTTTGGTGTTGTTCATGCTATTATCCTTCCAGAAACTCAAGTTATTGATGAAAATTCAATTACAAGAGTAAGGGTAGATTGGAACTTACAAAATCCACTTATTGCGGGGTTTAATTATTTTGAAGAAGATAACTCAAAATCTTGGATTAAATTCAAGTATGAGAACATAGGCCAAGTGTGTTACGGGTGTGGCTGTTTTGATCATGAGGAATCACAGTGTAACAACACAAAAATGATCCCTAAGTTAGGAAATTGGATCAAGATATCAACAAGGGGTCCATCAAAATCATCATCGGACTTTAAAGCAGCAAACATGTCTAAAAATAAGAAGTTTATTAATGGAAGTAAAATCAACAATGGCGGAAAGGTTACCTTCAAACCGAGTTGGACTCATAAACTCGGTAAACAGAACTCACCGATTTCCAACAAATGGATTAACGGCCAAAATAGTAACGCCGTTAACAAGGTACAAAACGGAATCGATAATACTATGAAGGACACAGTACCTCCACCACCAATTTTTGAATTTACTGTACAAAAGGACAGCAGCACTAAGGATGGTGGAGAGAGGAGCACGACTAGTACGAACCCACCGTACAGCTATGAAGAAGACAAAACTGCGGAAAATGCTAATATTAAAGAAAAAGAAAAAAGCCTATCACAATTGGCCCATCTTATGGCCCAAAAATTAGAAAATTCGCCCAAACCCATTGATATAAATGATATCTCCTTTGGGTCATTTCCAAGCCCAAACCAGGGTGGGCCTACACCGGATTTTAAAAACCCATCTCTTGATAATTTAAGCCCACTTCATACTACCTCAACCCTTTTGTCTCACCAACAGCAAACTAGCCCAATACCTAACTTAACCCATACGGACTATACCCAAACCCCAACTTCTAACATAATCCCAAATCACTTCTCCTCTACCCCGATCCCAATCCCTAACCCTACTCTCATCGCTGCAGACACCACAACCACCAACCGACCACCAGCTCTCAACCACAATGAAAACCCTAACCCAACTCAAACTAATCTTAGCTCACCATCAAAAAACCCTGAACAAGAAACCACCAAAATTAACCCACCCACCATGGCAGCTGTTTATGAAAGTGAAGACGAACAAATGTTCGATGCTAGAATCTCCTTATCAAACAGAAGCAGAAGACAAAAAGAAAAGAAGGCCTTCTCAGATAAGAATAGACGTATTAAGCTATGGAATCAAAGATCGACTAACAAAAATCAAACTACGAATGGAGAAGAAGTAATTACGGAAGCTGAAGTTAACACCAGTTCACTCAATGCTGAGGATCAACCTGAAGAAGGTGAGGTTTGCGGGCTTGTCCTTGAACAAGCCCAATTCGAATCATGATACATCTAGTTTGGAACTGCCAAGGGATTGGCACACCTTTGGCAGTCCAAACCCTAGTCGATATTAAGAGGAGATATCGACCCGAGGTAATTTTCCTCTCTGAAACTAAGAATCAATTTGCTGTTATTAATAAACTTGCCTCTACCTTGAATATGTATCTAATTGAACATGTTGACCCTCACGGGATTGGTGGTGGTCTAGCCCTTTTTAGTAACTCTAAAGAGAATATTAAAATCCTTAGTAAAGATGATAATTTTATTCATTGTGAACTTACTGATCAGAAAGGCCATAAAACTCTCACGACCTTTGTTTATGGAGCACCAATTGAACAAGATAAACTTAAAACACTTGAAAAATTAGCTACTTGTGCCCCATTAAATGATCTGCCTTGGAACCTTATAGGTGACTTTAATAACCACCGATATATAAGTGAGAAAATTGGTGGTGATAATGTTATTACAAAAAGTATGAATGATTTTAATGATTTCATAAACAATTATAAACTTTACCAAGTAATACACAAAGGGGTATCTTTCTCTTGGTCTAATAGACAAGCAGGTAAAAAACGAATCAAAATCCTACTTGATAGATGCCTATATAATAAGAACTGGTCTGATCTCTACCCTGATGCTTGGGCCTCTCTATTACCTGCTGTAGGCTCGGATCACAGCCCTCTTTTACTTCACCTTTGTGAAGATAACAAACCCTCTTCCAAAAGATTTTATTTTGAAAAATTCTGGATGGATGAAAAAGAATGTTATGAAATTATCAAAAACGTTTGGAAATCTAGAAATACTATTCACACTATTACTAAACATAGACTTACTAATAACTTGAATATGTGTAAAAGATTACTTACGGTTTGGAGTAAAAGGAAATTTAATAATAATAGAAAAAGAATTGATATACTTATGAAAGAATTAGAAATTATAACCAACTCTAAAAACCTCTCTGATAATGAATGTGATACTTATAATAATATTGTAAAGGAAATTGAAATTATTTGGAAAAGAGAGGAAGACTTTTGGGCATCTAGATCTAGAATTTTGTGGCTCAAAAAAGGTGATAAAAATACGGCATTTTTTCATGCAGCTACTAAAGAAAAAAGAAAAATTAACAAGATTTGTAGAATTCAGAATAATGATGATGTCTGGCTTTCGGAAGAAAATGATATTATTAATAATATTACTACTTACTTCAATAACATTTTTACTTCTATTGGTAATAGAGAATTCAAAAATGTTATGGATACTATTAAAACCACTGTAACTCAAGCTATGAACGACAATTTACTAAAACCCCTCTCTATTATGGAGATAGAAAAAGCTATTACTGAATTAGGTGCTAGTAAAGCACCGGGTCCAGATGGATACCCGGGCTTTTTCTATAAAAAATACTGGTCTATTATTAAATTGGATGTTATCAAACTAATCAATGACTTTTGGTATAATAATCAAAGTCTTGAAAATATTAACCAGACTTATATTTCACTTATACCAAAAATCAACAACCCTGCCAATATTAAACAATTTAGACCTATAAGTGTCTCAAATTTCATCTACAAAATTATTGCGAGAGTACTTGTAAACAGGTTACAACCTCTCATGAGTTCCATTATTGATGAACACCAAACTGCCTTTATCCCTGGTAGGCACATTCAGGAAAACTCAATGATTGTACATGAAGCCTGTACCTTTATTAAAAATAAGAAAGATACTATGAAATATTATATGATAGTCAAAGCTGATATACAAAAAGCTTATGAATATGTGGAATGGGACTTCCTATACAATATTATGATTAAAATTGGCTTTTGTAAAAAATGGTGTGACACTATTATGAATTGTGTTACCTCAGTGAATTATGCTGTGCTCATCAATGGTAAACCTCATTCTTTACAAAAACCCACAAGGGGTATAAGGCAGGGGGACCCTCTGTCTCCACTACTCTTTTGCATCATTACTCAAGCTTTAACAGCCCTTGTTAATAATAAAGTTGAACTTGGCTTATATGAAGGAATTTCACTTACTAAAAACTGTCCTAAACTTACTCACCTACTGTTTGCTGATGATAGTGTGTTCTTTCTTAAAGCTACTGTAGAGGATACTAACAGCTTTAATGATATTATTAATAAATATAGCCATGCCTCAGGATTAACACTAAATTTAAACAAATGCAGTGTTAAATTTAGTAGTAACACACCTGGCTATATTCAGAAATTTTATGCAAAAAGAATTAATATGAAAATTACTAAGAATTTAGGCATTTATTTGGGATTACCCACGGAATGGGGTAGATCTAAAATAAGGGACCTAAATCTTTTAGTGGAAAGAGTTACTAAAAGAATTGATAACTGGAAAAATTTGTTCTTAAGTGAAGCTGGAAAAGAAACACTTATTAAGGCTGTACTTCAAAGCATTCCCAACTATTTTATGGCCTCTTTTTTAATACCAAAAAAAACTTGTGAACTTATAGCTTCCCTAATATCAAAATTCTGGTGGGGTTCTAAAGGTGATAAGAAAATCCATTGGGGTAATTGGAATACCCTTACTAAAAGTAAATTCATAGGGGGCCTTGGCTTTAGAAATTTAAACCTTATGAATCTTGCAATGCTTGGCAAAATGGCTTGGAATTTTATGTCTAATACTTCATCTTTAATGTATAAAGTTATTAAAGGTAAATATTTCCCAAATACTAATTTCTACCAAGCTAAAATAGGAAACTCTCCCTCTTGGGGATGGAGAAGTCTTTTAGCAGGTAGAGATTGTATTATTAAACATATCAAATGGAGAATAGGAAATGGTAACTCTATAAACCTGCATTATCACAAATGGATACAAAATTGCGAGGATAGAGTAATACCTTTTACTACTTCTGTGCAAAAAGTAAGTGACCTATTAATTGATAACACGAGAAATTGGAATATTAGCATTATAAAAGCTAATTATCCTGAGAATATATGCAATAAAATCTTTAATATGTTTATTCCTCTAGTCCCTCTTAAAGATTCCTTCTATTGGGAACACAGTATAGATGGTATATATAGTGTTAAATCTGCCTATCACATTATGAAAGAAAAACAAGATGTCATAGATAGTAAAGTGGAAAGTATTAAACCCTCCTCTTCACATCATATTAGTACAAAAACCTGGAAGATCCTTTGGAATCTCAAAATTCCACAAAAAATAAAAAATTTTATGTGGAGAGCTCTAAAAAATTTACTACCTACTAATAAAAATTTGTTCTTAAGAAAAGTCAAAAGCTCTAGTATATGTCATATCTGTAATGAAAAAGCTGAGTCAGTTGAACATCTTTTATTTGATTGCCATTATGCGAGAGCTACTTGGTTAAATTCCAATCTTACTATAAAAACAAGCTACCAGTGCTCCTCTAGATTGGACACTTGGATGGCTGAAATTATAAGTAGGAATAATGAAATGGATTGTAAAGTACCTTATTTGGGAGAACAAATAGCCATTTTATGTTGGCAAATCTGGAAAAGTAGAAATGCTTTCATTTTTAAAAATACAAGCCCCTGTCCTATATTCATCTGTAACAATGCGCAAGCAATTTGGAAGGAATTTCAAAATACTATAAAATCCGAGGATGTTAATACAAAACTGAGGATAAATGATACATCTCAGTTGACTAAGTGGGATAATGATCATACACCTGATGATGATCAAACTGATCTGAGGGCAAGTAACTATCAAAAAGTGCAATATACGAGAAATACTTCACCTCTCTCAAATATTATTGCAGCAACTGGAAAGAGTATACACTCAAAATGGGAACCACCCCCAAAAAACTGGTATAAAATTAATTGTGACGCATCTTACAAAAATTCTAATGCTTCTATTGCTTGTATTGCTAGGGATTGCTATGGTAAAATTATTAAAATAGGTGCTTGGAGAATAGGAGCTGAAAACTCCATGGAGGCTGAAGCTTTAGGGATCTTAAAGGCATCTTTGTGGGCTAAAGATTTCAAGGACACAAAATGCTTAATAGAGAATGACTGCAAGGAAATCATGGATCCTCTTGTTTCTAATCTTCTTGTATCTAATTTAAGAATTGACAATATTATTCGTAGTATTTACTTTATTAGTGAAACTTGTAATAGTAATCCTTTATTCTCTTTCATTTCTAGAAAGAAAAATATAGTTGCGGATTGGTTAGCTAAAAACTTGCCTAGTGGCAATAGTGATAGCTTTGGTAGGGCCCTCCCCCCCCAACTCGCGAAACTTATTTTGAATGAATCCTCTCCCACGGGAGTAGGATAAGTTAGTTTGTAATAGTTTGTTTTGATTAATGAAAAGCTTTTAGAACAAAAAAAAAAAAAAAGAAAAAACAACCGACCAATTTTAAAGGAAGAAAGTTCGCAAGCCAAGCCGACGGCTAGCTTGTTAAGCAAAGCCTTGATATAATAAAAGCAAATGCCTTCGTACATAGTAGGGGCCAGCCACGGATTTGAAACTCTGTATTCAATTTAGTTAATGGAGGATAGATGATACCGAGATAGATGATGCAAGACAGAAAGATGGGAAAGAGAATTGAAATCTATCTAACTAAAGAAAGAAGTCATGGAGAAAAGCAAAAAAAGGCAAGATATCCGTGAAACAAACGTGGTGGGTACTCATCGATGATATTATTATTTAAAATGGGTATAAATTTAAATTGGTGTAGTTTGTTTCTAAAGTTATAAAAAATTTGGAAAACAAATAAAGTTATATTGATTAGTGAATAAATAGTTAAATGAAGTTTATCTGGTTATAAGATACTCCATTTGTTTCAAAATATTTATCTACTTTGTTATTTACACATATTAAAAAATACAATTATTACGTTTTGTTTTTTTTTTCATACAAAAGAGGCTTAAAAGCCATTAAGAACCTGTGAAATTACAAAGAACAACCCATTTTTATTGGAAAGCAAGTACAACTCTATCAGTTGCACTACCATTTTTATCACTTGTTAAAATATTCCATAAATAATCTGGGGGGTCATAAAAAATCAAGGGTTGCGAACACATGATAGCTCCCTCCTTTGCTAATCTGTCAGCACATCGGTTGGCTTCGCGGTATATGTGGGACACTTTGAAATACGGAAAATCATGAAGCATTTTCCTACATTCTTGTACGATTGAAACATAGCGACTACCTGAGTTCCTATTGCCCTTCACTAGCGCATGGAACTCTTTCGAGCCCTGACCAAGAAGATGATTTGACCTCCCACTGCCCTTCACTAGCGCGTGAAGATCCTCCGAATCCGTTTCAATGCTTAACTCTTTATGACCTTTCATAATCACCCATCTAAGACCAAAATGGAGGCTAAACAATTCTGAAGCAAGAGGGGAATCATATAAACATGGACCACATACCCTGCAATACACGAGCCATTACTATCTCTCAAAACACCCCTGATACATGCAGTACCTTTTAACGCATTAAAACAACCATATGTATTTAATTTCAAACCATCGGGGGGTTTATCCTATTTTACCAATGTATTCTTTGCTAATGTCATGATACCACCATCCGATTCTTTACCCTAAGCTAAAATGAAATTCTTAGCAAGAATGGTTATTTCCTTCCAAAGCTTGTTCTTATGGGGAATCATAGAGATGTTATTAAAGATCATGTCATTTCGTTTGTTCCATACGAAATGGCTGCTGTGAAAATATAAGGCCATTCGAACCCAGCTACATAAGTTTTGGAGAGAAGATGACATTCGAGCTAGGATTTTAATGATGTTCGAGCTCCTAGACCACGATCTCCCTCTTCAGAAGTTCTGAAATCTGCAGCACTTTGAAAAACTGCAGCAGGTATCTCGGATGTACTAGCCTGCCACGCCACCTCGTTCAACTCATGCAGCTCTTCTCGATCATCTGCGTCCCTCCATATTGGCGCCTGCCTTCCATCATCTGATGCGTCTAGCTGCACTAACTCCAGCTCTGGAAAGCTCCCAGCTCGCCATAAACCCGCAACACCTGTTCGCCTTTTTGTACCCGAAACAAGACCAAGTGAACCATAAAACACAGTAGCTATTTTACATTTTACCAGTATATGAAAAAGATTTTCCAGTCTCACTCCACAAAGCACGTAAATCTTATAATCAATGAAAATTCTTTTATATAAATTTTCCGCACTAGGTAGCAGTCTAAAGCTACTCTTCAAAGGAAAACCCAAGCTTTTTGTGAACATTTCATCTTCCAGATAAGATCCCACTTGAAAGTAGAATCCAATGTTCCATCCTCCATGCTACTGTAAGCGGATTTCACCGTGAAAACACCCGAATTTTCTAATCACCACGAAACACAAGGCCCTAGCTCATCATCACATTCAACAATACCACCGCGGAGAATCCCAGAGCCCGCAGTGATTGCTTTACAAATACTAGAATCACTTGATTTTTGTTGCCGACTCAAAAAACCATTCTTGAAAGACTTGTTTGTAATTATTTCCGTCCATATTACACTTCCTATTACAAAAGTATCATTCATAAAATGTCTTGATATCTTAAATATGTATTGGAAACATAAATTTTAATTTTTAATAAAGGAAATAGTGGATAAAAGAGGAAAAAATATCTTGATATTCTAGGTGGACAAATATTTTGAAACAACATTTTAATAAGTGGACAAACATTATGAAACAGAGGGAGTATCCTCTTATTGAATCAAAATTTATTTAAAATTTTAATGTAACAGATTAAGAACAAACAAATATAACCTAAAATGTATTGTGTCGCTATTAAAAGTATAAACAAATACCGTGAAATACTTGGATCGAACTACTTTTCTTACTTGGAATGCCAAATCTGAGGGTTTTCTACAAAGGGCTGAAATTAGAATAACAAGCGAGATTTGTTTCGATAAACTTTATTTTTCGGGTAATTTAAAGTTCGAGAATGACTAAAAGTCGAATATTTAGAATAAGGGTAAATTTTAGGTTGAGAGAGCTAAAATAAACGTGTGTATGGTGGAAATCCCTTTACAAAGATTTTTTACCTAAAGAAAATATGAGCAAATTTCTCACTATATCAAAAGAACCAAACTCTAAAAAATACTCTGATACTAAAGTCATTTGAAATTGGTAGATGGACATTCCTTTGCGAATACAATTTAGTGAGAATTCTATGATAAAAACTTGTACTCTTTTTGTTTTAAAAGTTTGTCACTTAACTTTTCACCCAGATTAATAATAATGATATAATTACATTCCCCATTACTAAAATATATTTTACAAAGTGTATTGATATCTTAAATATTTATTAAAAACATACAGTTTGATATGTTAAGGAAAATAGTGAAAAAAAATACTTTATGGGCTTGTATGCATAAAGATCTACCAATGGGTACCGATTTATCTTGGATTGTGAGCATTTTAGATACCTCGTAGCTTGATTTTAATCATAACTGTAGGTTTCCGAGACAACAATTAAGGTTACTTTTAAAGTGAGAAAGGGGGTGTTTGTCTGCACTTAACAAACTCCTAATCTGGTTCATTAAGACACTGGATCAATAAGACTGTTTGTTTTTCCTGATCAATTCAAGTCTGAATGTCTCTTAACTGGTCTGTTTCATTAAGATCTCAAACCAAGTTTGATTCATTCAGAACTACCTCTTAACAGAATAAGTCATATTCCGCTGTAATTCAGCATTAATAACTTATCACTTAAAAAAATCAAACGACACCTGATACTACATTTATTCCACAATAATTAACTCTTTAGCCAAAAAAATTATGTCACATTTAGAGTTTTAATGTAAAATATATGTTATTTTTCCTATTTTACAATTTTTCTAAAATCTTTGAACAACTAAACATTTAATTTTTTCTTTCTTATAAATAGGGATATGCTGGTCATTTTAAATAATTTTTTCCTTATTTTAAGTTTCTTAATATGTGTGAAAAACTCTAAAGACACAATTATTGTGTAATGGAGGTAGTAAATACCAAGACATATTGTGTTCTAAGATGTCATGTTGCTAAAAATTTGGGAATAGCCAACCAATAGTCTCTAAGACTGTACGAAAACCTTGCATGCCTTTCGACTATTTAGTTCACAATTAATGTAATTGGAATCTGTATATTTCTATATGGTAAAAAAGTGATAACCCATATTCATATCAAACTTGGCTTATAAAATTTAGTCTATTGCTGTCCTAAATATCAATTTAAATATCTTCAAAAGATTGTTGAAACCTTTAAACATAATTAAATACTTGCAATGTGCATGTAGACTTTCAATTACAAAGAAAGCTACAACACTTCAATGGATTATGTTGAAAGATTAATGTTGATCAAGCATATTATTGAAGGAGAAATTGATAAATAGAAGGGTACGCGATACAATGATTTATGTGTTGGAAGCAAAAGGAAATGTATTGATATATAAATTAGCCAAGAATACCTTTGTGATGGAATTTGAAAATATAATGGAAAGGTATTTCATCTAGAAACTAAGGCACATTCATATTGATGATTGGCACTCCATCGTGAAGTAATGGAAGGAAAATATTCGTTTACTAGAGATCGATCTATTGACTATGTGAATCTGGTTCAAACAACATCTCTCCCTTTCAAGGAAGTTATTGTATGACCTTTGTTTTTTGTAGCTATTTGGAATTTGTTGAATAAATCTATTACCCAAGGCTTGGGATCAAAGTAGTGGTTCATATTTTCAGGATTAGAGTGAAAATGAGAATATATTACCTTAGTATCTAGTTATTTGTTGAGTTCAATGATTGTAAACCTTAATCTGGAAACTTGAATTAAAATTAAACCATTACATAATACAAAGATGTAGATTCAATAGTTATGGTTTTCATCCTTATACTAATAAGGACAAAACTTATCTTATAACAAGCATACCAACACCAAAAATCAGAACAACAAAAAGAAAATTAAAACGCAAACTCAAACGACAACACCTTCCTAAAGAGAACCAGTAATGATGGTGCTATTGAAGTAGCGGGTTGAGACCTCCATGGGTCGAAACATGATCCTTAAGAAATATTTAGGGATATTTTGCAAAAGTTGTGAATTTGTGGTCACCTCTTTAGTGAATGGAAGAGTGTTGTAGTGGATCATGCGTTAGTGGATATTATTGAAATATTTCACAAGTATGGACAACTATTTATGGATTTAGACCATTAATTGATGGAAAATGGTATAATGATTTGTTGGAGTAAACAAAGACTCTATTGGGGCAAATATCTCCTAACCTATAAGAGAAATGAGTATGACCAACTTCATAGATGAAGGTGTAGCACACATATTAATAAATGTTAATACCACTTGTTATGGTCCAAATGGAAAATCCATAAGTGAGAAAAGCTCTGGTGCTTTTAGAATGGACTCGACAAGTGATAAAGAGACAATTCCAACTAAATGTAGAGTCGAAGAGTTTGAAAGACATGAGAAAACTAAAGGGAAATCCTAGTTGATGGAGACAAAAGCAAGCCTGTTAGCAAAACGCCTTTTTAATTATCCTAAATGCGTTTTGATATAAAAATTATTTTATGATCAGAATCTTTTTGGTCAAATGGGCTTTATCCAAGTCTTGATTAGGTTGACAATGACTTGACTGATACATTTATCTAATTTTAAAAACTAACATAATATATTCACTAGGTTAAATATTATCTGAAGTTGAATGAAAAATTGAGTCATAAAGTTTTGGAGAAAATATATAAATAAATAATTAAAAATGTATATTTATTTACTTATTTATATTTTATATATAATAAAGGTGAAAGAAAAGGAAAACAATTGATTATTAATATTGGGTTAGGCCCAATAGTTGTGTAATACTAAAGATCCATTGTCATTGGGTCAAGACCAATAGTTATGTCTTTTGCAAACTAACGTATCTTTTATTTAAAAGACACGACTCTAAATCCTTAAAATCACAACCCTTTGTAATGGATGCCTTACCACCCGATTCATATTTTTGTGAATAGTTGGCCAAAGCAAACATTTGGAAATTTCAGTTTTGTAAAGCATTGAGCATTAAAATCCATTGAAGAGAAAGATTTAAAAGAAGTAAAATCATTAGATTCGTTGAAGTTTTGAAGAATTTGTGTATCCGTTTCTTTTAAATAGCATTATCGTTGTATCTTGGAGGTTGAAGCCAACCTTAAAGACATCATATCCAATTTTAGCCTCGATAAGTAAAGTTATTTATTTGTTTACGTCTTTTGTACTTCTTTTGTTTACATTACTGTTTATACTATATTTCTGGTTTATACAAATAAAAAATTAATGTATTTATGATTCACGTCGTTGAAACCCGAGAACGTTTTTTTCGTTTTATTAACTTCACCTTGCAAATTTTTTGGGTTTATGTATACATAACTGGGAAATTATATTCTACCCCTTTTTTTCTCTTATTTTGTCTTTTAGGCTTGTGTATACATACCAAAAGTTACTTGATTACTACTAACATCAGATTTATGCTTAGACATAATACATGGAAAGAATCTGAACAAAGTGAAATGAAATCTGAGACGGGTAAAACCTTAAGAACGGAAGTTCGTGGACCCGTACTAGCACCCGTTATAATACCGATAGGCCTGAAAATTCAATGGTCCCGACTTTAAACGATGGAAACAAAAAATGTTGTTCTATCAGATCCACCATAAATGAGATCTAATCCAAACACTGAAACTTACAATGCAGTAGGCACTTGGAAGCATTCAAAATTTCTACGTAAGAATTATATTCTGAATTGTTTGGAATTTTATTGCATAATATATACAACACGATGACATATTATGGGATTCCCTTGATAATAAATACAAATCTGGAGATGCCGATGCAAAGAAATTTGTGATCGGCAGGTTCCTTGATTTTAAAATGGTGGATTCAAAACCATTAATGCCACAAGTACAACAAGACCAGTTGATTCTGCATGAACTAAGACTTGATGAGTTAATTTGGTAGAAACTTTCCAATTTGGTGCCTCGTGGAAAATTTCTCCCTGCTGTACAAATATTTTAAGAACTACCTCAACCACAAGCTCAAATAGATAAGTCTTGAATATCTAATTGTAAGGTTGAGAATCGAGGAAGACAACTGAATGCTTAAAAAGGCAGGCAGTCCTCGATCATATGAAGCCAAGGCTAAGTTGTTGAACAAGGGGGATCAAACCAAAACAACACGCGCAAGAGGCAAGGACAACCAAACAGTGATAACAACAAAGTTGAAATTTAACGGGGATTATCACAATTGTGGAAAGCATGGATACCGTTCAAAATATTGCCGAAACAAGAAAGCACAAGGAAATCAAAAGAAGGGTAGAGTGGCCATTTATATGTGACTGAGATATCCAATGGTATTGATGATCTGAACCTAGCAACAATGGTTTCTGAAATCAACCTAGTAAAAAATCCAAAGCAATGGTCAATAAATATTGGAGCAACCCGATATGTATGCTCAGACAAATCCTCGTTCAAAACTACTGAGAGGCTAAAAATGAAGAAAACCTTTATATGGGAAAATCCACAACCTCAAATGTTTAAGGTATTGGGTAGATTGTGCTGAAGATGACCTTCGAGAATGTGTTAACCTTGATCCAAGTCTTGCAGGCTTTTAAACATGTGCAAGAACTTAGTCTAGGGATCCTTACTTAGCAAGGCTGGTTTTAAACTTGTATTTGTAGCTAACAGATTTGTAATAACTAAGAACGGTATGTACGTTGGAAATGTGTGCCTTTGCTACTGATGTCTCCTCATTTGTGATAGATTTATATTAGGATGAGACATCATTTTAGTGATTTAGAAGTCTTTCTAATTGATTTTCTTGAGAAATAGTGCACTTTCCTATTTTGAGTCTTGATTTAGTAAAATGATATTTTTAGAGCATATTGGGTTTAATTATTTATTTAGTGTGAAGCTTTAAAGATAAGTATGGAGATTAATTAGAGTTCAAGTCAAAGACTAAAAGATATGGAAAGATATAAGCATGGTAATTGGAGATAAGGAAAGAAAAGCTAAAAACATGGAAAAGGAAAAGCTGCCTTAATCCTGAATTTCTGCACCTACGACCACAAATCAGCTTATATCTCAAGATCGGTGTGGAATTTGGAGAAACGGTCAAGAGAAAAGTTAAAGATCTTCCCGAGACGATGAATTTCGACTACTCATACGCGTCAAACGGATGGGTATTGAAGCTGCTAGGACCAAAACAAAAACGGGCCTGATTTCATGTTTTAGGGTTACGAATTTGAGTTGAGCTTGGAGTCCATTACTTACCTTCTCCTTCAAGAAAACGAATTAGGTCTTCTAAACACCTATAAATACACCCTTATATCACTTGTAAATCATCCTTGCCTCATAGTAATTATTTCTTAAGGTTTTATTCTTCAAAGTTATTGTAGAGAGCAAGATGATGTCTTTTATTATTCCCTTTAGTTTATTTCCTTCATGTATGAACTAAACTTCCCATAGCTTGGGTTTTGCATCATGTATAAACTATGAATTCTAATTTCTTTCTATCTAAGTTTCTTTGGGAATTTCATGTTTTAATCTGATATTAGCTGTTTACCTTTATATTTGTATATGTGTGTTTGATTTAATGACTGTTTTCCTTGCTTGTGCACGAGTATAGGATTACCTTAATAGTAGTTAGATGATCGCCTTAGCTGGGTGTCTAATTATTGAAACACCACATAACGTCTAGTGTTGATATTGAACCTGACAACACTAATTCTAACTAGATAGTCATTAGGGTATAATTTAATCACTATCACCATGTATCAGGGGCGGAGCCAGGAATTTTCGTAAGGGGGGGCCAAGGGGGTTCGGGGGCAACGCCCCCGAAAAAAAAATTCCGCCAATATTTGCACTATAAGTCTAAATATCATACAAAAATCGTAAAATAGGTCTCTATATTAGGAGAAATTGCTCTAAAGGTCCCTATATTGTATAAATATTACAATATAAGTCTCGATATTGATTTTTCTAATTAATTTTGTTATAAATTTCTTTTTTTAATATAAAATAACATATATTTTGTTATAAAAAATAGAAAAATTTTTATAAATAAAATAATTTAAAGCTTAATAAAATAAACTTTTAAAAGTTAAGGGGGGCCAAATGAAGATTTCTTAATAATTTAGGGGTTATTTACTTATAATTTTTTTTTTTGATATAGTTATAATTTTTTTTTTCAAAAAATCAGGGGGGGCCATGGACCCCCCTAAGGTACACATAGCTCCGCCCCTGCCATGTATGGAAATTGATTGCTTAGGGCCCTAGTTGCGCATGATAACCCTATTTGAACTAGCCTCGTGGTGTGTCCGTAGCCCCCTTAGTCGCTCTCAAGGTCTAACGTATGGGAATTTAGAATCCTGACTAAGTATCTAAGAGCTAATTATCTCCCTTATTAACTAGATTTGATAGAAAGAATTAGAAGGATTAGTGCATACTAGCAAAACCTAAGCTATACTATATTTCTTCATATTTAATTTACTGTCTTTATTTTCCTTAGTTTAATTTAATATTTTTTCCTTTTTTTTAATTATTTACTTCTTACTCGTTATTATTTACCCATTCAATTAACACACTAAGTCCCTAAGAACGAACTCAACTTATCATTAAAACTTGCATACGTCCTGTAATACTTGCAGTTGTGCCTGTCTAGGGTAAGAGTGCGTTGTTTTCTGACTTATTATTTATCTTATTTTATCACACCCTAGGCGACACCAGCTACGGTCTTAAATATGAATGTAACCACCGTGGTACCACCAGAATTGTAATCGAGAAAGAAATGAACGCGAATTCGAATTATGTGTATATTATTGACTCATCTGATTTATGGAATGGTTGATTATGACATGTTAATTTTGGTTGATTAAATAAGTTAGTTAACACCGACTTATTACCAAATATAAAATTCAATCTTAAAAGGAATGTGAAGTATGTGTTGGGTCAAAAATAACCAAAACCTTATTTTAATCTATAGAAAGGTCTTTGGTACCTTTAGAGCTAATTCACAATGCCATCACTGACTTCAATTTTGTGCAAACTAGAGGTAGAAATAGTCACTTCATAACTTTTATTGACGATTACACGAGGTATTGTCAAATATACTTTCTTCGAAGTAAGGATGAAACCTTAGAAGCATTTACGCAATACAAAACTAAAGTTGAAAATCAATTAAGTAAAAAGATTAAAAATCTTAGAAAATATAGGGTAGGAGAATATGTGTCTCCTTTTGAGAAGTTTACGAACATGGAATCATCCATCACACTACGACTCCCTATTTTCCTCAACAAAACCGGATTACAGAAAGCAAAAAGAACACATTGAAGGAAATGATGAAACACTTTGTTTATTAAATTAGGGTTACCATTGAACTTCTGGGATAGAGACTTTACTTACGAAAAACCGCATCTTTAAAAAGGTACAACACAAGAAGATTGTAAGAACTCCATCTGGATTATTGAAGGGAAATCCACCCTGCTTCAAATATTTAAAAGTGTGGGGATGCCCGGAAAAGATAGCAATCCTAGCTCCCAAAGTGGCCAAGATAGGACCAAAGACAATTTATTGCATCTTTATTGGATATGCTCACAACAATGCTGCATATAGATTCCCGGTGCACAAGTCGTGTCATGTCAATACGGTATTTGAATCTAGAAATGCACATTTCTTTAAAACAACTTTGACGTACAAGACCGCACAAGAATCTGGTTCCTTGAAAAGAACACACAATGCAATGAAGGAAGAGCAATATCAAGAATCGTTGCCAACCGAAGAGCAAGACCATGAGTCATTACGAAACAAGGAAGAACCAAGAATAAGTAAGAGGATGCGAACCATTACGTCTTTTGGTTCCAAGATCATAACTTATATGCTAGATGACGAACCACGAACATTCAAAGAGACTATGTCAAACCTTGACACCTTTACTAAAAAAGCGATAAATAGCGAGACATATTGTATAGTTCAAAACCATACATGGGAAATAGTGGAATTCCCACGTGTTATAAGGGTTTTAGATGTTATCCCTAAGTCCCTTTATCTTTTGAATTTATTTTTTAACAATATTGTAATATGTAATATTTGGTACTCGTATATTGCAAAATGAGATTTCCACAACCTCATTCAGCTTGTTGCTTAGATACTTGTGTATAGTGGATGGGATAAATATATAAGGTTTATTTCTTGGAAAATTATCAGTGATGTTCTTAGAGGCTAATGTCGATGATAGTATTCTTACCCCTTCCTTACAGACTCCACTTTTGATCGTGACGTTGTCGTATTGAAAATATCCAGTTGGTCAACATGCAAATTATGGAAGAAGGTGAAGTACAACTATTTTATTTTACAATGATTATTGTGGTGGTGGCTGTAGTGTCCTTTTTATTTTTTGTTTTCTGTTTTTTGCTTTTCCTTCTTTGTTCTGATCGTCTTTTTATATCTAGTGGTTTTTGTTATTTACATTTAAGGGATATCATCTTTGTAAGCTTTTAGTTTTCAGATATTTCTTATTTAATGGGAAGGAATCATTTGAAAAAAAAACTTGGGTACAAAAAGTATTAAAACCTTGAAAAGGTGTAACATTAATGAGGAATAATACTCTATATGTTTTGAATAGACAAATTTTATTCTTTTTTTTGTCAAACTAAAATTAAATATATTGGAAACATTACATAAACAAGGGTGATTTACCAAATCCTGAATACGATGCAAAAATACAGTTATAAAAAGAAAAATGATAAGTAAATAAGGAAAACATCCCAATCAAACTCCAAGAACAAGCACACTTTGTCGCCCATGCTACCAGATAGTTTCTAATTCTCATTCGATCATCCACTAAGAACCATATAACTACAAGACCAACAAACCAACAAACACAAAGCAACTGACAAATCAGCAAATATGTCATGAAACGGGCAACAAGTAGCAATCATACTTAGTAAATTGCACCACCAAAAAGAGTGATAAGTGCACCACCACTTTAAATGGTGTAATTTATGGAGAAGGAAAGGGGTAACCAAATCAGGAATTAAGCAGAAAAGGATGAAACACATTATAACGAGATAGGATGCAACCCAAACAACAAACCAAACCAACAAATAATCACAAGAAACCTCAACCAATGGAAACAACTGGGAATCAGTGACATTAAACGTCCACCTACTCACTATAACATTGATATCAGAATAAATCGAACAAAAGATGAACGACAAACACCTTCAATATGCATCCTCATATCGAGATAACATCAAGTCAACTCTGCCAAGTTCACACTGAGAAACCAACCTGTAATGGAAAGGAATAAACACAAACACAAAGCAACTCACATAAACAAACAATATCAATGAGCACCATGTAGTCCCCCACATCCTCACATGCACAACTCACTTCCAAAACACCATACCAAACGAGCTAGAGAAACAAAATCGAAGAGCGGACGAAAAACATACCACACCTTCGTCCTTAAAATGTCAGAATGGAATAAGAAACCGGGCTAGGGAGCAAGAAATACCTACAAGCAGAAAGTCAAAACCCACCACTTAAAGAAGCAAAACACTCTGGCCTCCGCCTCTTCGACTACTCTTTCAATCTATCACTTTATGGAGAAGATTCAGTAGCCACATACACCTACAACCTGAATACGATGCAAAAATACAATTATAAAAAGAAAAATGTTAAGTAAATAACGAAAACATCCCAATCAAACTCCAAGCACAAGCACACTTTGTCGCCATGCTACCAGATAGTTTCTAATTCTCTTTATGATCATCTACTATGAACCAAATAACTACAAGACCATCAAACCAACAGACCACAAAGCAACTGACAAATCATCAAATATATCTTGAAACGGGCAACAAGTAGCAATCATATTAGTAAATTGCACCACGAAAAAGAGTGAAAGTGCACCACCACTTTAAATGGTGTAATTTATGGAGAAGGAAATGGGTAACCAAAACAGGAATTAAGGAGAAAAGGATGAAACACATAATAACGAGATAGGATGCAACCTGAACAACAAACCAAACCAAAAAATAATCACATGAAACCTCAACCAACGACAACAATTGGGAATCAATGAAATTAAACGTCCACCTACTCACTATAACACTGATATCAGAATAAACCGAACAAAAGATAAACGACAAACACCTTCGATATGCATCCCGATACCGAGATAACATCAAGTCAATTCTGCCAAGTTCACACTGAGAAATCAACCTGTAATGGAAGGGAATAAACACAAACACGAAGCAACTCACATAAACAAACAAAATCAACGAGCACCATGTAGACCCCCACATCCACGCATGCAAAACTCACTTCCAATACACCATTCCAAACGAGTTAGAGAAACAAAATCGAAGAGCGGATGAAAAATACACCACACCTTAGTCCTTAAAATGTCAATATGGAATAAAAAACCGGGTTAGGGAGCAAGAAATACCAACAAGCAGAAAGGCAAAACCCACCACTTAAATAAGCAAAACACTCTGGCATCCGCCTCTTCGACTACTCTTGCATTCTATCATTTTATGGAGAAGATTCAATAGCCACGTACACCTACAACTAATCCGCGATCTAAATCAAGCAAAACTTTTTCCATAAGTCATGAAGCTACCTTCAGATCCACCATAATTGCCCTCACTGCAGATGAAGTCAAGTAAATCATGCATATAAGAGAAGTATGAAAAAAACAAAAGAAAAAAGATACTAAAAAACAAATAAAAAATCCAAACTAAAAAAAGAAAAAACAAGGAACTCTGAGATAATAAAGTAAAAACTAAAAGAACTAAGAGGAGAGAAGGGGATGCCACAGTTATTTTAGAAGAAAAGAGCAATGATGGCGGATTAAAAAAATTGAAATTTAAAATATAAAGAAAAAAAATCTTAAATTTAGAAGTAATGTTAGACATCACTTAAATAATTATCACCTAAATATACATATATATAAAAAATATATCGCTTATAATATAAAAAGTTTTTAGCCAATTAAGTCCACCAACCCAACTATCCACCCCTAACAGGTCCAACCCATCATTTTTATCCATCCAGGTCCAGCTGATATTATTCTATACCATCGATGCCCTGACTATATCAGATCATATCTAAGATTCCCTTGATTCTCGCATGTAACCAACTCCATATTATTAGCTAATTGATTTAAATCCCTTAAATATTGCTTTTTATTACTAGAAACTCAATTAATGATTTAACAAATCTATTCTCATACACAAACCACGACCACCACCGAACTCCATTCACGCCGACCACCACCGAACTCCATTCACGCCGCCCCTCTTGATCCAAACTCCGACCATCAGCCACCGCCGAGAAGATACACAGTGACAACAACAAGCAGCACCCAACCTCCCGTTCTCCTCCATCGAAGCCGACCCACGCACCATCGTTCTTCCTTCAACACCGACCACCACCAAACTCCATTCACGCCGCCCCTCTTGATCCAAACTCCGACCATCAACGCCTGACATCTGACTCACCGTAACCCATTAGTTTTAAAATGCAACCCATCAATATCATACACATAACCCACTACCAATAGACGACAGTACTAAAGGCTAACCTACCGAACTCAACATTCACACCATCGATATTACAAAGCATAACCCATCATCTTCATTCCCACCTTCATAGTCTGCACCAGTTTTTGCTAACCCAACGACTTCAACATTCACACCATCGATTTTACAAAGCATTACCCATCGAGTTTAGTGGACAACCCACCATCGTCCATTTGAACAAAAGTTTCAAGTTTTTCATCAGTTGCTGCATTTGAATTTTATTAGTTACTGATTGTAATTTTTCTGGGTTATTGATTTGATTGATTGCATGATTTTAGCGATTTTTGTTTGTTTTAATTTCTTTGTTTTAATTTTTAAATGATTGCATGATTTTAGTGTTTTAGTTTTGGTAACAAATCTCTAATTAATGGGTAACTAGGGGCAAGTCTGTCATTTACGGTGGGCTGGACCTTATGGGCAATCACTGATTACTTGTGGATTCTATAAGGAAATCACTCTAATATAAATGGTAAATAGATCATCATCATGTTATTTTTTATTCTTGTTTGATACATTTTCTCTTTCTTATGTAATTGAATTATTTATTATTTATATTATGATATTTTGGTGATTGTTTTTAAATAATACACCTTGTTACTTTAATTTTAGTTATGTTTATAACAAATTCTTTATTCATTACAAGATTGAGATAAGAAATTTACTCAAAAGTCAAGATTATTTACAATCAACGTTTCATACAATTTAAATAAGAAATGCATTTTTTAATACATGTTTGAAATCGTTTTAACTTTAATAAAAGGAAAAATGACCCAAAAAATCAAAATAATATTATTTTCAGCCCAATAACATCAATGACAAAATTTCTTCCCAATAACATCATTAACTAAATTTTGTCCTTGATGGGAATCGTCCTTGACGGGAATCGTCCTTGACGGGAATCGTCCTTGACGGGAATCGTCCTTGACGGGAATCGTCCTTGATGGGAATCGTCCTTGACGGGAATCGTCCTTGACGGGTAAACATGTAATCTTATAATAGTAAGTTAATGGATGATTCTTTGGGGCAAGTATAATATTATTTTGATTTTTTGGGTCATTGACCCTTAATAAAAATTGCATTGTTTTTTTATCAACCGAAAGTGATTGAAAGTAAACTATTGGCGAAAAAAAATGAAAGATAAAGTTAAGAGAAATAAAATAAAATAATTATTATGATCAAAAAAATAATTATAGACCCGTTTGGAAGTGCTTATTTTAAAGTAAAAAAGCGTTTTTAAAATAAAATTTGAAATTTAAAAAAATTATTAAAATTAATTTTGAAATCTAAAATTATTTTAAATGCTTTTTTTAAGAAGCATCTAATAGATGCTTTTCATAAAAGTATTTTTCAAAATAAAAAGAACTCATAAAATACTAAAAACACTTTTAAATATTTCTCAAAAAAACACTTCCAAGTGTCTATCATTCTTTGCCCCAAGTGCCGCTTATTCTGGGAAATACCAATTTCGGTGATAACTTTTGTGGTCTCGTATTAAAACCTTTTATTTTTCAGTTACAATATTTGTTAATTATCTTAGCAAATTATTTAATTCAGATAAAATGTAGTGTCAATTTTTATAATATTATAAAATGATCTATCTAATGGAGTAATTATCTTGTCCAAAAAAAAAAATGGAGTAATTATCGACGTAGTTGTATATTAATTTTCATGGCATCAATGGCCATCCTTGTTTGACCGGAAACCTGCGAAAGGGGAAAAATCAATTACCTATGGCTACGGTCCATATCTCTTATCTTTTAAAATTATTATTTTTAACATTTTTAAAAATCTTGAAAGATAGAAATATATAATTCACAGTTGCAGCGGTCAGTAGCAACTACAAACAGAAGCTGGAGCGAGCCGAACAGAGTCGGGGAGCAGCGACAACAGAATTCTGTGGTTAATGTTCAGGCCTTGCGAGACGAGTCTCGTGCTTGGAGTGCTTTAGATGATAATAGCTGGTGGACAAACATGTTAACTAGTACGGAATATGTTAATGGGATCAAGCGGAGAATTGTTTTTGCGGCGTATGTGTGGAATATTTGGGTTGGTAGAAATAAAAGGTTGTTTGATCTGGATGCTAAAAAGAAATTGAATAGTGGGCTTCGTACGATAATTAATAATTTGGCATGTGATTTTATTAGAGCATGGGGTATGGAAAGGGATGGCGGTCTGATTACTTCCGCAAGGAGCATACTTGTTAAGTGGGTTAAGCCCAACAGTGGGGCGAAGCTTAACATAGATGGGTCGTATAATGAAGATAAAAGGAGTGCGGGTATAGGTGGAGTTTTTAGGAATAATAACGGTGATTATCTAGATGGGTTTGCGGGTCAATGTGTTGCGTCTTCCCCTTTCGAGGCTGAACTTTTTGCATTACTTTTTGGATTACGAATGACGGTTGATCAAGGTCTTACGTTGTTAATTCTTCAGACGGATTCGTGTGAGTTGCACACGCTGGTGAAGGGCGGTGTGAACTCAGGGGTCCGTGTTGATGATAAAGTAAGAACCTGTTGCGATATCCTTGAGTCTAGAGAGCATTTCGAGCTGGTTTCGTGCTATAGGGAAGCAAACAGATGTGCGGATTGGTTAGCGAAGTACGGGGCAAGGAGTGTTGGGGGTCCTATACCATTGAAGGACCCGCCAGATCGACTTTGGCGGTTATTGGCGATGGACAGGTGGTTGGGCTATACCTAGAACAATTGTAGCTAGTTAATAAATAGGAAGAGTTCGTCTTCCCAGTCGATGTTAGACCTCTTTTGTATCAAAAAAGAATATATATATAACAAACTAAACAATCTACTCAACAATCTTTCAGATTCGAAGAACAACGGTAACATACCGTCCGATCAAATTTGAACATATTTCAAGACATCTCTCTCAACGGCAGATAGACCGATTTACTAAAAAAGCTAAACATAAGGTGAATATTAAATTAATAATGATTTTGAAACAACTTTGCGACGTATTTTGGAGATTAAATATAGTATAACTAATAGCAGCATAGATAAGTTACGCAATCTGACAAAAAAAACATTTTCAAAATTATTATTTCATAAATTTCGTAAGATATTTTTTATATATAACAGAGATAATTTAAACATTTTAAATAAACTATATTATTATTTGCCTATGTCTCATATTAGGATTTTTACTTGAGGTGTTCAAATTAACTTTAAAATCAATAAAATATTATAGAAAAAAAATCATCGAAAAATAATATTTTTTAGTATATTTAACATAAAATTGATATTTTTAGAAAATATGGTCTAGAAATATTTTAAAGCCATTTTGTTTGTAATATTCTCACATCACCTAGCAAATGAATATTATAAGTGTTTGGGAGAATTTCTTCGTAGATAGTCATTATTTCAAATTTTGACAAATAAATATTTAAATTTATAAAAGTGGACAAACAGATATCCAATATTCTGTTTGTACTTTCCCGTTAGTACCTATCGTGATTATTTTTTCTAAATGCCACTTATCAATGACTATCTTTTACCTCCGAAATGAAGTAATCAAGTTTACAAAAGTGAACAAATACGTATCCATTGTTCTTTACTGAAAAATAGGGTCCGAATGTTATTTATTGACACGTGGCATTTGATGCCAAATTTTACGACGGGTACTAACGTGAGCCAACAAACAGGAAATTGGGTTCTTATTTGTAAAGTTGAGTACTTGTATGTCCAAATCGCCAGATATTAAGTATTCACGGAGGATTTGCTCTAAGAATTTTAATATAATCTTCTATCCATTAGTTTTCAAAAGAATATCCCATGCTTTGGTTAAAAAAATCATCGCTGGACCTGGTTTTAGTGGAGCAGGAGTAGCGTATGAAATTAGGGTTTGAAAGAATATAAAAATTAAATAGATTTTTATTTTAAAGAAAAAAGTTTTACTCAATTCTTTTTTATAGAAATTTATTTGTGAAAAAAACCTAACACGTATTTAGACTTACAAAGAAATATATTATTTAATTCTTGGTTTTCCATTCACGGTTATGGTTCATATCTTTAGTTACCAAATTATTAACAATTGTTGGTTATAGTTTTTATTTTGACTTAATTGTTGGTTATAGTTGTTAGAAAAAGGACTACACCGACCACGCATGACCAGTAATAAATTTTTTGTCCGAAAGATATAATTAATAATCTTTATGTCCCTAGTTAATTATAATATTTGGAATATAGTCCCTAAAGTTTAAAAAAATCATTTAAGTCCCCAATAAACGGGAAAATACACTATATTCCCTAGTTATTTAGAGTTTTTAAGTGAGTCCAGATTATGGCATATGCTATATCGCGATCCCATGGTGGGGATGATGAGGGACGGTACCCACAACGGGGTCTAACAAGTCATATAACCGGTTGTTCTAGTTCGAGTAAAATGTACATACTTATTCAATATTTTAACGAATATATTTATTCATTTATTTAACGTTAATTTTTTCAGGTAATCAATTTAAAATAAATGTTATAGGATGTAGCCTTCTCTGGTCCACAAAGAAGACTAAGGAAAGACGCGAGGGCACAATCCCCATAGTGTTATATGCACTTATGATGGTATATGGAACCCCGTCCGGGAGCGACGAGAACCATTTGGAACATGTCGGCAACATGATAAGATTACGCGCCATAGTACTATGACGTGATCTAAGGTCCACTCAGTACAAGAACTTGATTTAGGCCCATCTACCAGTAATTTACTTGTTTGTATAGTTTTTTTAAAACTAGATTTTTCGTTTATTTTATTTTTTTGCAACATTATTTACCATTTGATAAATGGAAAAGCCCCCCAGATTGTCCTGCGATCCAAAAGAATGTTGAAGGAAATGCTATTAAGTTATACAAGGCTCACAAAGGGAGATCCGGAAGGCTTATCTTATAAATGGTAAAACGTCTGCGCATTTCAGACTAGAAGACTAGACCAAGATGTTGGAGATGTGGGTTAGCGAGATGTTTCAGTTAAATATTGATTTCAATAAGTTAATGATAATATATCGAGACGATTTCAGACTAGAACACTCTTGAAATTTCAGACTAGAACACTCTTGAAATTTGTAACTTATGATCATTGGTGGAACAAGCTTTATTTTGGTTAGGAAAGGTGTTAGGATGACAATTCTCCACGTGGGTGTGATGGAATCAAGCTTTAATGGTGTGGGTTTAAGGATTTTTAGAAAAAGATGTTGAGATTCATGGCTTTGATTCTTGGTTTCTAGGTATTTTGATATGATTTGGGTGCTTGAATCTTCTTTGTAATGATGTAGGGAAGGATTTGGATGAGAATTCATGGTGATTTGGTGATGTTTTGATGTTAGGTGAAGGTTTGTTGAAGCTTTAATGGAGTTGGGAGAGTTCTGGAGAAAAGAAAGAGGTTTAAGGTTTGATAAATTCGGAATAATAAGCATTAGATCTCCTTATAAGCTTGAAACCCTTTCTTTTCTCTCTCTGGCGGCTCGTGCGGACTAACCCTGCGGACCAGGGGGTTTACCGCGGCATCTGATGGGTGAAATTTTTTTTTTGCTCACTGGATTGGACCCGTGGTAGGACCCTGTAGCACGTGTTTTTGAGCTGCGGACCAGGGTCCGGTGTACCGCGGGGGTGCTCCGCGCCTCCTACGTCAAAAAACCCGTGGTAGGACCTCGTAGTACGTGTTTGTGCGGTGCATGGCGCGGTATAGGGTCCGGTATACCGGACCCATCAGCTATTTTTTTTTTCGTTTCTGGATAAAACACGTGACTCTACCCCGTGGTACGGGTTTTTACCGTGCGGTGCACCGCGGCTGAGGTCCGGTGTACCACACCTGGCAAAAACCTCCCCAACAGCTAGATCTCGAAAAGTTATGTAGTTTAGGCTCAAAAATCACCTGATTTCGACATCCGAGCGCAAAGATATGACTTGCCGAAGTTTCTTCGTTCCGAAAAAAATTTGCTCGCTTCCCTAACTCGATTTCTCCAAACCTAATCATCAAAAACACTAATACCTTCCTCAAATATGCAATATCAACTAAAATTAACTAAACTAAACATAAATTAAAAACGTAAAAGACATGAAAATTTTAAAAAAAACACTACGGGTTGTCTCCCGTACAACACTTTTGTTTAACGTCTTTCAAAGTTAGACGTGTTACCTCGATTAAGGCTTGCGTACATAACCTCCCCAATAACGGGTTAGGTCATGCTCATCTACTATCCGAAGTTTGTGACCCTTCTTAGCTTGTATTTCAATCCGTTTTGACGAAATAACTCTCGTAACTACAAACGGACCCATCCACGAATCCTTGAATCCCCGTGGTCTATTCTCTTGTTTGGGGGCTTTCCATGCAACCATGTCACCAACCCCAAACTCACTTTTGATTCTCTTTTTCACGGGTTGACTGTGGACCTTCTTTTTAATTTCTTTTGTCACAACTCGGAGTGTCGGGGCTTCTATACGTGATTCCTCATGCTTTTCATCCACCAAGTGGAATGTTTTAGATTCTTTTCCCACTCGGAAAGTCACGGTTCCTCTAGGAATATCAATTATGCTGTGACTTGTCGCCAAGAATGGGCGTCCAAGTATCAATGGAACATGTTGACCTGCAATGCTATCAAGGATAACAAAATCTGTAGGTATAGTTAAAGTACCTACTTGGACAAGCACGTCCTCAATGACTCCCCATGGTTTTATCGTTGAATTATCTAGGAGCAGCAAATCAATATCTTTTCTTTTGGCATCTTCCATGCCTAACTTCTCGAACAAACTCTTGGGCATGATATTCCTTCCTGAGCCCAAGTCACACATCGCTTTGGCCTTGAAATTACCACCTATATTAATGTGGAGATATAAAGCTCCAAGATCTTGCATCTTTTGTGGTAGTTTCTTTGGAATGGTTGTCAAGCTTTCTTTAGTACGGTCTCTATTCTCAATCTCAACTTCTACACTTTCACTCTTTTTAGACAGATCTTCCTTGCAGACTAGTGGTGGTGTAGGCTCTTTATATGCGATTACGTCCTCTATGCATATCGTGCTTTGTTCTTCTAGCTCATTAAGTGGACTTTGTGGTGATTCCACTTCCTCCTCTTCTTGAAGGCTGAACTCTTCAACAACATCGAACCAAACATCGCTATCGATTTCAGTGGCATCATCATCAATTTCTTTACCTAGGCTAGTTTGCATGTATGGGACGTCGAGTATAGGAACAATGATTTCTTCTGGGCTTGACGTTTCAGATTTAGTATCACCACTAGGATAAGTAATTCTTTGTAGATGAAGTGGTGATAGTAACGGATGTGTAGGTGGTGGTTCCACCTTACTTTCTTCTTTTTGCACCTTTTGTGCGGTTGTCTCTTCTTTATCGGTTTCTTTTTCTTCTTCCACATGCTTGAATTCTGGTTCAACCTCCTTCGTAATTTGATCTTTAACAATTACTTCTTCTAATCTAAGCTTGGTTGGTTCTTCTACGGTTGAAATTTCGAACCCAACATTGCTATAACCCAGTTTTTTATGTAATTCCTGTTGTAACTGTTGATTGATCGTAGTGAGGTCCGTTAATCTTTGCTCCATTGCTTGATATTTTTGGTACATAGAACGTATTAAGGTTGTATTAGCATCTATGTTTTCCGCATGTTGCTCTTCCATATTTTCCAAATAACTTATACTTTCAAAGACTTGATGAGACGGAAGAGCTAGTCGAACCTGTTCTTCTATGATACTTCGGATTAACGGTGGAAACTCTTGTTGGAATTTTAGAGAAGTATTGGTCACTTGAGTGACTTGTGTCTCCAGGGCTTCCACTTTTTCAGCTAGCTCCTTGGATGTTTTATTGTTGATCTGCGTAAAATTTTGAACCAGAATCAATAATTTATCCATCATTTCGTTTACAGCTTCATTTTATGGATTATGCATGGGTTGTGGTGGAGCTTGCAGTTGATAGCTCGAACCTTCTTGATAAAAATTTTGACTTCGGGCCCCATGCATATTTGGTGCGTAATAATTCTCCATACCTAATAAACCTGAGAAGAGACTAAAAAGAAAACGCGTAAAACTGAAAACAAATAAAAATTTCTACACTAAATAAAGAAAAATAGATTTAACTTAAAGATAAATCCCCGGCAGCGGTGCCAAAAACTTGGTGGGGGCAAAGGTGTGATAAAATAATAGATAAATAAAGATAATAATAAAGAGTCACACACCCTTGAGAACCACGGAACTCACTGCAAGTATCACAGATCGTATGCAAGTTTTAATGATAAGTTAAGTTCGTTCGCAGGGATTGTATCCGTTAGATCTAATTATGTTTAACAAGCGTAGATGAATTTAGATGTTTGGATAAAATATGAAAAGATAAATAACTATCTAATGCAAATAAATAAATAAAACAATTAAACAAAACAAATAACTAAATATGAAAGTACGTCAAATAGATTAGGATTACTAGGTCTAATACTCAATTGTTATTCTAACCTGTCACATTAAGCATTATATATTAACCAGGATTCTAAATTCTCCGTAGCCTTTCCTTAGGCGTAGGAGCAACCTCTCCACTACTAGGGATTCCTAAGTAATGATTGGTGATTAAATCAAACCTTAATGGCTATCTAGTTACACTAGACGATTATGTGGTGTTGTCAATAACTAAGATTAATCCTAAGATTGATCAGATCTAGGGGAATAAGTCAAAACACATAATACAATATACGCCAAGCTTAACCAATTAGAATAAACAAATAGTATTTAAAGAACAAATAATAATCCAACAATTAAAAGTAAACTTACAGAATAAAAGCTTAGAAATATGGTTGAGAATAGATCTATAGCTAATTACTCTAAATATAGAGAAGGTGAGATGTAGAAGAGGGGTTGTCAGTCTCCAATCTTCTTCTTCTTGTCTTCTTCTATAGGTCAACTTGCTTCTTGGATGAATAGCTTGATTCTAAGGATGAATATCTATCTAAAGGACTAAGCTATTGTTTAAAACTAAGAAAATATAAGTAAAGACTAAGCCTATACTTTGCAATTGAGCAAGGACATGTTTACAATGATAAGAGGGTGTATTTATAGGTATCTTGGAAGCCCTATTTCGTTTTCTTGAAGGAGAAGTAAGTAGTGGGCTCCAAGCCCAACTCAAATTCGTAACCCTAAAAACATGAAATCAGGTCCGATCTTCTTTTGGCTCTAACAGCTTCGATATTCATCCGTTTGATGCGTATGAATATACCAAATTGATCGTCTCGGAAAGATCTTCAACTTTGCTCTTGACCGTTTCTCCAAATTCCTCACCGTTCTTGAGATATAAGCTGATTTGTGGTCGTAGGTGCAGAAATTCAGGATTAAGGCAGCTTTTCCTTTTCCATATTTTTAGCTTTTATTTCCTTATCTCCAATTACCATGTCTATCTCTTTCCATATCTTGTAGTCTTTGACTTGGAATCTAATTAATCTCCATAATTATCTTTAAAGCTTCACACTAAATAAATAATTAAACCCAATATGCTCTAAAAATATTATTTTACTAAATCAAGACTCAAAATATGAAAGTGTAGCATTTCTCAAGAAAATCGACTCAAAGATTTCCTAAATCACTAAAAATGATGTCTCATCCTAATATAAATCTATCACAAGTGAGGAGACATCATGTGCAATTTAGACTCGTTATGGGTACGCATATTGGGCTTTCTTTGGGTCCCATGTTAAGCTTTCGTGAGATATACTTCGTGCCAATATATTTCCTCCGGCTACTTAACATGTAGATATTCATTCCCTCTGGATCATACGTATACTACTCGACAAAGACGATTACCCTTGACAGAGGTGAGTTGTCTTGTTTTTGGTTGTGGCCTATACTAATTCGATTTAGTATTAGTGTCTCTCTTTGGCTTATAAATGCCTCGTACACATCCTAAAGAAATTATATAGCTGAGAGAAAAATTTATCTCTTGAAGAAATGATGAATATATAAGTTCAGGTTTACCTAATAACATGTAGAGAAAGGATGTCTAATCTTCCATGTACATGGTTAATAGAGTACACCATAAAATTTAAGTATGCCCTTTACGAGTTGTGGAATGGCTTTCCGCCTAACTTGATATTTGTAAGATTATGTGGTGTTTGGCGAAAGTTAGGCTACCCGAAATCAAGAGACTAAATATTTGACCCAAGACCATAACTTTTATTTTCATTGGCTTATGGTTAAACAATGTTGCATATAGATTCTTGACTGTAGATGACAATTAAAGTTGTTTATCTAGAGATATAGATTTGTTTGAAAACATATTTCCTATGAAAAATGATTTGAATGTTAATGTTTCTTTACTTGTTAATATTCATATTGACAACAACTTGTTATTGATAATTTGTATGCTTCTCTAGACTCTACCAATCCTAATAGTATCCTTGATTATAAATCTAGGAGAATTATGATACTAGAATAGAGCAAGATTTTGGATTTGAATTTATCAGCACCTTCAGTGTTGAGGGTCTCTCTCTAAATATCTTATGTAAAGTGATAGTAGTGTGTTTCCTTACTGAGAAGACTCTAACACGTATTATGAGACAATGAGATCAATAGATAGCAATTATTAGTGAAATAGAATATATTATCTCGAATCACACTTGAGATTTGACTGATATACTAATTTGAATGATTTATCCACTGGTTAAATACCAATTAGTAGTAATTGTATTTTTATAAAAAAATCGAGAGCTAATAGCCCAATAGAAAAAAAAATTAAAATCTAGGTTTTTATTTTGAGATTTATCCCAAAATAAAGGCTTAAACTACTTTCATACCGAATTCCTAGTGATCAAGATAGCTTACATAAGAACCCTCATTTCCTTAGTTGTTATTCAGAAACTAGTAATACATCAGATTGATGTTAAAACTATATTTTTTAATAGAGATCTAGATGAAGATATATATATATATATATGGCATCTCTTGAGGGGTTTGTAGTGTCCAGATAGGATAACAAAGTAGGTAAACTTAGAAAATAATTGTAATGAT
Source organism: Nemophila menziesii (assembly GCA_029959085.1). Lineage (NCBI taxonomy): Eukaryota > Viridiplantae > Streptophyta > Magnoliopsida > Boraginales > Hydrophyllaceae > Nemophila > Nemophila menziesii. Next base: position 1,594,307 of record JARWIR010000089.1, read on the forward strand.
TAAATAGACACCTAAACAATGATATAAGAAACTAGATAGTATATTAGTTAAATATGGTTGTATAGTTAACATCTCTAACTCATGTGTTTACTCTAAAGTAATAAGATCAAAATGTGTGTTAATATGTCAATATGTAGATGACATACTTAGATTTGGAACTAAAATACTAGTAATTAATGAGACATATAATTTCATATCTTTTTAGTTTGAGATGAAAGATATAAGAGAATCTGACGTAGTCATAGGGGTAAAGATTATTAGTAGTAAAAATGACACATCCTTTAGCCAGACTCATAACGTTGAATAAGCATAGAAGAAGGTAAACTTTTGTACGATGTCCCTGTAAGAACTTCAAATTGCTCCTAGTATTCATTTGATAAATAATCATGGTGATGTTATATCCTAAAATAAATATGCTAAGGTAATAGGGAGTTTTATCATTTTAATGAACTAACATCTACCTAATATTGCCTATGTCGTGAGTATACTTAATCACTATAAACATAAACCAAGTAGTGATCATTGGGTTGCAATTTGTCAATTGTTGATGTATTATAGGTCTAGAATTGCATTGATAATATGATGCGACCCATTGGTATTGCACTTCACACAATAAACCTTGGACAATATCAAAATATGCTACTATGGCATTTTGAGTGATTTTCATTTTATTGACAGTTGATGTAAATAATATATGCACTGAAGTACATGTATCAACTAATATTCATGTAGGGATAACGTTACAAATAATAGCGGGAATCACTAGGACATATTCATGGGAAAACATCAAACCTTTCACATTATCATCGTTGAAGTTGATATCATCATTACGTTTTGCTCCTCCCTCTAATGATGGTTTGCGATGCTGCTTATCATATCAGTTTTTTGCCAGTTTAAGTTGTTCCCGTAGTGAAACCTCCATCAGTGTTGTTTAATTATATCTTGAACCTTCATTTGGTGGGTTAGCCTTATCTTATTTTTCGAAAAATCTATTGCTCTCCCCTCATCCCCTCAAGAGGCATGACACTATTTCCCCTTTGTTGATTAGCGAAGAGGTTGTTTGGAGGGGGGGACTTTCTTTTTTCAGGATCGCAATGGGATTGAACTACACTATCGGAATGAGAGATTTTCTCTAGCCCTTCTATCTATCTTATCTTGGAAAGCAAAATTCGTCATTCGTTTATTTCATGACCAATGCCTTTGTGAAAGTGACAATATACTCTCTTGTCTCTTTTATCCAGATTGCTTATTATTCTTTGGGCCATCTCAGCTCGGGATCATTTTCTATTAAACTTAACACATATCATGGGCCTGACCTCTAGGGTATGATGTGTGATCTCGATAACCGCTATAGTTTTAAGTCTTACCTCTCTTTTGCCTTAAGAGAGATTTCTATTTCTTTTGATTGGTTTCTTGCTCATCGCGAATCCTAGTACTTTCCTTTGGCATTGAAACTATATCTTCGACCTCGATATAGGGTTTGAATTCCCCTAAAATATTAGCGAGAGTTAAATCAGGCTTCGAGGCTAATCTGATTTGAAATGCTTTGTTTTTTATACCATGTATGAAGGCAAGTCGTTTTATCATATTATCGAAGCTCTCTGAATCGTAGGTGATGCATCCGAATCTCTTAGTACATTCTCCTAAAGTTTCTCCTTTTTTGTTGATGCAGTTCTAATAGCGAGGAAGAATCCAGCCCTGAACTTTTTCTCCATGCAAAACGTGCCCTAAATCGTCGACTTAAATATTTGAAGGTCCAATTGACTTTGACTCAAATTTTGAAACCATTTTGTGTTAATTGTAATAATTTTGAGGGAAAAGCTCGACCAAAGATGGCCTCGGAATTGGTTATCAATTATATGTGACTATAATACACGTTGACACAATAATATGGATTAGTTGACCCATCATATGCTACTAACAAGAGTGGCTTAAGTCTTCGAGGTAGCGACACGTCCAATATTTCCCAAAAAAGGGGGTAGTCTTGATTAACTTTGACCGCCATATCTACTTTATATGGATCTGATTTTCATGTGCATCCTTGGGATCCTGATGGACTAAGTTGGTATTAGGTTTGATTGGATTTGGAAATGGACTAACCGTCGTGAACTTAGTTATAGAGTTTGTAGTAATTGTCCCAATGTTTGTAAATTGATCAATTACCTTTCCGGGTGATTGACTCACTGCCACGTTGATGTTTGTTATTGGAGTAATTGGGTTTCTTGACTTATTATGAGGGATTCATCTACATTTATTGGGGCCTCAGTTACCCCTAGTTTTGACAGGGTTATAACCGTTGTTCCCCTATTGCAATTGCTTTTTTGTCACTGCAATGCCACCTGTGAGGAAACTTTCCCATGTTCCTCTGGTGATTCCGCGGAATTGGAGATAATCGCTCCATCACTCTTTATTTGTTATGCATGAGCGTTCTTTCGCTGGATCTGGTATTTTTTGTTCGTGGTATCTCAATGGGTGAAAAGCTGATTGCTTCCATAGACAACGTCAACCTGGTGGAAAATAAAATACTAGATAACAAAAAATAATTGAAATTGACAAGATAAAATGCAAAGTAGAATTTTTTTATTACCAAAATATGTGGTGTAATAGCATGTTATTACATATGTTGGGATATTTTGTTTATAATCCTTCTATATATACAAAAAACCCCATAGCGTAACAATTCTAACAAGTGTTTTACAAATTGATCATCATGATTGTTTTCCACGTGCTCGGGATCCCACACCTTCCTTTTACCCTCCATGTTGTTGGTGTCGTTTCCAATCTAATAGCGAAGAACACTTTCATCTTTTTTCCGACCCTTTTCCTCCTCGCCAGGTCAAGGTGTTGTAGTCTACGTCCAAATGTCATTGAAACTCACGGTTGGAAGTCTATATGTCCTTGTCACCTTTACCTGGATTTCCTTTGTTTAAGGTATAAGGACATTTTCCATATCAGACCTACTAACATTTTGTCTACATTTGACTGCATATTCATGAGCTCTCAATTACTCAAATCAAGGAAATTTATCATTTCCTTACGTTCCTACAAACAATGTCAAACTGATAGGATAATAAAATATCTCCATGGATTGAGCAAATTTTCTTCGATCTACCAGGCATGACAGTTATAGCATGTGCAACCATGCAAACAAGTAACCCCTAAAATAAAGGCGTCAATAACTCCCTGCTACTTAATTAAGGAATGATTATGATGGATTCCCAACATAAATTCTGTAAAAAGTAAGCTATAGGAAAGCATAAAAATTGCAATTTTAATCGATAGATAGAATCGATTTATATAGTCTAATAACCATCAAATAACTTCCTAATATTTTCAAGACGTATGCCTTGTTAATAAGAAGTTAACTTACACTCCAACTACATATCGGGGTTGACTTACATTATACGTTATGTCTGATAATTCGATCATCAGTTACTTGCACGCATATAAAGAATCTCTAATACAGATAGTTGGACCATTTAGTTGTGTCTCTCTAACCAAATTATTGTTTGAGTAATATTGGGTATCATCTAAAAATCACCTATAATTTGGATTCTGGGTGGTCCAATCATATAAAAGAGAAAAAAAATTAAGAAAAAAAACAATATAGTTTGACCATCCAAGATTTATATCATGGATGATTTTTGAGTGATTAATTTTTAGGTGATATCGAATGTTACTTTTTTACTTTTCTTTTCTTGACATTTTTTTCTTCTTGTAAATTTCTTATGTGCCCAAAAAAAAAAAAGCATATCAAAATATATGGGTGAATTATATATAGGGTCTTGAAGACCATCTTTCTTCTCTATAGAGTATAGTCTAAAAAGTTGTTCTTCTTAGGGACCTCAGTTTTGACAATAGTCTTTCCTACCCTTCCTAACACTAAAAGACAACAAAAGTGTGATGTCACTGTTTCTCTCTCCACTACCTACCACTACCCACCTGCCTCCAACCTCCGACCACCAGTCACCGGTCACCGGAAAAAACATAGAGTATCGGAAAAACATAGAGTACTCCATATATTTGCTGAGTACTCTATAAATTTGCGGAGTACTCTCTAAATTTTTTCGAGTGCACTAATAAAATCTTGGAGTACTCTAAGAAAAACTCAGAGTACTCTAAGAAAAATCTCGGAGTACTCTAAGAAAATCTCAGAGTACTCTAAAAATTGGTGAGTATTCTATTAATTTGATGAGTATTATTAAAAAAACAAAGAATACATAGTCCAATATTTTTTATTCATCTTTATTACACAATTTTGAATAAATCACAAATTAATATACAATTGAAAATAATAAAATAAGTAACCTAACTACCTTGACCAGATCTGGTCATACCAGATCTGGAAAAAAGAAAAAAAAAACTCATGCGTACATAGTACGCCACCAACACCCAGTTTCTCCGGCGAACCAGCAATCGAAGGAAGCTCTTCTCCAGCTCCGCGCAACCTTCGTCCAAAACGAGCTGCACCACCACCACTCCACGTCTTGAAGACAACATCACCACCGGAAATGGCTGGCGAAATGGCTGCAGTGGTTCTCTTCGCGCAGCAACCAACGTTCGAGATCCAGGCGGGCGAAATGGCTGCAGTGGTTCTCTTCTTCGTGGTGTGAGTTCGTCCTCCTCGAAACTCCATAGCTGGCCTTTGAGCTTCCATTGCCGAGGTGGTGTTATTTGTTCCGATCTGCTGCAGCAGAGACCAGATCTGCTTGAAGTTGGCGGTGGTCAGGTGGTGGTGCTTCGCCGGATTTGCAGAGTTGTGGTGGTTGTGGTTGTGGTGTTATGCTGGTGGTGGTGTTCATGTTATGGAGGGTGGTTGTTTAGCTTCTGGTGTGGTGTTGGTGGGGTGGCCATGGAGGTTGTGGTCATTTTGGTGGTGACGGTGGGTGTCGGTGGCTGTTGAGAGGAGAGAGAAGCAGTGAGGTAATGATTTATGATTTAGAACGTGAATGAAATGGTAAACGAGAATAATTAATATATATAGGTATAAAAAAAACAAAGAGGGTAGTAAAGTAATTAGGGTTTTGGGTTTCATGTGTTCAAAACTTTTTGAGGTCTTTAGTAAGAAGAGGCTCTAGGAGGGGTTGCTATCTTGAAGAGGAGGGTATATTCAAGACCCTAAGTGGCATTTTCTCAAAATATATTTATTAAAATGGATTTTGGTACCTAAGATTAATAACATTGGTGATGACAATAAACGGAGTTAAGAAATTGTCTCATTCATGCCTTCCTTTTTGTTCGTTTTCCTATTACAATAAATTACTACTAATATTAATTAATGCAAAATCCAACCCCTTTCTCTTTCAAAGGTCAAAGGCCCCACTATTTATATGCTTCTCTTCGTCCATCCAAAACCACTCTTTCTTTCCCGTTCCTTCTTTCCTTCACCTCAATTTCCTTATCTTTCATATCAACCAACAACTCTCCTAAAACTCTTTCGCCCCACTCTATCTTTAGCTTTAGCTTTTCCCTCCCTTCCTTTCTTTTCCTTTCCATCACTATATAATCCATACATCCTTCCATTTCTTCTCTCACCCCAACCTAATAAAGCAAGAATTTGTCAAAAAAAAAAGAAAGAAAGTCTATCATATCTCGACCTTTTTCTTTTTAATTCTTATAGTAATAGAAAATTAAAGAATTGACCCAACCTACTTTTCCTATCTCACCCAACAAACTTAAACCTATTAATTTCCTTAGCCCCACCTTTTGTGTCTTTGTCTACTCTTTCTCCACTACTATATATAAAACGCTCAACTTATCTTATTTTCCTTGCATCCAAACACTGCCTTTATTTTAAAATGGAGATAAATAATAGAAAGAGAGTACGAGTTGAGTCAGACTCCGACTCAGAATCCCATCAACCTGACTCAAAGCGAGTTGCCTCAGTCACTGAGTCAGATCCAACCCAGCCCGAGTCCAATAGCCAATATGACTCGGTTGTGAAAACTCACGAGTTATATCAAGTTGACTCAGATTTCGAGGTAGATGGTATCCCTCACGACATATTAGACATCCTTGAAAATCCGGAGACGGTCAATGAACATGAACCGGCAAATCAAGACCTTGACTCAGTAATAAAAAGCTTCGAAGAAGAGATCCTCAATCCGTCTCCGGTGGTGAAATCGAACTCCGGTGAGTCTCAACCGGAACTAGGATATCTACTTGAAGCATCCGACGACGAGCTTGGCATTCCGCCGACGGAAGATACCTCCACAAATGAGCCGCTGATTAACTTAACAGTGGACAATTCTTCTAATTCTTTTGAAATGGGAAACATGATTGAGTTCGAGAACGAGTTTCCGAGTTACGATGTGTTTGAGTTTGGACTCAGTGAGTCATCACCGACAGTAGAGAATAATAGTAATAATAATGTCAGTAGCAATAATGAATTTGTGACCGTTGATGGATTGTTTGATTACTCTGAGTCTTGGCGGCCCGAGTCATTACCAGCTTTATAATATCTAATACGGGTGGGGTTTTCGGGGAACTGTTAATGACAGTAGTTTAGGTGGATACTGTGTAGATCTTTTTTTATAATGAAAGGACACAATATATGGACGAACGAGTTCTAAAATGTGTTATTTATTTGTTTATTATTCAAACTCTATTATAGTACTCTATTATTGCCCAACTTATGTCTCAAGGTTTATAATTATGTTAATTATACTTTCGAAAACTGAATAATGTAAGCTAGTATTTCTCACTCGTATGTGTTTTTAATTATTAATAAGGTTTTGAAAATAAATAATTATAAGGTTAAACTTGTTCTAATGATTACAAGTCACTTCTGGGTAAAAATTACCATGTCTGTCTTCTTGATAAAATTAAGGAGAAAATTACAATCCACGTCTAAAAAATTCTAACCATTGTAATATACCTCAAACTATAAAAACATCTTAGATACATCCACTTTCTAATTTTTTTTGTTAGGCTTTTGTGTTTTTTACCCCTATTCGTGACGGATACAAATTCGAATAGTTGCCTATTATATTACGTCAAACCCCATACAAGTACATACCCATCTCGATTATTAACTCGGTAGGTACGGCCCTATGGAACAAAAACATCACACACGGGGCTGCACCCATAATGACTATAAACAAACAAAATAGCCCGACACTGTTAATGGGCTGGCCCCTTCATGAACACACTAACTAAAAACAAACAAACTAAAAACAACTTATTCAATTACTGTCTTTACCAAATTCATTTACAAACAAACAAAAAGTAATTATTTACCAACAATCAACTGGAAACAAAAACCAACCGGGAAATAGACTAAAAAATTTTAGAGTAAAAAATGTTTTTAGAATAAATTTTAAAACTATGAAAAATTATAAAAAATTATTTTGAAATCTAAAATCACTTTAAGTGCTTTTTTTAGAAGCAATAATTTGGTGTTTCTTTAAAAGTGCTTTTCAAGATAAAATATTGCTTTTAAAGTGCTAAAAACATTTTTAAGTGCTTTTAAAAAAAACACTTCCAAACGGGCACTTACTCATGAAATCTATGAGCCAGCAATTTCGGCCAAAGACGTTCAATCCAAACAAATGTCTAAGATATCTTTTTGGCAAAAAATCATTTCATAAAAAATATTTACTTTTTATAACTAAATAACTATATAATTAAAACATTCTAATATTACAAAATTTTAAAACCAAATTATTTCTATAATTATAATATTCTCTATTCTAGCTCATTCCATAATATTTCTTATTTTATAAAAGAGAATTAAATATGTTTCTTTAATCGCCAAAGTTACATGTACATAAAGACAAAAAATCAAGTAGAAATTAGGGGGTAAAAGTATGAATAAAATATAGTGAGTTGATGCTACAAAAATAGTGTGTGATTGTACAAAAATCGTCGGATGACACCACAAAAATCGTGGGGTAAAACCACAAAAATCGAGGGAGGACAATGTAGAAGCAGTGGATTGACAATACAAAAACAGTGGTTTGACAGTACAAAACAATGAGGTGATTGTACAAAAACGAGATTTGAAGGAACAAATGAACAAACCTGGAAAATAAGGGATATAATAGCGGGTTGGTGATTGGCGGATACGATATCAATGACGACAATTACTGGGGCGGTTGTTGGGGCCAGAGTGATGACTTTTACATTGAAGAAGATGACGAAATGTTGGACTATTGTGAGGTCTGTAAGAACACGATAGCGGTTATATATAATGTCTAGGGTGATGGTTGTAATGGCTTTGCGGGTGATGATATTACAACGACTATCTTTATGTGTATAAGGAAGAAGAAGAAAGGGATTAAGTAGGTCGAGATAATAGGATTATTATGTTGTTGATTAGTTTGTTTTAGTTTTGTATTAAATATAACCCCATTCTGTTTTGTATTATATATATATATATACCCATTATAAAAGCATAGTTAACACAGTAATAACGATTTGTTTTGGAAACGAGAGATTTTTCATTTGTATACATTTGAGAACTACTTTGGATTCGGGAGTTATTTTGACACCATTGAAATTTGATCTCAGGATATTTAAGTCTCTGCGAAATAGTTTAACCACTAAATTAACTATTAATCTCTACAAACAATTTAGTATTGTTAAGGTGATACAAACAATTTAGTAGTATTAAGGTGAGAAAACGTACGGTTAGACCATTTAAACAATTAATTGAGTTTTTTTTAATTTCTAACCTATTTAAAATAAATAATTGCCAAAAAAACGTATTTGAAAAAGTAATTGCAAAAGTAACATATAGACGCTCCTCGGAGGAGCGCCTTGCTAACTTAATCAGCCCATTACGTTAATGGGTCCATTAATCTTAATTGTGAAGCGCTTTTATTTATTTATTTTTAAATATTGGCCAACGATCTTAGGCCTTTACTTAATTCCATTACTTTGATTTCTGCTGAAGTGTTTCGTGAAAGTATTTTAATTCCTTACTTAGTTGTTTTATCACAAAACCAATTAATTAATTACTTATTTGATCACTCTTTTTCAAATTCGAGAAATGTTATCAAAAACACATTGTTGCACAGAATTTACTTGGAATTTTATCTATAGTTCCTTTGAATTAGACAACAGATATGTAATGAAAGACATGGAAATAAAGTATCAAAATCGTTAATTTATATCCAAATATCTTTGTGTTAACACAATATTGTTGCACCATTGATCCCTACTGGGGTGCATATTTTCAAATATTGTAATTTGTAATAACATAAGACATATTTGCTTTTTATTGCAACATAAATTTTGCAGGGACTAACAGTGCAATTTATAACATTTGTTTGTTACTCAGGGTGGAGATATGGATAACAAAGCAAGATGGTACTCAGTGTTAAGACAGATGTCCAACACTGTTGAACACTATAAGCATCTGAATCTCAAAAGCTTAGGTCTTCGATATGAATCAACTGCATCAGCGCATTAGATACACCACTTGAAAAATACGAAAACCAAGCTGAGGTAACACTTGAATAATCTCACTTAATTTGTTAAAATAAAAAAATTAATAATAATAAATTATCAGGGTAGCCGTATAATGGACCTCATTGTTAACAGTTTATACAGTAACAAAGAGGTCAGGAAATGCATGGAAGTATTTCCCGTGTTTCTCAGAGAGCTAATCAGGCAAGTTTACTTTACCCATTCTTTGTTTTGAATTTATCTTTTCTTTTTTACCTTCACTAGTTAATTTTTCTTTTTTTGCAGCAATGCAAGTGATGCCTTAGACAAGCTAAGGTTTCTTAGTGTTACAGAACCTCATCTTTTAAAGGATGGTGGTGAGCTAGATCTTTGTATTCACAGTGACAAAGATAATGGAATCATAACAATCACGTAAGCTCAATATTTTTCTTAATTAATGAAGTTTCATTGTACTATTTGAAAAGTAGTTAAATATAGTGGTGATTCACTACATAGCCGTCTACAGTAATTATAAATAGTTATAATCCCAAAGCCTATCATTACTCTATAATTAAATGTGTCCGAACTACGTTAAAATAAAGATTTAGAGTGTTAAACATTTTAGCTAGATGCACTACGCTACAAGTAGAATGAATAATCTAATTACGGGCTTCCGACAAACTATGACCCAGCCCGGCCCATTCGGATAATATAATTGCAGCTAAGAGCAGCACTAGCACAACGTGATATTCCTTATATAGCTTTACAGCAGCACTTGGGCGGAATCCATATCCCATAATGTTTGGCCTTGGTGATGCTATCACACTTGGAATACCTAAAATTCCAATAGTAACATGATATATAATCTCACAATTTCAATTAGTTAAAATTACAGAAAAGCAATATTATAAATTTATAATATTCTGGGTCAATTGCAAAACACCCCTAGTGATTGACTAAATATTCACAAAACCCCCGTCAAATTCTCTAAAGGGCAAATTCACCCATTTTTTAGGCGGTTATTTCTCCACCTTTTACGAAGTTTCATTTACCTGGAAACGTTGTATAATGCAACAATTTGTCCATTTTTTCGTTTATTATTAAATTACAATATAACCTGACGTCGAGTTGAACAAATCGAAATAATTTTTTGCTACATTTATAAAAATTAATTTTGCTTCATGAAGGGCTTAAAATTTTGCTTACCAGGAACAGTTGAATTACTTTCTGATCCAAGAGAAACCGGAGGAGGAGGACCAGGAGGCACCCCTTAAGTTACCAGAAATGAAAAAAAAAACACAATTATAAATCAAAAAATCAGCATCATATCATTATAAAAAAACATGAATAAACGTGAAAATTAAGAAACAAAAAGTTTATTTGCATCATTGGTCCCTTGTTATGCAAAATAGTAGAAAATGATTCAACAATTCATAAAATACTTGAAAACATTATATTCGTACTCTTTCAAAATTTTCATAACCTTCATTTGTCCCCTTCCTAAATTTTTGATGTATTTTATTTGTAAAAATATCTTTTTATAGTAAATATCTATTATTTTGTAAAATATACGAATTTATTGTGAAATAGTGTCTTTTTGCATAATTTATAAAATAATGCAATTAATTCTGATTGTATTGTACATCAACCTTGCGCATCTAGCCCTCTATATAAATAGGTATGCTGGTTAAGTTTGGATAAAAAGGTATATTCACTTGCACACAGATAAAAAAATGTTGGCCATGGTAAAAATTAGAATACTATAATTATTAGTGGAGGCTAATTTAGTTTTGTTTTTTTATATCTCATGACCTTTTAATTCTAAAGACTACTCTAATAAGGAGCTACAACGGTCATTGGTATAATTGCAACTTTTTGCCCTAGTCTATATTTAATTATTTCTCATAAAACATGGACCAACAATTTAATTTAACAAACAATAATAAAATAAAAATATGTTGCACACCTGAACAAAGAGCAAGATCAACTTGAAGGGCACAAAAAGCAGGTAGCTGAAGAGCTAAAGTGGTATTGATAGGTAAAGATCTTAAATTAGTTTCATTAAGAAATAAACAAAGACAACCAGGTTGTTGTTGGTAAAGTTGTTTAAGGTTGTCACAACATAATTGTGGTGGAGTAGGCATAGCACCTTGTACAAATGGTGCACATGTAGTTAATGGTAGTAAGCTGGGTCCACACGAGGAGACCGTAGATGGGTTTTCAACAGCTTCTGATCGGAGAAGGAAAAAGTGAATAAGAACAAGGATGGTGGTTTTTGACAAAAGAGTGTATGGAGTAGCCATTTTTTTTGTTTATTTTTAATGTAATTGAGGTAAATTTGATTATGAAATGATATGGGATTGAGAAGGGTGGTATAGCTTCTAAATAGAGGAAAGACCATTAGTTGAGTGTGAATTGTGGCATGCATGATGCATGCTTGTAATTCAAACACACGCGATTTATGTTCTAGCACTTCTTCTTCCTCATGATATCTATACAACGTAACCAATTTTGTACATTAGTAAATAGTAGTAGTAGTAAGAGTAAGATGTAAAGAAGCTAAACGATTAGCTCAATGTCAAGACTTTGGTCATCTAATTTAGGGGTATAAGTTTGAACAGAGTCAATGACTTTGAATTTAAAATGACTCTCTTATTTTAAAAAAAATAAAATATAGAGAAGCTATAAAACATTATCAAAAAACTACCTGACAAGTTTTGGGTTCATTCTAATTCAAAAAGAGGTGAAAGTAAAATATTTAGAATTAGAGGGTTAAAAATTAAACAAAACTATATAGAGGTGATTTTATTTCTACTAAAACTTTTACCGTAAAAAAAAATTTTCGACAAATTTTTCTATTACACCCTGGAGCTGAAGAGCTACAACCCCACCACTACCAGAGGAAAATACTTTAAAAGCCCAACTTTTTCAATACTTTATAAATAAAGTCCAAACCAGATAATTTTTCTAATAAAGCCACAAAGTTAGATTTGGACCACAAACATTTTACTATCTTACCCTTCACTAGTTACAAATACAGTCCAGCGTGAGGTACAGACCCATGAGGACAGACCCACGAGGACAGACCCACGACGGCCCCATAACAAACAAAACATACACATCTGTACCCTCGAGGTCTGAACGGGCCATGACGTTTTTTGCTTTTTTTTAGTAGGTATTTTTTTTATTAAGTAAAACTACAAAGAGGGGCTGGCCCCATAATGAACAAAACAAACACATTTAACACAATATAGGATGTACACATGTAGACAAACATTTTAAAATGTAATAAACATTAACAGTTAGAAATAAAAAATTGTAAAAAACAGTGTATGGATAGAGCTGTAATTAACATTAACTGGGGCTGGCCCAAGAACATTTTACAGTTTCATCTTTCAAAAAAACCTAAACTAGCCATATAGGGATGTACCCATTACCCCAAAACCCTATATGGGCTGGCCCATGCTACATAAAAAACCAATGGGCTAGACCCATCAGCACATTTCACCCCTCACACGGGCTGGACCCATTTTACCCAGTTCACTAAAAAAAAAAACCAGATCGAGATCTAGAAGCATCCCTTCGTCTTCTTCGTGATGAACGGAGCTGGTGGCGGTGCAGATATCGAGCACGGCAGCGATTAAACGGGCTTCCATCTGGGCTTCGATCTGGTGGTGGTGTAGGGTTTACTGCTCGTGGTGTTTCTGTGTCAAGAGGGGTGGCGAGGGTTTACAGTTTGGGCTTCGTTGCTGGGCTTCGTTCTGGCCTTCGATCTGGTTCTGCTTCTGTTGGTCCTGTGGTGAGCACGGTGCTGCTGGACTTGTGCAGTGAGGATGATGGTTAAGGTGGTGGGTCTTCTGTAGCACAGAGAGAGATACAGTAGCACCGCTGCTCGATGGGGTTGGTGGGTTCATGTGGGAAGGGGATGGTGATGGAGGTTAGTTGTTCGGTGATGGTGGTGTTGGTGGGTGGTGGAGGAAGGGCGTCCATGGGAGAAGGAGGAGGAATGTCGCGGATCTTGAGCAGCAACTGCTTCGCGGGTTTCGTTGCTGCAGCTCCAAGATGAAGGTGGTGGTGGATCTGAAGATGATGGTGGTGTTGATTGTGGTGCTGCGATGGGGGGACGGGGGGACAGGGGTGGGTTTCAGACGCGGAGAGAGAGAGAGAGTATTGGTGGTGGTGAGTGATGGCCATGGTGGTGGGGGCGGTTGTGGGGGACGGTGGTTTGGGTAGTTTACAGAGAGGAGAGAGGGAGCAGAGTAGAGAGAGAAGGAGTGCAGAAGTGAATAATGAAATGAATGGGGTGGGGAAATTGCGTTCTTAAGGGGGTGGGGGATTGGTTTTTTGGTTTTTCACTGTAACAAAGGGGTTGGGGGGCATGGGTGTCTTTATACACCTTCTATCCAACTACTAATCAGCTTTCTAACTAGATGACTTTTTTTATAAAGTGAATGGGCCTTTAGGGCGTTTAAAATAAAGAGCCCACCCCACCACCCTCCCCTAGGTTTGTCCGGCATATGCCCCAAAGTAATAAGTGTAGGTGTAACGTTAAGGAAAAAAATCTTATGACTCGAATTTGTCCAAATTAAAAACTAAAAATTTAGGAGAAAAATTTCTAGTAAAAAAATAATAACCATATTCACATCTCATCTCGTGGATATTAAGTTCTATTATTTTTTGTTTTGGTGATTCTTGGAGAGATATTATTAATACTAATGTTTTAGTCAATTTGATTCTTTTAATTTTAATGTTTAAGTCAATTTGATTCTTTTGATTTTTAATCTCATTAAATTAATATGGAATCATCCTTATGTAGTATACAAATTATTAAAATTTAGTTAACAATTGAGTAAAGAACTGAATTTGTAGGAAAGCCATTAAATCTGTTGTTTTAGATTTCAAAATACTTTAATTTTGTCAAAACAAAACAATAATTAGACTTAGAAAGTGTCCTGAACCGTCAATTTTGTATTAGGTGATTAATTTTGAGGATTTTATTTGTTTATGCGGATTTACTTCGATAATTAAATAAATAATGTTAAATATATTCCAAATTATATCATTCTTTCATTATCTTCTAGGTATATTTGAATAATACTAATCATATAATTTTTGAGTCAATTGTTGATTAATAACTATTAAAATACTTATTTAGAAAAAGGTACCTACAATAGAATACTTTATAGAAAACAGTCCTATTCCAAACTATCCCTATAATTAATAATTAAAAAAATAGAAAAAAAAGAAACAAAAACTAATAAACAATAAAAATGTAATATAATTTTCTCTTAATTTATTGTTTTTTCTTTTTGTCTATAATTAATTCACATAAAAACAATAAAAATGTAATATAATTTAAGATGCTATTATTACTCAAATAAAATCTGTGCCATTCCCATGCATGTAGTAAGGCTTTTCTTTTTTCCTTGGACAAGTGTAGTTGGGCTTCTAATAACTCTATTGAAATTAAAATTTAAAATCAGTAATTGTTTTCCTAATGACTTGTATATCAGTGGTAGGTGATCAACAACATGTAAGCATTAATATTATTAAGAACAATCAAAATTGATCATAACTTTCTAAGGTTTTCAACATTTTTCACAAACAATCCTTTTCATAATTAAATTAAAAGCTAATTAGAGATTAATACCTATTAAAAAACTTATTTAAAAAAAGGTGCCTATAATAAGATTTTTTATAGAAAACAGCCCCATCCCAAACTATCATTATAATTAACAATTAAAAAAAGAAATTATAAAAAAACAAAACAAAAACTAATAAACACACGCGCGCGTCCGTAAATTTTTTTAAAATTGTTATAACTAATTCTAAAAAAATCAAAAAAAATCAACAATTTATATATTTGAATAAAGCAAATTAATATTTACGTCTATGATTTTTTTCTGAGTTTTTTGAATTTTTGGATTTTTTTGAATTTTTTTGAATTTTTTAATTCGCAGAACATGGAATTTCATGTTTTAAACATAGAATTCCATGTTTTGATATAAAGAATTTGTTTTTCGCAGGCACGAAATTTACTATTTAAAACATGGAATTCCATATTCTGCGAATTAAAAAATTAAAAAAAGAATCAAAAAATTCAAAAAAATTCTGAAAAAATCATAGACGTAAATATTAATTTGATTTATCCAAATATGATTTTTTTCGATTTTTCTGATTTTTTTTGAATTAGTTATGGCGATTTTAAAAAAATTTCACGGACGCGCGCGTGTGATGAAATTAGTAGTAGGTGGTGGTGGTGGTGGTGGTGGTGGTGGTGGTGGAGGTGGTGATGGTTGTGGTGGCTGTAGTGGTGGTGGTGGTGGTTGTGATGGTGGATGTGGTGGTGGTGGAAATACCCTATTATTTGTTTAAGATTTAAAAATAAATATTGTATTAAAAATAAAATAATATATCTAATAATAAGGATAGTATAGGTATAAAAAATACAAAGGGGATATTTTTTATAAATAATTGTCCTATTAGGCATTTATCTCTAAATAAGACAATTAGAGGCTTAAAAAACTTAAAGGCATCATTAAGGAGACATTTATCTCTAATTACCTCTTCATTTTAAAGGATCCTGAAATTGCATTACATAGAAAAAGTGTGAAAGTTCTTCTAAATTTTCAGAATTTTTATTTTATCATTTCAATTTTTAAAATTTATTTTATTAAATTAATAATTTTTTTATTTACATTTATATTTTAATTTTTTCAATAAATTATATGTTATTTATATTAAATAAGAGATAATTAATTAAAAAATTGTATTAAAATTATTGTGCAATCTTTACCTAATATAGAGATCTATAATACAGTTTTGTATAATATAAAGATTTATTTTATAATTTTTTTATAATATATGGACCTATAGTGCAAATAAATCTAATTACTTTTTTCGGGGTTGCTGTCCCTAAACCCCCTTAGCCCCCCTAACATAAATTCCTGGCTCCGCCCCTGAGTGTATAGATTATTGATGCGCAACTGTGGATACAAAAAATAATTTTAAGAAAAAATAAAATTTAGTGATAAAATAAAAACCAGGATAATTAAGTTCAGGATGGAGTAAAAATAAAATAAAAATTAGGATAATCATATATGAATTTAGCTCACTGGAGAGGGTCTTGGCCATCCTAGTGGTGAAGGTTCGAACCAAGTCAATGACTCCGAGTCCAAAGTGGCTCTCCTAGGTAACAAAAGAAATATAAAAATTTAATTCGGATAAAACTAATATTTAAGCTGGAAGGGTCACTATATAATGTCTCATGTTTTGTGATAGATTTGTAAGATCATGAGAAATCTTTTTAGAGGTTATTGGACTCATTTGGGGGATTTATCCCTAGTGTTTGACATTATTTGAATTTCTAGTCTATCTAGGCTTTTATTGTATTCTTTGAGTTTGTGTGCGCGTTAATTGTGTGCCAAATGTGTAGTTCCTCGGTAATTGGATTGTACAAGACCCCAAAATGATAATGAGAAGTAAAAAAGTTAAGGTCAATCCCAAGTCAAGGCGTCAAAGGTTTAAAAAGTCATTTTAGAAGGTCGAGTGCCGATAAAACTTTGAAGTAAACTTGAAAGAGTCGCCACACACATTCAATGAAGTTCTTGAGCAAACCTATGGAGGTCAAGATAGTCCTTCAAGTTGGGAGTGCGTGAGAGGTGACTATTTTCAGTTTGGAGTTAAGATTGACAAGTTATGATATTACTTCTATAGTGTCTCAAACTTGTACAAATTACTAGAAAACATTTCTGGGTTACTTTTGACCCACCCAAGTGGACCCCACAACCCAAAATGTATTCCACTCTTAATATAACAAAACTTGGAGATAAAACATGAACACGCCATTGGGGAGAAGCATTCAAACATCTGGAGCAAGAAGAACACAAGGGTTCATCACCATTCCACCTTCCTATCATCACATTCATCGAATTCTTAGTATAATTTCTTCCACTTTTTCATTCTTATATTGATTATGACATTATAAATCTTGTATTTCATATTTTCATTATTAACTAAAACCCTCATAGCTTGAGAATTTTATTATGTCTGAACCATAACTGATAAATTGACGTTTACTCGTATTTTAAGATATATGTATTTAAATGAACTATCTGCTGAACATATATATATATATATATATATATATATATATAAAAATATATATGTATATATATTTGTGTTAATTTGCTCCTTACCTTGATCTAGTATTTTGACTATCATGCGGAAAGCGGTCGGTATACAAAAACTGTATATAGACGTTTGGTTTTACTTATTGAATCGGAAGGTCTTGAATATCCAGATAGGCAATGGGGTTAGTGTTTATCCATTTGAAAGCATTGTAAGGTCACTCGGGAGAGGTCCCTAACATCTTAAAATAGCCCCTATCTACCCACGAGGGATTTAGGGTGATTTTTTAGAATCTCGGCTGACTCGAAAAGACCAATTTGCCCTTAAATCAAGAAACATATAATTCGTCATTATTGGAAGTTACTGGCAAGACTCAAATTACTCTCATCTATATTTTTCATCTCATTGAATTTTAGTACTTTTCTTTTATATTATTAGTTGAACTTTAATATTTTGTATTTCAATTCCCGCTTCTTGGTTACTTACTGAAAATCAAAATCAGTCAATATTTTATTTTCTGTTTTTGCAATTCAAACTCCAATCACTTTATAAAACGCAAAGAATTAGCCTCATCGTCCTAGTAGATAACGTTTAACAATACTCACTCTTATTACTCGAGACGACTCATATACTTGTGTGGAGTGCTCCCCCGAGTGTGGTTTTATATCACGCCTCGAGAGTCATCACTATATTTTTTCATGAACATTTTTTTCCAGAAGCAAAAAAATCAGGGACATTTGTATTGCTCCTCGAGACTGAATGGGCTGCAACCTACCCCACCCATCCCCAAATTCGTCCATGTTGGTGTGTCTTGATAGGTTGTTAATCAAGGCAGTTAATTCCTTCTACTTTTACTAAACTACCCCCAACCAACTAAGTAAATGAATTTAATGATGATAAGCTTTTGAATATCAAATAAGAATAGAATTGGTAGAAAATGTAAAAAATTCCTTGGTATCTTAAATGGACAACCTTTTATGGACATCTACTTTTAAAAATTATGTCAAACATTGATAGACGAAGAAGGTGTATATTAAAGTTAAGGGATTAGTGTTTATTATACGTAGTTGGTCTAATTATAATGTTTTTAAATCTCTCAATTATCATTTATTTATCTCATATTTTCCATGTGTTTTTTGTTTTTGTTGTGTCGAGTTACAGAAATAACTAATACATAATCACACAATAAGATATTTGACTTATGATGATTCTATATTTGGCCAACTTCTTCCATACTCGTGTTGTATGTGCGCCCTAATAGGATGATGCCAAGTGGCATCCATTAGGTGATGTGTCAACACGAGAGAGGATCACAAGTTTAAAGATTTTTTTCATGAAGTGCATTTACCGTTTTACTAATAGAAAAGTCATCATTGCCGGTCACTCAATGAATAATGGACACATAAAGCTACTTTATGTGTCTTGTCTTATCATGAATAGTATTTTAATAAGTGTATAAAATTAAATAAAAAATAGGTTAATTGTTTGTGGCCGTTATGAATGGCGACTATTTGAATTTTTTCGTTTGAAAATTTCAAACGTAGAAATGGATCGAATTTGAACTTTTCCCACATGTCATCACGGAAGTTATTTGGACTATAATTATAAATGTCCAATCCGAGCAGGGGCGGAGCCAGGATTCTCACTTAGGGGGGGCCAAGGGGGTTCGGGGGCAAAGCCCCCGAAATTTTTTTTCCGACCTATTTGCACTATAGGTCCCTATATTATGTAAAGATTGCACTATAAGTCCCTGTATTAATTTTTTAAAATTATTTACCCTATAATTTTTTTTTATAAGAAATAACATTTTTTATAATAAAAAAACAAAATATCTATATATAAAAAATATTAATAGGTAGAATATATAAATTTTTGGGGACCAAAATATCAATTTAAAAAAATTTAGGGAGGGCCAAAACAACAATTTAGAAAAATAAGGGGTGCCAAAATAACAATTTAAAAAAACTAAAAGAACCAAAGCTTATAATTATAACCTTTTTTTTTTTTTATTAATAGCAATTTTTTTTTTTTTGAAAAATCAGGGGGGGCCATGGCCCCCCCTACCCATAAGGTGGCTTCGCCCCTGAATCCGAGCCTACTATTTGTCTTTGTGGTATTATTTATCTAGTGTAATTTTTTGTAATAAAATTGTTTTGAGTAGTACAAAATTTTGTTGTTGACTATAGTTGATTTTTATTTTGTCTTATATAATGATTACTACTACATGCCACGTGCCATCTTGTGGGAATTCGAATTAATAGATGTAGTGTATTTTTTCGTTTATGAAATGTTATACCCGGAGAACAAATTATCGTTCATATTAAGACCGGGTATTAAACCACTCTATTAACCATGGTTAGTATTTTTTTATTTAAACACGTAAGATAGATAGTAAACACCTATAGAAGATGATATTTTTGAATGTAATTAAAATATTTAATATTTAATTAACATTTATATTCATTAATGGTGATAAGATAGATATGGTTGATGGTTGAAGTGGTAGTTAGTAGTTATTGAGTTGGGTTAATGCTATATCACCTACCAAGTAAATCTGAGTCTATGAAATAACGGTGGAGGGGGCTAATTTGAATGTGTATCAAAAGTTGTTACTTAGTTATATAGTCGGAAGCTTTTCGGGTAATATAGTCGAAAGATTGTGAACCGGGTGATTATCGAGCAAACAGGGTGGACTCAAACGGTTAGTTACTTATGAATATCGCTTTGCATGTTGTTAATTTATCGATGAATGTTTTTAATCTTTAATTTATTGTATTATTTTACGTATGCATGTTGTAAATTTTAAGGTATCGTATTAATTTTGTGTTAGTGTTTTGCTAATCTATACTTGTTAGCATTAATCTTATTTAAGTATTGGTTTTAGGTCTATCTATATGATTTAGAAAGTAATAACTTCGAATTATGTAATTAAGGCTAATGGTATAAGGTATATTGTTAGAGGTTAGGGGTAAGTGGTATATGGTTTAGGGTATATGGTTGGTATATGGTTTAGGGTATATGGTTACGGTATATGGTTTAGAAAGTATCGCTCGCTGAAGTCGGACATTGATGAGCTGTTATCGGTCTTGGTTAATGGGCTTGCCGCTTGGTTAATAGGCTCGCCGCCAATTGGGCTCACCATGGCCGGCTCCCTCTATTCTTCATTCTGCAGATCTGGTGGACTATTTTATGTTTTGAAGTTTTAACTTTCCTAAGTGGATTAAAAAAAATCTCTTGTAAAAAAATGGGTTGCATGTGAATCATAAGGGTATTATAGATTACGAATATTATGCAAATGGGTTGGACCTACTGAAGACAGTTATTTAGGTTGTGGACCTTTAGAATTAATCACCCTTATAAAAATAGGCGATTTAGAGCCCTTTTAGAAGTGCTTATTTTAGAGTAAAATACGTTTTTAGAATAAAATTTAAAACTATGAAAAATTATAAAAAATAATATTGAAATCTAAAAAATCACTTTAAGTGTTTTTTTAGAAGCACCAATTTGGTGCTTCTTTTAAAAATGTTTTTCAAGATAAAAAATGCTTTTAAAGTGCTAAAAGCATTTTTAAGTGCTTTTCAAAAAAAAAGTACTTCCAAACGGACACTTACTCATGAAATCTATGAGCCAAGACTTTCGGCCAAAGAAGTTCAATCCAAACAAATGTCTAAGATATCTTTTTGCAAATATTTACTTTTTATAACTAAAAAATTATATAATTAAAACATTCTAATATTACAAAATTTAAAAACCAAATGATTTCTATAATTATATTATTCTCTATTCTAAAACTAGATCATTCCATAATATTTCTTATTTTGTAAAAGAGAATTAAATACGTTTCTTTAATCGCCAAACTTACATCTACATAAAGACAAAAAAAATCAATTAGAAATTAGGGGGTAAAAGTATGAATAAAACATAGTGAGCTGATGCTACAAAAATAGTTGGTGATTGTACAAAAACTGTCGGATGACACAAAAATCGTGGAGTGAAACCACAAAAATCGAGGGAGGACAATGTAGAAGCAGTGGGTTGACAATACAAAAACAGTAGTTTGACAGTACAAAACAATGAGGTAAGAGAATAAAAACGAGATTTGAAAGAGCAAACGAACAAACCTGGAAAATAAGGAATATGATAGCGGGTTGGTGAGTGGCGGATACGATATCAATGACGACAGTTATTGGGGCGGTTGTTGGGGCCGGAGTGATGACTTTTACATTGAAGAAGGTGACGAAATGTTGGACTATTGTGAGGTCTGTAAGAACACGATAGCGTTTATATATAATGTCTAGGGTGAGGGGTGTAATGGTTTTGCGGGTAAAGATGTTACAACGGCTGTCTTTATGTGTATAAGGAAAAAGAAAAAAGGGATTAAGTAGGTCGAGATAATAGGGCTCTTATGTTGTTGATTAGTTTTGTATTAAATATAACCTCATTCTGTTTTGTATTATATATATATATATATATATATATATATATATATATATATATATATATCCATTATAAAAGCATAGTTAACACAGTAATAACGATTTGTTTTGGGAACGGGAGATTTTTTTTATTTATACATCTGAGAACCACTTTGGATTCGGGAGTCATTTTGACTCCATTGAAATTTGATCTCAGGATATTTAAGTCTCTGCGAAATAGTCTAACCACTAAATTAACTATTAATCTTTGTGAACAATTTAGTAGTATTAAGGTGAGACGTACGGTTAAACCTTTTAAACAATTAATTCTAAAGAGATTTGTTTTATTATTGAGACATTTTTTTTTCCAATTATTGAGGCATCTTTTTTTTTTCGATGTATGGGTGTCCGGGCCAGCTTACACGCACCACGACTAATCCCATAGGAAATATACACGCCTCCTCATGCATACTCCCACTTAATCAGAACTAGGTTACCCATGTTCAGGGAGGACACTCGAACCATGCACCCCTTGCTTACCCCCTTTAAGGGCTCAAGAAATAACACGAGAGGAGATTCGAACCCTGTACTTCCTAGTTGAGAGACAGGATCATGGCCACTGAGCTAGTCCCGGTGGTTATTATCGAGGCATCTTATCTTGTCTGGTTGTTGACTTGTTGGTGCTACTTTTGTCACTTTATATCCCATTTCATTGGGCTTGGCCCGTACGGTTGTTGACTTGTTGGCGGTGCGTTCGTCAATCCGCACCCCATTTAGTTGGGCTTGGACCGTATGGATAGAACCACTTATAACAAATTTGGGTTGAATTACTAGAAATAAATTGTTTTTTTTTTTGGACAAAAGAAAATAAATTGTTATATAGGCTTATTAGTCACTTTTGAATTCCATTTTGGACAACTTCTTGTGATTGTGCCTACTATCTATTTTTCTTAATTAATGAAATTTCATTGTATTTGAAAAGTAGTTAAATATAGTGGTGATTCACTACACAGCCGTCTACAATAATTATAGATAGTCAAAATCCCAAAGCTTATCATTACTCTATAATCAAATGTGTCCGAACTACGTTAAAATAAAGATTTAGAGTGTTAAACATTTTAGCTAGATGCACTAAGCTACATGTAGAATGAATAATCTAGTTAAGGGCTTCCGACAAACTATGACCCAGCCCGGCCCATTCAGATGATATAATTGCAGCTAAGAGCAGCACTAGCACAACGTGATATTCCTTATTTAGCTTTACAACAGCACTTGGGCGGAATCCATATCCCATAATGTTTGGCTTTGGTGATGCTATCACACTTGGATTACCTGAAATTCCAATAATAATACCAATTATATTCATATACATATTTATGTGAAATTCTCTAAAGAACACTAGTATATAATATCACAATTTCAATTAGTTAAAATCACAGAAAAATAATATTATAATATTATGGGTCAATTGCAAAACACCGCTAGTGATTGACTAAATTTTCACAAAACCCCCCCGTGAAATTCTCTAAAGGGCACATTCACCCATTTTTGAGGCGGTTATTTCTCCACCTTTTACTAAGTTTCATTTACCTGGAAACGTTGTACTCATAATGCAATAATTTGTCCATTTTTTCGTTTATTATTAAATTACAATATAACCTGACGTGAGTTGAACAAATCGAAATAAATTTTTGCTACATTTTTATAAAACTTAATTTTGCTTTATGAAGAGCTTAAAATTTTGCTTACCAGGAACCGTTGAATTACTTTCTGATCCAAGAGAAACCGGAGGAGGAGGACCAGGTGGCACCCCTTAATTTACCAGAAATGAAAAAAAAAACACAATTATAAAATAAAAAATCAGCATCATATCATTATAAAAATACATGAATAATCGTGAGAATTAAGAAACAAAAAGTTTATTTGCATCATTAGTCCCTTGTTATGCAAAATAGTAGAAAATGATTCAACAATTCATAAAATACTGGAAAACATTATATTCTTACTCTTTCAAAATATTCATAACCTTCATTTGTCCCCTTCCTAAATTTTTGATGTATTATATTTGTAAGAATATCTTTTCATTATAAATATCTATTATTTTGTAAAATATAAGAATTTATAGTGAAATAGTGTCTTTTTTCATAATTTATAGAATAATGCAATTAATTCTGATTGTATTGTACATCAACCTTGCGCATCTAGCCCTCTATATAAATACGTATGCTGGTTAATTTTGGATAAAAAGGTATATTCACTTGCACACAGATAAAAAAAAATGTTGGCCATGGTAAAAATTAAAGTACTAAAATTATTAGTGGAGGCTAATTTAGTTTTGTTTTTATATATCTCATGACCTTTCAATTCTAAAGACTACTCTAATAAGGAGCTACAACGGTCATTGGTATAAATGCAACTTTTTGCCCTAGTCTATATTTAATTATTTCTCATAAAACATGGACCAACAATTTAATTAAACAAACAATAATATAATAAAAATATGCTACACACCTGAACAAACAGCAAGATCAACTTGAAGGGCACAGAAAGCAGGTAGCTGAAGAGCTAAAGTGGTATTGATAGGTAAAGATCTTAAATTAGTTTCATTAAGAAATAAACAAAGACAACCTGGTTGTTGTTGGTAAAGTTGTTTAAGGTTGTCACAACATAATTGTGGTGGAGAAGGCGTTGCACTTGTACAACTGGTGTTAATGGTAGTAGCTTACTACCATTAACCATTTGAAAGGTGCAATGCCTTCTCCACCACTAATGGTAGTAAGCTGGGTCCACACGAGGAAACCGTAGATGGGTTTTCGACAGCTTCTGATCGGAGAAGGAAAAAGTGAATAAGAACAAGGATGGTGGTTTTTGATAAAAGAGTGTATGGAGTAGCCATTTTTTGTTTATTTTTAATGTAATTGAGGTAAATTTGATTATGAAATGAAATGGGATTGAGAAGGGTGTGGTATAGCTTCTAAATAGAGGAAAGACCATTAGTTGAGTGTGAGTTGTGGCATGCATGATGCATGCTTGTAATTCAAACACACGCGATTTATGTTCTAGCACTTTTTCTTCCTCATGATATCTATACAACGTAACCAATTTTTGTACATTAGTAAATAGTAAGAGTAAGATGTAAAGAAGCTAAACCAGTTGAGATTAGCTCACTGTCAAAACTTTGGTCATCTAATTTAGGGATATAAAACAATATAGATATAAAAAAAAAAAATAGAGAAGCTATAAAACATTATTAAAAAACTACACCCTGACAAGTTTTGGGTTCATTCTAATTCAAAAAGAAGTGAAAGTAAAATATTTAGAATTGGAGGATTAAAAATTAAAGGAAACTATATAGAGGTGATTTTATTTCTACTAAAACTTTTACCGTAAAAAAGAATTAGACAAATTTTTCTATTACACCCTGTAGCTGAAGAGCTACAACCCCACCACCCTCCCCTAGGTTTGTCCGGCATATGCCCCAAAGTAAGGGCCATTAATCTTATAAGGCCGGTTGACCTCCCTTGTTTATATAAAACATCCACCCCATTCGTGTACTAGTTACACGTTAAATAACGTGTATGTAATGACCAAACGAACCCAAGAAGTAAATGATAGGAATGCTGATCTGGCTATAAAGTAGACAGTCTACATAGGAGAGAGAAGCTTCTACAAAAAGCTTCTATAAAACAAAAAACAAAACGCCAACAATACCTTTTCTATTGGATATCAATTCTGCTCTCCCATAAGGTGCTACCAAAAGACGCTTTGTTGGTGATATACTAGAAGACGAAGAGACGAACTGCTTGTCGAGTGAAGCAGATTTACATAACGTGAAGAAAGTCTAAGAAATTGTTAACAAGGTACGCTATCGATTATAACAACAAAATATAGCAACGTTGATGAGTATGCCCTAGATGTGTTTGTACAGTTGATATTCGTAGTATATGAAATCTTGAACATGTTGTAATAGATGGTTGAGAAATGGGTAGTGTGTTATTGTGTTTGGTTGAATGATATCGATATTTTGAGTTTCGGTACAGACCTACTAGGGTTTTTTAGATGGATTTTTAGATTGAGGTGGACAAAATTGATATGGTTAAGTGTTCTGTGTTGATATAGTATAGGGTTGCAGACTGACATCTGGATGATGGTGTTTGGTTAGGAAGTTATGCAAATGGGGCCGTACCGGCTGTATTAATTTGATAAAATACCTAGTTTTAGTGTGATAAAAGCTCTATGATGTGTACGTATACAAATTTTTTACAGGTGATGATTAAAGTTAAATGCACGTCGGGCCAGACCACCGTAGGGATATAGTGTATGGTTAGTGGTACCAAGGGTACGGACCACATTATGTAGTCATGAGGCTACAAAAAGATTTACATACATATGAGTTTATGTGGGCATTTGTATGTGATATGTACTAATAGTATGTTTTATCTTTTGCAGAAGAATGAGGGTGAACAGAGGGAACTTGCAGGCTATCTATACCGGTGTTTTCGAAAAACGAGGTGCCAGCTAGCTACGTAGACGCGCTTGCGGAAACACCTTTCTATCGGCTATTCGTAGGACTACAAAGGCTAGTGATTACAGGGTAGGTTGCCAAAGCATGAGAATGTTATCAGTGACCTATTAGACTGCTATAGAGTAGACAGAGGTGTATTCGTTATAGGCGGTGTAGACATGCGAGTGACTGAGCAGGACGTCCGAATAATAATGGGTGTTGATGGTGGGTTGGCAAAATCACCGAAATACAAAACGCCTGATATGAAGCCTTCGCCATGGTTCAAGAAACACTTCCCGGGGCAGACTACCGGGCGGTTACTTATGACTGCTGTTAAGAACCTGATCGCAAGATGTCGTGTGAAGGAGAGGCCGGGAACTCGGCGAACATTTGTGAAGTGCATGACAATGCTTGCATTGTCGACAATTTTTATCCTTCAACGTCAGCGCGGTTAACGCAGTGGCACGTGAAAATAGCGGAAAATGTGGCGGATCTTAAAAGCTATAACTGGCCTAAGCACATTGCAGATACATTGATGAGGTCAGCTGAAGGAGAAACAAATGGTTGTTGTGTAATGTTACTGGTAAGATTAAATAATCATATGCGTGCGTGTATAAAGTATAATTAGTGTAACAAATCTTTTTATTGAATGTTGCAGCCATGGTTTTGTGAACATGTGGTGAATGCAGTTATCGAACCAAGCGATGAACAAGCGATTCCGAGGGTGCTGAAGTGGCTGAATCCGGAAGCCTCGAATTCTTTCAGGGAGGACATATTAGACCTACTGCAGCCTGCTATGGTAATATTGTTGCATTTACATGTGATTGTTTTATTGAGATTGTTATTATTAATATATATCAACATGGACACAGACCCATATATAATAATAATGACCAACAGTATGGCCCCATATATATGTTAATGGTATAAAAAATATAATGGTGCGAATGGGGAATAATGTGTCTATAAAATTGTAATAGTATATGGCTTAATATAGCCGCCTGAGTTATAGAACAGCATAGGTAACACCAGATGGGTACAGATTGCTGATATATATGGGTACAGACCGATAAGATTGGGGGGTACAGACCCTTTATATGTATATTTTCAAACATATGCTCCGATTATATAATGACATTGTGGATTACAGATACATTAAGATTTCCTCATGATTTTGTGTTGTTTATTTACAGGTTAATCAGAACGAATTGATATGGACAGCTAGTGAAACTAATGAGATAGGAACTCGAACGGGAACGGGTGGTGCGGTGCGGGTGCAGTTGACGATACTAATGTAGAGGGGGCGGAAGTTAATGGAGCTGTTGATGCTGGGGAAAACGTGGTTGAAGGGAAAAATAATGAAGGAGTTAGTCAGGGGAATAGTGAAGAACTTAGGTTGGAGAACAAGAAACAATAAACAATTTAATTATTGTATGAATCTACTTTGAATACAATTTAAGCAGTATTTTCATGAAAATCATCTGAGTAATACTTTTGTGGAATATATATAAATATGGTTTATGTATATGGGAATATGCATTATTTGTAGGTATGGACCCATGGGGGTGGTTTATCTAGAAAGTGACGCAGACCCATGCGTACGTACCCTATGTAGTGAGGAGGCGTATAGATGGGTACAGCCCGTGCAGTTGTTTGTTAGAATGAGTGTAAACTGTTTTAATGGGCACATGTCTATGTAGGTAGTTTATGATTCTATGTTTTTGTATTAAACATGTATTGAATAACGTATAATAATTAGCATATTTTGTAGTTTTTAAATGAAAAAAGTGGTTTGGCATAATGATATAATATCGATAACAACAAAAAATGCACCATAGGAATATGTGGTCTGGACCCATGGGGGGATAAATTGTGTTTTATTGGGCTGTACCTGTTGCTGAGAAATATATCACTGAGGACATAAACAATGCCTATGATTTAGTTTCTGTGTGTGATGAATTACTTGATTTGTGTGAGTCTATTCAGTTATAATTGGTAGAATCATATGAATATAAATTATGAATATATGAAATTATAGCAAACATGATTTGCATAATGTTGTGAAATCAGGTCATAATGAAATTAGCCCATGAAAAAACTTAGTTGTTATAAAAATATTAAGTGGAAAATAGTTATCAATGAATGTTAATATGGATGGTACGGCCCCAGATTGAATAATGGTGTGTGTTATGGGTTTGTACCTATATATGTGCAATATCAATAACAAGAGGTGATTGTTTAGTAAGAACATTGAAAACAACTTCTGATATGCTGTCGCGTGACAATACCCACTGTAGTGTGGCATAATCGTCTTCGGAACTAAGCAGGCAATCATGTTGGTTACTAACGGAGAAACGAATACTGAAATTGCGAATATGGAGATTGTTCCATTTAGTTGTAACGTATTCGTGTATATCGGCGCATGACGAGTAGTTCGAAAGAGGGGAGATGTACCTATCATCCCCGTGGTTGAATATGCATAGCACACAATCCATGAATGTGCTGAAATAAAAACGCATTGGGTATAAGTAAACCTTGAATATGAAGGTTGGATATCTGATGTGAGATATAAAAGTCATTCAGGTTGTGCATGCACATTAGGAAACTACGGTCCGTACCCATTGCGAATGAATATGGTTTTACGGTACAGACCCACCAGGCATGATGTTAAGGTATAGACCAACTATGCATGCCAAAATGTGCATGCTTTGTTAGTATAAGTACTGTGTGTGGTACAGCCCGATAAGGAGACTTGATATTTAAATTAGGTATGAGAACTTCAACTTACAGAAATACATGGTACAGACCCATTATAGAAAAATAAGATTCAGTTCAAAAAAGACATACATTAAGTGATTGGTGTGAGCTGTAATCGTATTTCAAAACACTCAACCATTAAAATGACAAAAACACAATGCTATGATTAATTATGGAAGATGAGTAACATAGCAAACATACATAAACATGATTATAAGACAACCAAGTCGGTCCGGACCCATTACGAATATAAATCAGGATACCCATCATATTTGTTCTTGCTATAAAACGATGTAAAGTTTAACCACAATAGTATTGTTTATACACGATCAATGTTAAAAAAGGTTTTGAAGTAATTGTATATATGGTGTGGATAATCTCACAGATCATTGCAAAAAACTTGAAAAAGTGTAACGAGTACATACAACCTATAAATAATGAAATATGAATGGAAGAATAACATAAATAAAGAGTGTGTTTCGAATTGATTATACCTGATATAAGCGTCTTGGTAATAATAGGAGCTCTGAAAATTGATGATGAGTTGATATAGTATTGTACCGACGAACAAGAACAACGGTAGGATGAATATATATGGTATTCAAATATGAACAGTATATGAAAGAGAGAGGGAGCTGATATAAATAGCTTAATATGAAAAGCAATTAATGATATGAACCCAATGCTGCTATATATATATGAATATAGCAAAAGAAATGATTGGATCGGTTGTGTATGTGGCATAGCCACGCAGTAAAAGGTTGGATATTGATTTGTTAAGTAGAGGGTATAAGTGTAATAAGCCTTCTGTTGAAATGTAACTATTGGATGTTTGTAGGATTGTGATTCAGTTAGGATGTAAAAAATAATTGTGCTGAATTTTGGGATGTATAAAGTAATTTCCTCCCAAAGTAATAAGTGTAGGTGTAACGTTAAGGAAAAAAAATCTTATGACTCGAATTTGTCCAAATTAAATACTAAAAATTTAGAAGAAAAATTTCTAGTAAAAAAATAATAACCATATTCACATCTCATCTCGTGGATATTAAGTTCTATTATTTTTTGTTTTGGTGATTCTTGGAGAGATATTATTAATACTAATTTTTTAGTCAATTTGATTCTTTTAATTTTAATATTTAAGTCAATTTGATTCTTTTGATTTTTAATCTCATTAAATTAATATGGAATCATCCTTATGTAGTATACAAATTATCAAAATTTAGTTTTTTTTTTGTTCCAAATATTAAAATTTAGTTAACAATTGAGTAACGAACTGAATTTGTAGGAAAGCCATTAAATCTGTTGTTTTAGATTTATTGTCAAAACAAAACAATAATTAGACTTAGAAAGTGTCTTGAACCGTCAATTTTGTATTAAGTGATTAATATTGAGGATTTTATTCATTTATGCGGATTTACTTCGATAATTAAATAAATAATGTTAAATATCACTCCAAATTATATCATTCTTTCATTATCTTCTAGGTACATTTTAATGATACTAATTATATAATTTTTAGTCAATTGTTGATTAATACCTATTAAAATACTTATTTAGAAAAATGTACCTACAATAGAATACTTTATAGAAAACAGCCACATTCCAAACTATCTCTATAATTAATAATTAAAAAAAATAGAAAAACAAAAACAAAAACTAATAAACAATAAAAATGTAATATAATTTTCTCTTAATTTATTGTTTTTTCTTTTTGTCTATAATTAATTCACATAAAAACAATAAAAATGTAAATAATTTAAGATGCTATTATTACTCAAATAAAATATGTGCCATTCCCATGCATGTAGTAGGGCTTTTCTTTTTTTCTTGGACAAGTGTAGTTGGGCTTCTAATAACTCTATTGAAATAAAAATTTAAAATCAGTAATTGTTTTCCTAATGACTTGTATATCACTGGTAGGTGATCAACAACATGTAAGCATTAATATTATTAAGAATAATCAAAATTGATCATAACTTTCTAAGGTTTTCAACATTTTTCACAAACAAACCTTTTCATAATTAAATTAAAGGGATCCTGAAATTGCATTAGCGATCACAAAAGATATAGGAAAAGGGTACATAGAAAAAGTGTGAAAGTTAACCTTGGGGTACATAGGAAAAGGTACATAGAAAAAGTGTGAAGGTTGTTCTAAATTTTCAGAATTTTTATTTTATCTTTTTAATTTTTAAAATTTATTTTATTAAATTGATAATTTTTTTATTTACATTTATATTTTAATTTTTTCAATAAATTATATATTATTTATATTAAATAAGAGATAATTAATTAAAAAATTGTATTAAAATTATTGTACAATCTTTACCTAATATAGGGATATATAATACAGTTTTATATAATATAAAGATTTTTTTTATAATTTTTTTATAATATATGGACCTATAGTGCAAATAAATCTAATTACTTTTTTCGGGGTTGCTGTCCAGAACCCCCTTGCCCCCCCTAACATAAATTCCTGGCTCCGCCCCTGAGTGTATAGATTATTGATGCGCAACTGTGGATACAATAAATAATTTTAAGAAGAAATAAAATTTAGTGATAAAATAAAAACAAGATAATTAAGTTCAGGATGGAGTAAAAATAAAATAAAAATTAGGATAATCATATATGAATTTAGCTCACTGGAGAGGGTCTTCGCCATCCTAGTGGTGCAGGTTCGAACCGAGTCATGACTCCGAGTCCAAAGTGGCTCTCTTAGGTAACAAAAAAAATATAAAAATTTAATTCGGATAAAACTAATATTTAAGCTGGAAGGGTCACTATATAATGTCTCATGATTTGTGATAGATTTGTAAGATCACGAGACATATTTTTAGAGGTTATTGGACTCATTTGTGGGATTTATCCCTAGTGTTTGACATTATTTGAATTTCTAGTCTATCTAGGCTTTTATTGTATTCTTTGAGTTTGTGTGCGTTAATTGTGTGCCAAATGTGTAGTTCCTCGGTAATTGGATTGTACAAGACCCCAAAATGATAATGAGAAGTAGAAAAGTTAAGGTCAATCCCAAGTTAAGGCGTCAAAGGTTTAAAAAGTCATTTTAGAAGGTCGAGTGCCGATAAAACTTTGAAGTAAAATTGAAAGAGTCGCCACACACATTCAATGAAGTTCTTGAGAAAACCTATGGCGGTCAAGATAGTCCTTCAAGTTGGGAGTGCGTGAGAGGTGACTATTTTCAGTTTGGAGTTAAGATTGACAAGTTATGATATTACTTCTATAGTGTCTCAAACCTGTACAAATTACTAGAAAACATTTCTAGGTTACTTTTGACCCACCCAAGTGGACCCCACAACCCAAAATGCATTCCACTCTTAATATAACAAAACTTGGAGATAAAACATGAACACGCAATTGGGGAGAAGCATTCAAACATCTGGAGCAAGAAGAACACAAGGGTTCATCACAATTCCACCTTCCTATCATCATATATATCGGATTCTTAGTATAATTTCTTCCACTTTTTCATTCTTATATTGATTATGACATTATAAATCTTGTATTTCATATTTTCATTATTAACTAAAACCCTCATAGCTTGAGAATTTTATTATGTCTGAACCATAACTGATAAATTGACGTTTACTCGTATTTTAAGATATATGTATTTAAATGAACTATTGTGTTTATGCTGAATATATATATATATATATATATATATATATATATATATATATATATATATATATATATATATATATATATATATATTTGTGTTAATTTGCTCCTTAACTTGATCAAGTATTGGGTTGGGTTAGTATTTTGACTATCATCCGGAGAGCGGTCGGGATACAAAAATTGTATATAGATGTTTGGTTTTCCTTATTGAATCGGAAGGTCTTGAATATCCAGATAGGCAATGGGGTTAGTGTTTATCCATTTGAAAGCATTGTAAGGTCACTCGGGAGAGGTCCCTAACATCTTAAAATAGCCCCTATCTACCCACGAGGGATTTAGGGTGATTTTTTAGAATCTCAGCTGACTCGAAAAGACCAATTTGCCCTTAAATCAAGAAACATATAATTCGTCATTATTGGAAGTTACTGGCAAGACTCAAATTACTCTCATCTATATTTTTCATCTTTTAGTACTTTTCTTTTATATTATTAGTAGAACTTTGATATTTCGTATTTCAATTCCCGCTTCTAGGTTACTTACTGAAAATCAAAATCAGTCAATATTTTATTTTCTGTTTTTGCAATTCAAACTCCAATCACTTTATAAAACGCAAAGAATTAGCCTCATCGTCCTAATAGATAACGTTTAACAATACTCACTCTTATTACTCGAGACTACTCATATACTTGTGTGGAGTGCTCCCCCGAGTGTGGTTTTATATCACGCCTCGAGAGTCATCACTATATTTTTTCATGAACATTTTTTTCCAGAAGCAAAAAAACTAGGGACATTTGTATTGCTCCTCGAGACTAAATGGGCTGCAACCTACCCCACCCATCCCCAAATTCGTCCATGTTGGTGTGTCTTGATAAGTTGTTAATCAAGGCAATTAATTCCTTCTACTTTTACTAAACTACCCTCAACCAACTAAGTAAATGAATTTAATGATGATAAACTTTTGAATATCAAATAAGAATAGAATTGGTAGAAAATGTAAAAAAGTCCTTGGTATCTTAAATGGACAACCTTTTGTGGACATCTACTTTTAAAAATTATGACAAATATTGATAGACGAAGAAGGCGTATATTAAAGTTAAGGGATTAGTGTTTATTATACGTAATTGGTCTAATTATAATGTTTTTAAATCTCTCAATTATCATTTATTATCTCATATTTTCCATGTGTTTTTTGTTTTTGTTGTGTCGAGTTACAAAAATAACTAATACATAATCACACAATAAGATATTTGACTTATGATAATTCTATATTTGGCCAACTTCTTCCATACCCGTGTTGTATGTGCGCCCTAATAGGATGATGCCAAGTGGCATCCATTAGGTGACGTGTCAACACGAGAGAGGATCACAAGTTTAAAGATTTTTTTCATGAAGTGCTTTTACCGTTTTACTACTAGAAAAGTCATCATTACCGGTCACTCAATGATTAATGGACACATAAAGCTACTTTATGTGTCTTGTCTTATCATGAATAGTATTTTAATAAGTGTATAAAATTAAATAGAAAATAGGTTAATTGTTTGTGGCTGCGAAATTTGTCGTTATGAATGGCGACTATTTGAATTTTTTCGTTTGAAAATTTCAAACGTAGAAATGGATCGAATTTGAACTTTTCCCACATGTCATCACGGAAATTATTTGGACTATAATTATGAATGTCCAATCCGAGCCTACTATTTGTCTTTGTGGTATTATTTATCTAGTGTAATTTTTGTAACAAAATTGTATTGAGTAGTACAAAATTTTGTTGTTGATTATAGTTGACTTTTATTTTGTCTTATAGAATGATTACTACTACATGCCACGTGCCATCTTTTGGGCATTCGAATTAATAGATGTAGTGTATTTTTTCGTTTATGAAATGTTATACCCGGAGAACAAATTATCGTTCATATTAAGACCGGGTATTAAACCACTCTATTAACCATGGTTAGTATTTTTTTATTTAAACACGTAAGATAGATAGTAAACACCTATAGAAGATTATATTTTTGAATGTAATTAAAATATTTAATATTTAATTAACATTTATATTCATTAATGGTGATAAGATAGATATGGTTGATGGTTGAAGTGGTAGTTAGTAGTTATTGAGTTGGGTTAATGCTATATCACCTACCGAGTAAATCTGAGTCTATAAAATAAGGGTGGAGGGGGTTAATTTGAATGTGTATCAAAAGTTGTTACTTAGTTATATAGTCGGAAGCTTTTCGGGTAATATAGTCGAAAGATTGTGAACCGGTGATTATCGAGAAAACGGGGTGGACTCAAACGGTTAGTTACTTATAAATATCGCTTTGCATGTTGTTAATTTATCGATGAATGTTTTTAATCTTTAATTTATTGTATTATTTTACGTATGCATGTTGTAAATTTTAAGGTATCGTATTAATTTTGTGTTAGTGTTTTGCTAATCTATACTTATTAGCATTAATCTTATTTAAGTATTGGTTTTAGGTCTATCTATATGATTTAGAAAGTAATAACTTCGAATTATGTAATTAAGGCTAATGGTATAAGGTATATTGTTAGAGGTTAGGGGTAAGTGGTATATGGTTTAGGGTATATGGTTACGGTATATGAGATATGGTTAAAGTTAAAGGTTATGATATATGAATAAGGTTTATGTTATATGAATAAGGGTTATGTTATGGTGTATAGTTAATGTTAAATGATATATTATATGGTTAAGGTTAGTGTTACAGGGATATATGGTTAGGGGCTATGGTATACGGTTAAGTGGTATGGTTAATTCGTTAGACTAAGGGTAATGGTATATGGTTAAGGTTAAAGGTTATGATATAGGAATAAGGGATATGTTATATGAATAAGGGTTATGTTATGGTATATGGTTAATTTTATATGATATATTATTTGGTTACTATTAGTGTTATAGGGGTATATGGTTAGGGGCTATGGTATACAGTTAAGTGGTATAGTTAATTCGTTAAACTAAGGGTAATGGTATATGGTTAAGGTTAAAGGTCATGATATATGAATAAGGGTTATGTTATATGAATAAGGGTTATGTTATGGTATATGGTTAATGTTAAAGGATATATTATATGGTTAAGGTTAGTGTTATAGGGGTATATGTCACACCCCAAAAAACAAGATTATTCTATCTAGTTCAAATTAAGTAAAATACATTTTATTATAATAATTAACTAATTATTACATTACATTACATGATTTAAAATAAATAATTACAAGTTAAATACAAAAAAATATTCTTCCTCTTCAACTTGTCCTCTGCTATTGACCATTACCCTAATCCTTGAGTTATCTTAACCTGAAAGGGTGGGAAAACGGGGGTGAACTTCTACTAGCTCAGTGAGAAAATAAATAACGGCTATATATAAACTTTAACCTAGGAGCAGTAATTATATTTAAAACGTTGTCATTGAACTGGTAAAGGTCAAAATATAAAATAAGTATTCATAAAGCGATAAATAAATCAGATAAGTGTATATATCAAACCAGGCAGCCCATACTACCCAACAGGCTATATACACTTGCAAGTAATAATCACGTTGTAAAGGATATTGTGGTCTTGCCCTTATGACTCCCGCCGCAACTCTCGATCCCTTATCACTCCCACAGGTAATACCCCGGGTAAACCTAACCTACAATCCACTGGCCAAGGAACTCTCCGTCACGTGCGCTAGGTGGGAATAGATCATGATAGTCGTGTTAAACCTGGCAAGCCCGCTGCCGCCCAATACAACATATCATGTCGAACAATCAATCGATAGATATATTAAATATCAAATATAAAACGACTAAGCAGGTCGATTCAACAACGATAGCAATTATCAATCAATGTATAAACGACAGAGTAGGTCGTGCTATCCCAAATACACAATTAATCATATGATAACGAAATAATACAATTAATCCTTTAATAATGAGACAATATAATTCAGATAATAACATTTAGAGTCCAAAATCATCAAATTAAATATATTACATATAATTTAAAATAAGATTAAAGACAAACATATTAAACATTATTTAAATTTTTATTTTTAAAAAAAGCTAATAACAAATAATTTATTAAGTGGCCACCATCCTAATCAAAACCAACATACCTCCGTGTCTTCAATGGTGCTCTTCTACTTATACTAATTCTATTCTTTTTTTACTACTATATAATTAAATATGTATACTATTTTATTAATCTAATTTGTAAAATAATTTAACATAATCAATCAAACAACCTCATATATCTATTTATATGGAAGGAGATTGAGGAATTGCCAATTGTCCATTTTTAAGCTGACTAATCCAATAAAAGGAGGAGGTGGGTAGTGCGCTGGACACAAGAAAAGGAAATGAATATATCTTTTTCTAGTAGGAAATAATTTCTCAAATATAATTGCTAGTGAATTTAAGGGAATTAAGGATGGTTCGATAGCTTCCTAATAAGTTAATGGGGATATGTACTTGTGAAACTTGTTTTATAGTAATAAAATAAACTAAAATAAGATATTTGAGCTCCACATTTTTAGCGCGATAATAAAAGAAACTTTGAAAATGGCTACTGCGCCGCCGAACATGGCTGGCGAACCACTGCACGCTAAGAATCAGCTGGAGAACACCACTGAATCAGCGAGAGCAACACCTACTGCAGACGTTTCAATGGAAACGGCGACCCAAAACATTGATCAAGAGATGGAAGATTTTCCAGAATTGTTTTCCACAATTCATGACAACAGAGCAGGGAAAAGGCAAAGAGCTAATCAAGATGGTCCTACTGCTGCTGCAGCGCCGAGAACAGCGAGTAAGGAAGCAATTCCAGAAAATAACAAGAATCCGACGGAGAACCCTACTGCTGTTACATGTAACAGTCCTGGTATTTTTATTAGGCCCAAATTGAACGGGTGGAAGAGTACTGTAACCGGTAACAATCTTATAATACCCGTTATTGAGGATAGTTAGGAGAATAGGGCTAAACGTATAATGGGTGAGGACGATTTTCTAGAACTAGATGACCTAATAGAAGATGATGAGGAGATCGTATTAACTGATTCAATCCCCACAGTCATTAGAACACGTGATGAGATTCAGGAAGGTATTCGTTTTTGGCGCAACACCGCAGTTATTAGACTATTAGGTAGGGACGTCGGATTTACGTATCTATCATCTAAACTAAGACAGATTTGGTCGCCGAAAGGGCACTTTGAACTGGTTGGTGTAGGTCATGGATATTATATGGTGAAATTTGAGCAACGGGAAGACTTTGATTTTGCACTTTCGGGCGGCCCCTGGATGGTCCTTGATCATTATCTAATTGTTCGAGAATGGACCCCGGAATTTAATGCAATGACTAATTCGATAACGACAACAACGACATGGGTCAGGGTGTCTAATGTTGGTATGCAAAATTATACCGCACGTATTTTGAGAAAGATTGGCGATAAGCTTGGTCGAACGGTTAAAATTGATCCTATGACCAAGGGGAGGTTAAGAGGAAATTACGCTAGACTAGGTATTGAACTCGATTTGAAAAAGCTGCTAGTACCGGAGGTAAGGATTGGGGCCGATATATGTAGGGTAGAATACGAAGGACTTCATTTGATATGCTTCGAGTGCGGTAAGTTTGGTCACAAAAAAGAGAATTGTCCATCAAATGCACCAAATAGAATGGAGGAGGACAGGAACACCGCTAAAGGAAAAGAGAAAGTAGTTGAGGATGATTTAGAAGTTCCGGTTATCAAGGAGAAGTACGGGGATTGGATGACGGTACGACGTGGGAATAGAGGGGTGGAAGAAATACTATGAATAACACACCAAAACCACAGTTTCAAAGCAATTTGGGAACGCGTTTTGAAGCGCTTAGAGTGGAAGGAAGTACGAGTGAGGTGATACAATATGTCCATGGTTCTTCTAGTAAAGGCCAGAGTTCGGGAACAAAAACTAGTGCTAACAAAGGTAAGACCGTATCATGGGCTAATGCGAATAATAGAAAGGTAGGGGGTGCGAAAGGTCATGGCATAATCGCGTCGCCAAACTTTGAGCAAAGGAGGGTATTGGATGATGTCGTAGAGGTGTGTAGAGCGGATACTTGTACGGTCCAGAATGGGAAATTTTAGGCGAAGAAAAAAGCTGGTAATAAAGGTGCTAAGGGATTAAAAATTGCTGATAACTCGAATGGAGTGGGTGCTTCTGGAAAACTAAGCTTGAGCGTGGTGGGCAGGCCCTCGGGTGGGCTGGAATTGGGTGGCGCTATGGAGGGTCTTGTTGAGGTGAATTTTATTGATGGGGTACCGGGGGATAGGGGCTTAATTGCACTTAATGAAAGTGATGTGGCTTTTGATGCTGGTCCGGAAACACCACAGCATGCGGTCAAGGGAGCAGCTACTGTTCCTTAAATTGCACCACCAAGTCCCTGCGGTACTAACATAGAAAACATAGCTGGAAGACCCCCGATCCTCTATGTGACACTGACGCGCGAGAGGATGAAGACACTACATGGCTCGACAGCCAGGTTCAAGCGACATCATAACCGAGTGGACAAGAAATTCAGCAGGTCCCTCGGAGCACAGATTGTGATGTTGACATGACTCCCCGCGCGTGATGCGGATTGTTGCGCAATAATGGAAAAATTTCCCGGCTTTGTGCTTAATCATATATTCCGTGAAGCGAATTTCTGTGCCGATAAGTTAGCAAAAGAAGGAGCTTTAATGAACTCTCCACTGGTGACTCTTGATGACCCCCCAGATTATCTTTGGTATTTCATTACACGAGATAGAAGTGAGTGTGCAACTGCTAGAGTTTGCACTTCATATGTAATAAGAACTTCTGTTCTTCATGTAATTTTCTATTCTTAACGGCTTTTTAAGCCTCTCATGTATGCAAAAAAAAAAACTTGTTTTACTTTTCTAATTTTACAAATAAAATATTTAATTAACTATAAAACTAATTAATGTATATCAACTAAATACTTAATTCATAAAATAATAATTTAAACTCGATTAAAATTTATCTATTTATACCAGGCATCATATACACCTTACCTTAAAAGAATTTCGCCCTCAAAATTCAGCTTATTATTAAATTTTAACTTAGTTATTCAAGTATGTGGTTTATGTTTTGTACTGAACAAAGTATAAGAATTAATAAGATAAGAAATAACAAAAATATATAATTATCACAATTTATCAAGTATTGGTATAAGGAAAAAAATTAAACACTTAACAACAATCTCGAAATTTCTTTAATAACATTTCTATCAAGATCCTATATGTCCAGTTATAGGTCAATCTAGTAGTAACCAAAAGCAATGACAATCCCTCGAACTGGCCAAACTCAAGAAATCATCACCGTATTTAGTACTAGACAAGGGGTCAACCTCAAGAGTTATCTTGGGGTTGGTTCAATGACAACCACTAATTAAATTTAATTCTTATTAGTTTTAATTATTTCTCTACCCATTTTCCACAGTCTGAAAATCCTATCCCCAGTTACGCTTAGAAACTTCTCTAAGCTCTGATACCAACTTGTCACGCCCCAAAAAAATAAACTATTCTATCTAGTTTAAATTAAGTAAAAATACATTTTATTAAAATAATTAACTAATTATTACATTACATTACATGATTTGAAATAAATAATTACAATCTAAATACAAAAATATATTCTTCCTCTTCAACTTGTCCTCTGCTATTGACCATTAAGTTATCTTAACCTGAAAGAGTGGAGGAAAGGGGAGTGAGCTTCCACTAGCTCAATGAGAAAATAAATAATGGTCTCATGTAAACTTTAACCTAGGAGTAATTATATTTAAAACGTTGTCATTGAACTGGTAAAGGTCAAAATATAAAATAAGCATTTATAAAGCGATAAATAAATCAGATAAGTGTATATATCAAACCAGACATCCCATACTACCCAACAGGCTATATACACTTGCAAGTAATAATCACGTTTTAAAGGATATTGTGGCCTTGCCCTTATGACTCCTGCCGTAACTGTCGCTCCCTTATCACTCCCACTGGTAATACCCCGGGTAAACCGAACCTACGACCCACTGGCCAAGAAACTCTCCGTCACATGCGCCAGGTGGGAATAGATCATGATAGGCGTGTTAACCCTGGCAAGCCCGCTGCTAGTGCAACACGATTGTATGAAACGACTAAGTAGGTTGATTCAACAACGATTGCAATTATCAATCAATGGATAGACGAATAAGTAGGCTGTGCTATCCCAAATACACAATTAATCATATGATAACGAAATAATACAATTAATCCAGTAATAACGAGACAATATAATTCAGATATAATAACACTTAGAGTCCAAAATCATTAAATTGAATATATTACTGTATAATTTAAAATATATTTAAAGACAAACGTATTAAACATTATTTAAACCCTCACCTTAAAAGAAGCTAATAACGAATAATTTATTAAATGACCGCCATTCTAATCGGAACCAACATACCTCTGTATCTTCAATTGTGCTCTTCTACTTATACTAATTTTGTTCTTTTTTTTCCTACTATATAATTAAATATGTATCCTACTTTATTAATCTAATTTGTAAAATAATTTAACATAATCAACCAAACAAACTCATATATCTCGCGTGTGCTTCCTATCACACGCATCTCTCTCTTTCCTCTCTTGGAATGGGCGTTTCGTCAGATGGAGAAGTAGGGCAAGAGATAGGGTTTCCCTATTTTAATTTGGGGAAAGATGAATCTAATTGGAAGCTAAAGAAGATTATTGGCCAAACTATAATCAGTAGACGTATTGGTGAGATCGAAGCTAATGATGAGGAGTATCAAACAGAGCTGAAGCCTTCGATTGATCTCCCCGAAGCCAAACCCTCTGCAGACTAAGATGCTACGAGTACCGAGGTTATAGGAAAATTAAATAATTTCTTTTATGTCTATGGTTTTCTTTCCGTGCAGGGGTAAAAAACGACAAATAGGAAAGCTGCATCGGGGAGGCGAAGGGACGAACCTAGGCGTGTCACTCTAGCACGCTGTGGATGGCTAATCAAAGAAAGCACTTACAAATTTGGGTTTTCAAAAACAATTATGAAGGTAGGTAATAATGAGATGGAAAAGAACAAAAGAATTTGCTGCGCTATAGACCTTTCAATTACCCAAAGAGCTCGAAGATCCAACCTAGCAAAGATTAGCGTTTTCAAGAAGGCAAACGGAGAAGCAATAACAAGTAGCCTATTTATACGCATAGTTGTGGATTGGTTTCCCACAAACTCTACTTCCATTCTCTCCTTCCCTTACTTTCCTCTTTCTGTTGTTTCTTCTTCTCTCTTTTACTCACAGTTCTCTCTTCACTTTTTCAAATTTTATTTTGTGTTCTTGTTTTGTGATGTGGTTTTCTTCTCTGTGTGTGTAGGAAGTAAAATGGCAACAAGAGAGCATCACGCCTTGCCCATCATACCACTTAACGATCATAAATCTTGGAAATTGGGGGTTATCAACATTGGTTCGAAAGCACGACTGTCTGAGAGCATGAAGGAGGAGAAGGCCATTCTTATTAAAGCCATTGGCGACTCCCCGATTTATGCAGTTCAACTAAGAAAATTTATCGAGGACAGATGGGGTATTCAAGGTCACTACAGACTTTCATATGTTAAAAATAACATGTTCAAGCTAGAGATTTTTAACGAGAGAGAATTCAAGCGCGTTTGGGAAATGAGACCTGGTCTCTATCAAAAATTACACCTGAGTATGACTATGTGGCCTTCGGTAGTTGACTTCAATGACCTAGTTACAGACTATTCTTCTATTTGGGTTCAAGTTAGAGGACTCGCGTTTAAACAAAACAACATTGATACTGTAAAGGCGCTTGAAGTATGTTTCATCAGGATTGAAGCAGTTGATTTCCCTACTTCTCAGAACTGTGATGTCAAGGTATTGAGGTTTCGTGCAAGATTTAATACTAAGTACCCCATCCCCCCTGGAGCATATTTATATCAAGAGGAAGGAGAGGCATGGGTGGTTTTCCAATATGAGAATACATGGCTCTTGTGCTTTAGATGTGGAAAAATTGGTCATCAGTACGGAGATTGTCCAGTCAAGAGTATTAAACAAGTGGAGGACATTGATGAACGCAGGAAAGTGTCTTGGAGCATTGATAACGTGGCAAAGTTTCCTCCCTTTAATCCTATTTATGGATTACATATTAAATCAAATGGTGAATTTACTAACTATCTTTACAGTGATAAGATTGTTAAGAATGCAGGACCAAGCTATAGGAGCAATAATCCCATCCGTGGTATCCAAATTCGTGAAGAAGAAGGTGACATTCTGAGCAAATTCAATTATAACAAAAGAGGAAGCACGAGTAAAGCTAACAATCAGGCCTAGAACGACGAAGAGAAGGAGAAAGATGATCAGGAGTGGGAGAACTGGAATAAACAAATGCATGACCTACGCAACGAATTGCACGAATCAACACTAAAAATGGAGGCTTTCAAGAGGACTCATGGGATCACAGAGGAGGGCGAAGAAGGTAATGAAGGAGATATTCGAGCTGCGCTAATGGCGTTTGAAGAGGAGATGAGAAAGATTAAAGGAAAGTATGTTGCAATCCAAAGCAATACCTCTGATCAAAACATGGACACCTCATCAAACACCCAACAAACAGTAAAAAGGAGAAGAGATGGAAGAGGACTTCGTATTGAGACTGGTAGCGGGGAGGTAAACTCAAATATGGCTAGAAATTTCAAGAAACTTAGAGTTGTTGACCCTATTGAAAACTTTGTAAACAATAACCAGTTTAGCTTATTAGAAAATGAAAAAGAGGGAGATGAGAGAAGTAAAACACCTAAGGGGAAGGGTAAAGACTTAGATAATTTATCTAAACTCATTGATAAATATGACTCGCAATTTGAGCCTAAGGAGGAAGATGAAGGTAACTTTGAAAGCAGCGAAAACTATTTCGAGAAAGACTATGAAGGTGGTGGAGAGGATCACGATATGAACTTTCAGTACGCTGATGCTTTAGAGGATGAAGAGGAGGTATTTGAGAAGAACAGTGGAGGCGGCAACTCCAAAAAAGCCGCAAAAGTCAAATGACGACCTTATTTTGGAATGTTCAGGGTCTACGAGCGCCCTTAACATTATCCAAAGCTAGCTCGTTGGTGGCTCAATTTCGTCCTAGTGTGGTGTCTTTCTGTGAAACGATGCTGAGAGAAGTGGACTCTCAGGGTGTGTTGGCGCGGTTTGGTTACGATAATTCCTTTTTTGTTGAACCCTCTGGAAATGCTTTCCATTCCGGGGGTTCTTGATTTTGTGGCACTCGAATGTGCATTTGCGTATCATGTTTAGTTGTAATTCCTTTGTTATCGCGTTTATTAATGAACTTTCTTTTGCTTATTACATTGTGTTTATTCATGCTCCCAATGACTTTAAACTTAGAATTGAAACTTGGAATG
This sequence comes from Nemophila menziesii, assembly GCA_029959085.1. Classification (NCBI taxonomy): domain Eukaryota; kingdom Viridiplantae; phylum Streptophyta; class Magnoliopsida; order Boraginales; family Hydrophyllaceae; genus Nemophila; species Nemophila menziesii. The sequence goes on from JARWIR010000089.1 coordinate 1,638,575, forward strand.
ACATTACAAAATGGAGCGAAGGGGTTAAAGAACCTTTGATAATTATAGGGTACTTCAATGAAATACTCAATATTACGGAGAAACAGAGCAAGAATCAAGCTAACATTGATCATATTAATGCATTTATTGATTTTACTAATAGTAATTCCTTGGCAGAAATTAATTCTAACGGGTGTTTTTTCACTTGGTCTAACAGGATGGAAGGCGAGAAGAATGTTAAAACAAGAATTGATCGGGGTTTAGCAACCTATGAATGGATGGAAAGATTCCCAAGATCACAAATCCATATCCCTTCGGCTATTGGGCCGGATCACTCACCCTTACTCCTTCATTTTGATATAAATATGAAATTCGAAAAAAAACACTTCAAATTCGAATCTAGGTGGCTTGATAACGATAATTGTAAAAAGGTCATTGAAGAAAGTTGGATAATTCCCCATAATAGAATTCCTATACCTAACTTTATTAAAAAAAAGGAATATACAAAAAAAGAACTAAGTAAATGGAGCTCGAAAATTTTTAGAAACCACGAAAAAAATATTAAAAAACTCCAAGATAAACTTATAGAATTGAACAAAATAAGCAATAATAAAGACACCACCAAAGAGGAACAAGATATAAAAGAAAAAATAAAAATAGAATATGAAAAAGAGGAGAAGTATTGGAGCGATAGGGCTAGACAAAATTGGCTCATATACGGGGACAAAAATACGAATTTTTTTCATTTAGCCACTATAAAAAGGAGGAAACTTAACAAAATAACTAGAATAAAAAATAAAGATGGTAATTGGATGGATGACTCAGAAAATATTAAGGATTGTTTTCAAGATTATTATAGAAATCTCTTTGAAGTAAATATCGGGGAGGAGGAAGAAATGCAAAGAGCCATAGAATTCATTAAACCACGTGTTACAAATAACATGAATGAGGAATTGACAAAACTACCGAGTATTGAAGAAATCGAGAGAGCGATTACAGAATTGTCAGCTTCAAAAGCCCCCAGACCTGATGGACTAAACGGTAAGTTTTATAAAGAGTTTTGGGACATTATTAAAATTGATGTGGTACAGGTAATTATGGATTTCTTTGAAAATAACTGCTCTGTAGAAACAATCAATAATACTTTAATAACACTCATTCCGAAAGGTACGATACAAGAAAATTTAGGAGACTTCAGACCAATATCATGTGTCAACTTCATTTATAAAATCATTACAAAAATTCTTTCGAATCGATTAAGAGAGATTATGAACAATATTATCTCCCCAACACAATCAGCTTTCATCAAAGGGCGAGCGATACAAGACATCATTATTATTGCACAAGAGATTTCCTTTTTTATGAGTAGAAAATGGAAGAATAAGAAACATTTGGCAGCCATCAAAGTTGATATGGCCAAAGCATATGATCAGGTAAGATGGACTTTCCTTTTCAAAGTTCTGGAGAAATTAGGGTTCTGCGAAACTTGGATAAACTGGATGAGGAATTGTATTACCTCTGTCTCTTTCTATATTAACATCAACGGGGAGAGACTAGAAAACTTCGAACCGGGGAGGGGACTCAGACAAGGTGAACCTCTATCCCCTTTTCTTTTTTCAATCATGACTGAATCTCTCATCTGCATTGTGGATCATTTTGTCGAAAATAAAATGATTAGTGGAATCAAAATTAACAGGAATTGTCTGACGATATCTCACCTTTTGTTTGCAGATGATTCGCTTTTCTTTATTGATTTAGATGGAACAGATATTGACCATTTTAAAGAGTGTTTATACATTTATTGTAAGGGATCAGGACAACGAATTAATTTCCATAAATCAGCCATCATTTTTAGCAAAGAAACACCGGAAGATATCAAAGAAAACATATAAAAAAATTGGATATCAAAGAAACGGAAGATCTGGGATATTATCTAAGAATACCATTATGCCATAAAAGGTCAAAGGTAGAGTCACTAGAATGGATCGCAAAAAAAGTGTTTTAAAACACTGAAGGATGGAAAGCAAAACTTCTAGCGGAAGGGGGCAAGGAAGTACTCATTAAAGCAATTATTCAGGCCATCCCCAATTACTATATGTCCATTTTTTCTTTTCCGATTAAATTTTGTAATAAACTAATATCTGCCATTTCTAATTTCTGGTGGAATTCGGGTGAAAGAAACAGGATACACTGGGTTGCATGGGAAAAAATCACTGTAAGCAAATTAATAGGTGGACTAGGATTTAAAGATTTCAAGATTTCAAGAAGATGAAAACTGTTTTATTAGCTGCTCAAGCTTGGAGACTAATGAAGAACCCGGATAATCTTGCAGCAAGACTCATCAAAGGTATCTATTTTAATAAATCGAGTTTATTATCTTGTAAACTTAGGCAAAGCAGGACATGGAGTTAGGCAAGCATAATAGAAGGTAGAGACTTTATTACAAAACACGGAATAAAGATGATAGGAAATGGAAAGGATACGAACATATGGAATGAGAGATGGATAGATACTAATTGGAAATTAGAGAAACCGGAAGGAGCACGTATTACGAGAGTTAATGACCTAATGAAGAAAGACAAAGATGAATGGGATTTTGAAATACTTGATAACCTTTTCCCGGAACCTATTATCCATCTCATAAGAAGAACAAAAATTAAGGAATGTGATATAAATGATAAATTTATTTGGCCTTTCTCCAAAGATGGGAATTACGATACAAAAACAGGGTACAAAGTGATGATAGATGAGCAAAACAATAATAAAGCCACAACAACAGAAACAAGAGCAATGCAAGAATCGGAAATATGGAAGACTATATGGAAATCCAACATCCCCAAGAAAATAAAATTATTTATGTGGCGATTGGTTAATAATGCAATCCCAACTAGCGTTAATTTGTTTAGAAGGAAATGTGCGGACGCTACACATTGCTTATGGTGCAATAACGAGAAAGAAGATGCAAAACATTTACTTCTACATTGTAATATGTGCAAAGACATTTGGGCTGGATCTTTTCTACAGATTAAGATACAAGAGGTTAGGGAAGATAAGATAGAAGAGTGGTTTCTTAAGACCATAAAATCATTCACAAAAGGGGGATTGGACGAGAACGTGGTACAAGACTTCTTAATGATTAACTTGTGTAACATTTGGAAAGCAAAGATGAAAGCTATACATGAAGGTACTGCAGCCAACGGAACAGGGATTAATATTGCCTCAAAGAAATTAATGCATGACATCCACGGGATTATTGGCTCAAAGAAAGTTACAGAGGACTTAATAACAGAGAGGAAATGAGTGGAGTCACCAACAGCGACGAGCAGGATCAAGATATTAATTTTTTTTTTGTGATGCATCCTTCTCGAACAAATGGGAACCTATGGGAGTAGCAGTCTTTTGCAGTCAAGAAGAAAATAACTCACACATCAAACGAAGCTTCAGTGTTGAGTGTAACTCGGCTCTGGAAGGAGAAGCAAGGGCAGTCCTTGAAGCAACACATCTAGGAGCTAATTTCCCGGGGAGGAAAATTGTAATCCATAAATAACCTTGAGATTATTCAAGGTATAAAACAGGTGTCAGCAGCACGTTGGAGTATCCAACCCATTCTACAAAAAATTATCCACAACACTGAAGAGCTTGGGCATGTTTCTTTCAAACACATTAATAGGAAGCTCAATAGGGAAGCGGATAAATTAGCGAAGAAAGCTAGACACGCGGCAACTCTTGTTAATCAGAATACGTTTAGTATTTTTGATTTATCGTCAGCTTTTTGTAAACTAGGAATAGGATGATTGGTTTTGTTTTCACAGGTTGCTTAGGCACCCTCCCAATGTAAAAAAAAAAAAACTCATATATCTACTTTTAGGAACTGAGATATTATGGCGGTTTAGGAAGGAGATTGAAGAATTGCCAATTGTCAATTGTTAAGCTGACTAATCCAATAAAAGGAGGAGGTGGGTAGTGCACTGGACACAAGAAAAGGAAATGAATATAGTATTTGTTTCTAGAAGGAAATAATTTCTCAAAAATATAATTGCTAGTGAATCACGCGCCCAAAAAAAAAAAAAATTGCTAGTGAATCTAAGGGAATTAGGGATGGTTCCATAGCTTCCTAATCAGTTAGTGGGGATATGGATTTGTGAAACTTGTTTTACTTTTCTATTTTTACAAATAAAATATTTAATTAAATATAAAAATAATTAATGTATATCAACTAAATACTTAATTCATAAAATAACAATTTAAACTCAATTAAAATTTAGCTTTTTATACAGGACATTACAGTATATGGTTAAAGGTTATGGTATATGGTTAAGAGTTCTAGTGAATGGTTTAGGGTTATAGTATATGATTAAGGGTTATGGTGTATGGTTAAGGGTTAATTTATAGGGTTAAGGTTTAATTTTTTTTGGTTAAGGGTTAATTGGTATAGTTAAGGGTTCATTGGTATAGTGGTGGTCCTTTGTGTGTTCTAAAATAAATGCAAATGTAATCGAACCACAACCGCAAATGTACGGTTGTCCCAAGTAGTAATAATGATTCTAGGATCGTTCGCAGGGACGGTTTGGTTAACTACAATGTTTATCAAGTAATGAATGGTTGCACTTATGAAAACAAGTCTAGAAATAATGATTGATTTGGTTTTTGGATTAATTCTGATTAATAAAAGACAAATTATTAAATGCAAATAAATAGTAAAACGCAAGTAAATAAGAGTAAAACGCAGTATGAGAAGATAGCACTTGAGAACGCAAGGGATCCTCCGAATTCTATTTCATAACCTATTCTGTTTAAGGGTCAAATTGGTCAATTGACATTGGTCGGGATTCAATAATCCTTGTACCCCCGTCAGGGTGGACTACAAGGCTATTCTAGAGTGTCACTAGTCCCGTCAGGGTAAATATGATCCACTTTCGAATGATTAAGCTAAATTACCTCATTGGCCATAAAATTAACTACGCTCGTCAAAGTCAAATAGTTTATATTTTATATTCTGTAATTATTTATGTACCTAAACCCCCGTCAAGGTGATCCAATCGCCACTAATTGGAATAGCCTAGATACTAAACCCTATTATTAATTGATCAGGTCAATAATAGTAAATAAGCACAAATTAAAGAAAAATGTAAAAGACCCAATTCGATTTAATTAACAGAAACCCAAATTCAGGACATGAAATTCAATGGAATTGGGATTCACCCATAAAGCATTCTCAAGCACTAATAAATGTTTAGCTCATACTAATTAAAACAAAAACTAAATTAAAAGTAAAGGAATTCATATTGTCTTACAAATAAAAGATAAAAGAAACCTAATTTCTGGAATAGGAATGACTGAGAACGGAGATATAGACCCTCTCCAGCTCTTGCATCTTCTTCTTTCTTCCTTCTGTTGCTTCTCTCTGATGTTTTTAATTGTAAAGAATGAATTATCTGAAAAATAGAAGTCAAGGCCTCCTTTTATAAGTAGAAAAACGGATTAGGGCTTGGACCTAATAATAAAACACTAATTAAATGTCCAAGCCCAAATTCTAAGCCCAAAATCCCGTAACTGCTGATACACCTTCACTAAAACGGCTTTTCCCGCTTCGTTACAACTCTGATTGGCCTGAAATCAGTTGCTAAATTTCCGTAACTCGATAAGGAATGTTTTCTCTTCAAAGGTCAGCGGCTAAATCAGCTCTTAAGCACCTCGAAATCAGCAATCTTTGTCCTGGAAAACAGATTTGCAGCTCTAAAAACAACTTCTTCGGGATTTCTCTTCAAGTCTTGACTCTATCTCTTGATCTTTGACTCTTCTCTCGGATTCCATTCCTAGCTAATATTCAAAACCTACAAACTTTTCACTAAAATACACAAGATTACGCGCAAAAGTTTAATAAATTAAAAATACTAGAAATAAAATGGGAATTCCGAATTATTGCATTTTTAACTCAAAAGTCTATCAAAATATTCAAATAAACATAAAAAATGATGTCTCCTAAGGGTCGAAAATAAGAACAATTAAGGAGACATCATATAGTTAAGGGTTAATTGGTATTGTTACGGGTTAATTGGTATGGTTAAGGGCTTTTTGGTATTGTTAAAGGTTAATTGGTATGGTTAAGGTTTTTTTGGTATGGTTAAGGGTTAATTGGTATGGTTCAGGGTTAATTTGTATGGTTAAAGGTTATTGTGTATGGTTAAGGGTCATTATGTATGGTTAAGGGTTGATTGTTATAGTTAAGGTTTAATTGATATTGTTAAGGGTCAATTTGTATGGTTAAGGGATAATTGGTATGTTTATTGTTTAATTGTTATGGTTTGGGGATATCTAAGTCTATGCACTTTTAAAATTTATTTTTTACGAAAATGTTATTTATATAGGTGTTTCGAAAGTGGTTGTCGATTTGGATAACGATTTCGATTTTGGTGGGGATGAGGCGCTTAGATCACTCACTCGGGCGAACGTAATGGATTTGCGATTTTCATATGAAGAATAAGCTTATATGTTCTACAACATGTACGCTCGTGCTATAGGATTTCGTGTTAGGAAGGATCGTGTGGAAAAGTCAAGCACGGGTGGTGGTATTATTATGAATCGGATATTCGTGTGTTCTTGTGCCGATATGCGAGAAAAGAAATACTTAGAAATGAACGATAGGGTTAGAGACCACAGGGCATAGACAAGATGCAACTGTAGGGCTAGGCTTCGTATCAAGTACGATAAAACGTTTAAATGTTACGTGGTGGCCGACTTTCACCCCGAGCACAACCACGAGTTAATCCCCGAGTCCTCTACCCAATACCTACGATATCATAGGAAGATAGACGATGGTCACCTAGACCAAGCACTGTCCCTTCAGACTGCAAAGGTTAGGGGTATGCGCGGGTCGGTTTTAGACATAAAAATGCTCAACCCGTGAACCGTCCGTTGTTGTGCGGGTTTTGTAAAATTTAGACCCGCACCCGCCCAATATATTTATTAAACCATTAAATTTCGGGGTGGCGGGTTGCAGGTGACTTGATTAAATAAACGGCTCAGATTTGTATATACATTTATTGAGCGAGTTAATTTTATATTACAAGTGAAAGTTGTAACAAAAATATATAACTTATAATATTCATATAGTCGGGTTGGTCGGGTTATGCGGGTTTTCTAACCCGGTGCACAGCCCTAGCAGGGGTAAGAACAAGTAAGATAATGGACATTTTTGTAAAAGAGTCTGGAGGGTATAAATATATCGATTTTATGAGAAAGGATTTGTACAACATACTGGGTAGGATAAGATCAGAAGGAATCAGCGAGGGTGATGTTAACGTGGCTTTGGCTTACTTGGAGGGTAGGTGCGAGAATGATCACTGTTCGTGTTTAAGCACACCGTGGACGACGAAAATCGTCTAGACAAGTTATTCTTTTGTGACGGGAGATCCAGGCGCGAGTTTGCAGTTTTTGGCGACGTACTAGTCTTCGACGCAACTTACAAGACAAATGCCTATTGTTTCCCACTGATAGTTCTAGCCGGGGTGAACAACCACCGTAAGACTTGTATTTTTGGTATAGCATTGGTGAAAAACGAGACTACCGAAGCTTACGTGTGGGTCCTCGAAACGTTAACGACAACCATTAACGGAAAGAAACCAAAACCTGTCTTAACCGACATTGATAGATCAATGGTGTCAGCGATCGAGATTGTTTACCCTAATGTGGGACATAGGTTGTGCTCTTGGAAACTTAATCAAAATGCCATTACCAACGTAAAGGTCAAAGGTTTTGGGACAATTTTTAAACACTTGATGTCTTTTCCTTACACTGTCGAGTTGTTTGAAGAAGTTTGGTGGAAGATGGTAAATGAAAACGGTGTAGAAGAGGATAGGTGATCATAGAAACGTATGAGAAAAGAGAGATGTGGGCGGAGGCGTATCTATGTGGGAAGTTCTTCGGGTTTCTCAAGTCCACCCAACGTTGTGAGGGTATGAACGTTTACTTGAACCAGTTCCTGAATAAGCGTAAGAAGTTTATTGAACTAGTGAAAGCATTATTGTTAGGTATGGTAAGAGTAAGGGATAACACGAACCAAGAAGAGTACGTCACAAACCACACTACCCTTGTACCGACGACTTTGTTAGAGGATATAGAGCTACACGCAATTAGGCAATTTACAAGGGAAGTTTTTTTTAAAGTTAGAAAAAAGTTGGCCAATCAAGGTGCCCTATATCATAGAGGTGGTTACACACAAGTTTTCAATTCTCGCACCTACATGGTTGCCTCGCACAAACATAGAGGTTTTACGTGGAAGGTTTAGATCACGTGGGATGGAGCTAGGTTACTATTCGAGTGTTCTTGCCTCTTATTTGAATATCACGGAATTCCATGTCGGCATATATTCTACGTGATGAAAGCTGAGGGTGTTAGAGACATTACAGACTGTTGCATTTGATATCGGTGGACCCCTAGTAGCAGTTTAACTTTGAAGGAGAAATGTTTATCGGATTTTAATTCTACAATAATGGAAACAGCGAGGATGAGTTTCTTGAGCACGAGCGGAAAGATACACGTTTCCATGCAGCTAGGAGCCAGAGGGGATATAACGATACCCTCGAAGGGTTAACGAACATAGTGGCGCGTACAAGCAACTACTCGAACGAGGACAGTCGTATATTAAACGTACCCCCCGTGGTGTTGTTCGATGTGGCGAATCCCGAGAGTACACGACCAAAAGGAACAACTACCAAAGCACCATGCCGTTGTAGTATCTGTAGGTCAATTGGGCATAAAAAGAATAATTGTCCTAGACCTACGCCTCGTGGACGTGCCGGAGGGAACGAGACTAATCCAAATATTCAAGAGTTACCGTTATTATAAATTTAGAGAATTGTAGTTTTTATTTAAATCCCGTATTTTTATCTCTTGTAGTAAGCACTATTTTCTTGAGATATTTTTTTGTTTTAATTTTTTATTTATTTATGTCATTTATTATAATTTAAGTTTACCTATCATATTTACTTCTTTACTTACTACTAACCCCCCTTTTAACTTACTACTCCTATACTATTAAATTGAGATCATTTAAAAAAAAGATCTTGATAAATATTTGCTATCAACCACACAAAATGCTTGACCTTCTATAAATAAAGTGTAATATTTTTGTTCAAGTTCATAACTCATCCTGCACTCCAACCATTCCATACAACATATCAAGCAAGGAAAATGCCTCATCAGGTAGCAATATACTCTTATAATACTGTTTTACTACTTTGCTTATCATGCTTATCTCCCAAGTTTGCATCTATGAAGAATTACTTTTCTTGCATGCAAATATTTATGTTCCTCCCAACTACTTTTGTAAAAAAAGTTGGTCATGATTATTTTATTCCAAAGCATGGTTCATTCATGCATGGAAGTGTAAAAACTACTAGTCATTTTATTTTGTGGTTTTTAATAATTAATAGTTTAATAATAGAGGGATAAATGTATTTCATGATCTTATTAATTAGGAAATGGATTCGTCGACCAATGCTAGCTCAGACGACGTCGTGTGTCATGGAATGAGCACGTATGAAGCGAACGTGATTTTACGGTGAAATTATGGCTATTGTGAATGTGACCGAAAGTGCAACATCCATTTGTTCGACTTAGAAGAGTATTGTAACCATGACAAGTTATACACAATTGTCTGACTCACGGTTTTGTACGTTGGTCCCACCCTTACCATATTGATTGGGGACGTTTGATGTCGAGGGTAGTGTCGTTAACAACTACAGTGGTCGACCAACATTCCCTGAAGCTGACCGTTTCGGATCAAACCGAATCACCGGTTTTTGTTGGTGGTCATTATCATCATATTTGCTATCATATTGAAATGTTATTTTAGGGGTTGTGTAGTTGCATTGCGTTATGTTATTTTACGGACTATTTTGATTTTTTGCTAGTTCTGTCGGATATTATGTTATCACCGTGTCGTTTTTTATGTAATGCTATCGTAAGACTTCATGTAACTTTTTCTATCATCATATTCCAAGTTGTTATTTTTATTTTATCTTAAAATAATTATTATATTATATTTTATCTCATAAAACTTTTTATTTGGAAAAATGAAATTTAAATGAAATACATATTTTCTTAGTTACATACATATAACACTACACCACCACGGTCAAACACCTCACCCCTACACTCCCAAGACAGATCTCGTTTGTAAGATTACTAAAAAAAGTTACGTTTTCATTAATAGCCTCCAAAAGGTCCACTCAACCATTCGAGCAGATTGAGTGTATCTTTGGAACTTTGGAAAATGAAAAAGCTGAAAATTGGTGTTTTTAAACCCATCTACCCCACACTGGATAATTTTGATGAGTACTCTGATAAATGTGATGAGTACTCCGTAAATTTGATGAGTACTCAGTAAATTTAATGAGTACTCCTTAAATTTGATGAGTATTATTAAAAAAATAAAGAATAAAATAGTCAAAATATTTCTTTATTCATCTTTAAAACTTTATTATACATTTTTAAATAATTACAACACAAACAGTAATTCAAACGCATTAAAAAAACTAGCTAGATTTGTGTTTGACCAAATATGTTAAAAAAAAGGCTCCCGCGTACTGTGTACGCTCATCACCAGAAAAAGAAAAGAAAAAAAAAACAGAACGTCGCCTGAGCACTGGAGCTTCTCGTCGGCGAACCTGTTCTCATCTTCTCCTCTTCTCGTCGGAGCAGCGTTGTAGCGAATCACGAACGAAGTTGCTTTTGCAGTCTCAAGAAACTAAGCGAACATGTTTGAAGCTAAACCAACTCGAACTCGATAGCAACGCCACCAACTGCTCGAAGAAGCTGCTAACAACGAAGGAACCGTGATGTGGTGCAGCGAAGGAGGTCGGAGTTCTCAGCAACGACGGTGGTGCTTCGCCACGGTTCACATCAGCGACGGTGGTGCTTTGGTCGAGTAGATCACGTTCAGTTTCCATGGCTGCTTCGAGTAGATCTGGTGTGTAGCAGCTTAACTCGTTTTTTGAGAATGTAATGGTGGAATAAAACGTGGTGGTGGTGCTCGGTGATAACCCATGTGGTGGAGGTGCTCAGAGATAAACTGGAGAATGGTAGTGGTGGTTGTTGGAGAAGCTGGACGGAAAAACCAACGTGGTGGTGGTGCTCGGTGATAAGCTCGATATTGGTGGTGGTGCTTGGTTTTGAAGAGAGAGAAAAATTAGGAGAGTGTTTATAATTGACGTGAATGAAATGGTTTTAGGATATAATTAGTATATATAGGAATAAAAAATAAAATAGGGTATAACTGTAATTGAGATTTTTGTCTATAGTGTTAAATTCTTTTTACGGTCTTTAGTAAGAAGAGAAGGAAAGAGGGGTTTGGACTGGAAAGAGGGGGGGGGGGGGTGTCTTCAAGACCTTAAGGCTCATTTCTCTAATGAAAGGTTCATATAGTTACAATCCTAATGAGAAATTATGCATGATAAAAACTCTTGAATAAATAGTTTAGAAATACCTCATATACAAAATAGATCTAATACTAATTTACCCAACAAATAGAGATAGAGAAGTGTAGAATTGATGTAGTTAAGCTCTAGCTCTTGCTTCTTCCTCCTCTAGATCCTTCTGATTGCTTCTATAAGGAATTATGTATGTATATTAAGCTGATGCAACCAAGGGATGATTTTCTAAGGTTCAAAACTGATATATATAGGTGTTAGGTCGAAATATTTGAGTAGGGGTCAAGTAAAAGAGTCAAAGCCCAACTCAAATTCGTAACCCTAAAATATAGAGAAGGTAAGAAACTATTGTTGTTTTGTTTTGGTCGTAACTCTTCCGTTTCAACTCCGATTAATGCGTTCTTTATATCGAAACTGATTGTATCAGAAATATCTACAACTTTTCTTCATATCGTTCTTACAAATTCCCAGCCAATATTGAGTTATGATCACTTTTGTGGACGTAGCTGGTGAAATTCAGATTTATTTGGCAACTTTTCCTTTCCTAGTTTATCTTTTCCTTCTTCTATCTCCTGATTTCTTCGAGATCTTCTTACTTATTTTCTTAAAATTGATTTGACATCTAATTTATTTCTATATATCTTTAAAACTTCACATTAACACACAAATTAAACCAAAGATGCTCTAAAAATAATAATTCATCAAATCAAGACAAGAAATAGGAATATTACTAATTAAGCACAAAAGTCAATATAAAAAGACCATTTTCTACCTAAAATGATGTCTCCTAAAGGCTTATATTTAGAAAAAAGGGAGACATTAGTAGCACAAGCACTACTACCCCCTGGTAAGTTATGACTCCGAAGAAACAATAGTCCATAAAGTGAAGGAGGAGCCTTTAACTTTATCAAAAATGTGTATATCCTCTAAGAGCATGTCTTCCAATTCTAAGATTCATATTTCTCAACAAGATAACATGGGGCATGCACCACGAGATGTTGGAGTTGGAAGCCTAGTACATGAGTTAGGTGGCGAAGGGGTAATGTTCGGGATTTTGAAACAAATCCTTGAAAGCATTAGTCGCTTGGAGAAGCAAGTAAATATCATCAAGAAACGCTTAGATGATGATAGAGAAGGTTTGTAGTTAGTTTTTCATTATTAGTTATTGTTCAAGGTTTGTGTTGTTTTTATTGGTTGTTAGTGATGGTTCAAGGTTCTTGTTAGTTATTGTTGAAAATTTGTGTTCCTAATTTTCGTAAGTTAGTTATTGTATGGTGTAGTTAGTTAGTGTTCTTCAAGGTTTGTTATTGTTCAATTTTTGTTAGTTAGTGTAGTGTTGTTCCTAATTATTCAAGGTTGTTATTGTTTGGTTTTTATAGTTGATAGTTTGATTGTTGTTATAATTATAAATTACACAAATTAAATATTACATAAAAAAGTTAAACAAATCAAATTTTAAAAGTACCACCAAGTTTCAAAAAGTAAAAAACAACCACAATTACACAAATAAATACAAAATTACAAATTGTACTTTACAATAGTACAAAAACTACCACCCAAGTTTCAAAAATTAAAAATCTACCACAATTACACAATAAAATACCAAATTACAAGTTATACTTCACAATAGTTCAAAAACAACCACAAAGTTTCAAAAAGTTAAAATCTATCACAACTACAAAAATACACACCAAATTACAAATTATACTTTAGAATACTACCAAGATAATGGCTCACTTCAATCACCCAGGATAACCACTATTGTTTACACGAATTAGCAAAGGTTAAAAGTCAGAACGAGTAGGCTCGATTCGACACTAGAAACTGACTTGGTATTGTCACCTCGATGAACTGGGAAACGACACGCAAGTCAGCCAGGAGCCTCCCACTACCCGCTCGTAACTCTTATCGAATGCCGAATGCCGAATGCCCTCTTTGATAGACAAATTCAAGGTAAATCAAAGTTTACCTTACATTACATCACATCCCAAAAAAACATAAAAATACGTAAAAACCAAATATATAAATAAACTCTAAACACGATCGTCCATCCAATTTCTTAACTCGTTACTCTCCGATCTAAATAAATACTTGGCTAACTCGAATCTCCTACCTGCAGATTCTGAATTCCTCCACTCTATTATGATAAAAGGATATCGCATCAGAGTGCAAACATGAATGGAACAATCCATCATATCGCATTGTGGTGGGGCCCAATTGGAAATAACTGGAGCAAAACTCCGAAGGCGGGGCACCCGATAACGCGTGTTAATATGGTCTAACCACTCCAGTAACTTGTTTATCTACAACAAAAGAATAATAAATTAATTACAAATTATCTTAAAATGAAATTCAGAATCCATATTACTTACCACATTATCAAACCGCTGCGTGTAAGCCGCTTCCGGGCCCCTACACGGCATCATCGTATCGCAAATAAATCGCTGCGAGATCTTAAAATCGACGATATAGAGCAACCAGTGAGACTCCCCATTGTTAATGAGTATGAATATTTATCATCAAAACAAACACACAAAATCAGTTAACCAACACAAATAACAATAATGACAAAAACCCAAGCATTTACATACTTGTTAAACGTCCTTAACAACACCCGTGAACCTATGCACCCCATAATACAAACTCGATAACTCAGCCGGTTTTTTGTACCATTCATCAGATGTGTCTGGAAAAAACCCAAATATAAACATTTATACCCACAATCAACTATTAAAATAATAAGATCGGGTGAGAAATGTTACCGCAAAGTACGTAGGCATAAACCATCGATAACACTTGTAATCACTAAGCCTCTCGTCGAGGCACAACTGCTCAACAAAAATATTGATGACCTGCAATGAAGTAATTCAATTACACAAAACTCCAAAAAAAAACAACTAACCCGTATAATTGTTTACACACAACTGCAGACACAAAACTCCCGGTTCAGTAGTTTGCAGAGGTGTTTCCGGGACAGGTGATAATGATCATACACTATAACCAACTCCCTGCACACAAACATATAAAAAACATCAAATAAAAGAAATTAGATGCATAATAAATTTACAAAAAACTAAATGCTTACCTGATGTCTCCCTATATGTTCTAATTTTATTCCCTTGGGAGACATCATTTTTGGTGTTTATTTGATTAATTTGATAGACTTTTGGGCTAAATATGCAATAATCCGATTTTCCTCTTTTAATTCTAGTATTTTTGATTTAATAAACTTTTGCGCATAATCTTGTGTATTTTAGTGAAAATTTTGTAGGTTTTGAATATTAGCTAGGAGAGGAACACGAGAATAAAGTCAAAGATCGTTATATGGAGTCAAGACTTGAAGATAAATCCCGAAAGAATTTGATTTTAGAGCTGCAAATCTGGAAAACATGCCAAAGATTGCTGATTTCAAGGCGCTTAAGAGATGATTTAGCCGCTGACCTTTGAAGAGAAAACATTCCTTATCGAGTTACGAAAATTTAGCAACTGGAATCAAGTCAATCAAAGTTATAACGAAGCGGGAAAAGCCGTTTTAGTGGAGGTGGTGCAGCAGTTACGGGATTTGGGCTTGATTAGTGGACTTGGACTTTTTATTATTCACTTAAACCCTAATTAAAAGCCCATTCCGAATTTGAGCTTATAAAAGGAGCTTTTGACCTCATTATTTCTTACCTCTCAATTTATTCTTCAAATTAAAACATCCTTAGAAGAGAGCGTCCAGAGAAGAAGCAGAAACAAGGAAAAGAAGAAGCAAGAGCTGGAGACGGTCTATATCTTAGATTCTCAGCCAATTCAACTCCATAATTAGGTTCTCTGTATTTTTATTTCTGTAAAACAATATGAGTATTATTTCTTTTAATTTAGTTTTTGTTTTAATTAGTATGAGCTAAACAATTATTAGTGCTTGAGAATGCTTTATGGGTAAATCCCAATTCTATTGAATTTCATGTCTTGAATTTGGATTTCTGTTAATTAAATCGAATTGGGTCTTTTACATTTTTCTTTAATTTGTGCTTATTTACTATTATTGACCTGATCAATTAATAATAGGGTTCAGTATCTAGGCTATTCCAATTAGTGGCGATTGGATCACCTTGACGGGGAGTTTAGGTACAGAAATAATTACAGAATATAAAATATAAACTATTTGACTTTGACGAGCGTAGTTAATTTTATGGCCAATGAGGTAATTTAGCTTAATCATTCGAAAGTGGATCATATTTACCCTGACGGGACTAGTGACACTCTAGAATAGCCTTGTAGTCCACCCTGACGGGGGTACAAGGATTATTGAATCCCGACCAATGTCAATTGACCAATTTGACCCTTAAACAGAATAGGTTATGAAATAGAATTCGGAGGATCCCTTGCGTTCTCAAGTGCTATCTTCTCATATTGCGTTTTACTATTTACTTGCATTTTATATTTAGTCTTTTATTACTTAGGATTAATACAAAAATCAATCAAACATATTATCTTTATTTGCTTTCATAAGTGCAATCATTCATTAGTGGATAAGCATTGTAGTCAACCATCCCGTCCTTGGAACGAATCTGTATTATCAACTATATTACTTGGGACAACCGTACACTTGCGGTTGTGGTTCGATTATTTATTGCATTATTTTTAGAACACACAAAGGACCACCAAGTTTTTGGCGCCGCTGCCGGGGACGGTAGCGTGTGACCACGGTGTTTATCCGTTAGTGATTAGTTGCATTTTTATTTTCAGTTTTACGTTGTTTTGTTCTAGTCTCTTTTCAGGTTTTTCTTTAGGTATGGAGAATTTTCGTTATCAAGTTCAAACTCCACCACAATCCTGGTGGGATCAACTGCAAGACTCCTTTGATAGAATATATACTTTTCAGAATTTGACACGAGGGAGCTTTAGAGATCACGAGGAAAGGCTCAAGAAGTTGGAAGAATCACTCAATGGTTTCATCAACACTTCAATGGTTAATATGAAAAATGATGAGGCAATAATCAATGCTACCACATCATTAGTGCAAGACATGCAACAAAAACATCAAATTATGGAGCAAAGATTGATGCAACTCACAGAGACAATTGAGAGGATACAACAAGCATCATCTATGCAACTTGGCCAAGGTACAACAATTGATGATGAGGCCATTGGAATTGATAGCGATGTTTGGTTCGATGTATTTGAAGAGTTTAGTCTTCAAGAAGAGGATGAATTGGAATCGCCACAAGTTGCAATTAGTGAACTAGAGATTCCAAGGAGAGAAGAACCAATCACGCTAAGCATAGACGAGGTAACTATTGATAAGCAAGTTGATGATGAGTTTGAATCTTGTAAAGATGATATTTCGGCTATACAAGAATCTACCAAGCTGGGTTTAGAGGAATCAAACATTGAGATCTTGGTTAGAAAAGAGATAGAAGAAGAAGATACTAGGATGGATTCGCCATCTAGTACTCCATTGATGTCACCAATAACTCCAATAAAGACGAATCATTCAAATGGTGACATAGATAAAGAATTTGTAGAGGTGTGCAAAAAAGACAAAACCAACATTCAAATGCTTGAAAGTGATACAAAATAACTCACACCGCAACAAATATTCACAGAAGCTATTTCAGAATTAAATGAGAATGCGAGTGTAGAGA
Organism: Nemophila menziesii; assembly: GCA_029959085.1. Taxonomy (NCBI): domain Eukaryota; kingdom Viridiplantae; phylum Streptophyta; class Magnoliopsida; order Boraginales; family Hydrophyllaceae; genus Nemophila; species Nemophila menziesii. The sequence continues at coordinate 1,655,616 of JARWIR010000089.1, forward strand.
TTGAGATTGAAGACGTGTCCCTCATAACAAAAGAAAGTTCTGAAACATCCATTGTTTTGGACAAAAAGCTAAAGGAGGTGCAACTTGAGTTACCCATTGTTCTAGAAGTACCTAAAGAGGTTAAAGAGAAGAACCACCGCCATAAACCCGTGAAAAAAAGAGTTAAATATGAGTTTGGGGTTGGAACCAAGGTTGCTTGGAAGGCTTCTAAATAAGAGAATAGGCCACGAGGTTTCAAAAATACGTGGATGGGACCATTTGTTGCTACTCGATTGGTGACAGCAAAATTAATAGAGATACAACCTTTGAGAGGTCAAAGGCGGCGAATTGTATACATACATAACCTCACCCACTGCTGGGGAGGCTACATACTCAAGGGATAATGGAGGTAACCCGTCAAACTTTAAATGACGTTAAATAAAAGTGCTTCTTGGGAGACAACCCATGTTTTAAATTGCTTTCATGTCTTTTAAATTCTTAGTGTAAATTAGAGTAATGATTCTTTATTTAGTGTTTATTTTTAAGAAATGAGAAAGGTTTGTGTTTTTGATGATTACAGGAGTAAAGGTCAAGAGTTTGGGGTAGTTTGGTTATCAGCAACTTCAGAAGATCATAACTTGATGCTCGGAGTTCAGAATTAACTTTTTCTTGAGCCTAAACCGCATAACTTTTCGAGCTCTATCCAATGGTGAAGTCGAAAAGTTCAGATAAGCAGCTAAAAGTTTCTGACCACTGCGTCAGCAATGACGCAGCACGACTGCGTCCTCATTCAGCAACTTCGGAAGATCATAACTTGATTCTCGGAGGTCGGAATTAATTTTTTCTTGAGCCTATACCGCATAACTTTTCGAGCTCTATCCAATGGTGAAGTCGAAAAGTTCAGATAAGCAGCTAAAAGTTTCTGACTACTATGTCAGCAATGACGCAGCATGACTTCGTCAGAGGTAAAAAAAAAATCAGAGAAAAGTTCGGCAAGCGATATCTTTGCGCTCGGGTGTCCAAATCAGGTGATATTTGAGCCTAAACTGCATAACTTTTCGATACCTATCTATTGGGGAGGTCGTCGTTCGCGACCGGCTAGCAGGTCATCTGACCGGCATGCCGGTCGTGGTCTCGGCGAAAACAGACCTAAAGCTTAACAAACCTTATTTTTCCCTCTCCTTTGGCCTCCAACACATAAAACACCATTGATGATGAACCAAAGCTCCAAAAACACTTAAATTCCACCATCAAAACACCAAAATATCACCAATCCATCGCTCTAAACATCATCCAAACACATAATCAATCACAAATCTTTCCAAAAACACCAAGAAATTCAAGTTTTAACCCAAAAATTTCTTCACCAAAGCTTAAATTATATCCTTTAAACCTCTCCAACACCATAGATATTAAATACCCATCTCAAATAAATCACCAATCCCACTACTGTGCCACTTTCAACAATATTAAGAGACACAAATTTCATCAATAGCTTTGGTACTTTGAAGGTTGGAGATTGCAAGTGCAAGGTATCAAATCATCATAAATTCCATGGCCATTCCGGTAAAATAGCTAGAACTCTTCTTTTCTTTCTATTAACAGTTGGGAATTAAGATTTATTTTAGTTATTTAGCGGAAGAATTGTGAATTGTTTGAGCCTATTAATATTATATATTTTGCAAGTAATCTTTAAGTAGGTGAAAAATTGAGTTTGGGGTCATCAAAGATGACCATGAAGGTTGGAAAAGGTATGAATAACATGATGAAGATGGAAAGTTGGGTGTTGAGGAAAGATTTTCGTAGAAGAGATGATTTAGAGAGATAGGAAATGATGAAGATTTTGGAAATATGGCAAAAGAGTTCGAGGTAATGAAGAACATTTTTTTTCAAGATGGATGCAACAATTAAATGATCTTTAAAGCTTGATGAAGTAGTATTCAAAACCCTAACATGAGACTACACGTAATCGGCCTAGTGTCGATCCAGATATGTTTTCCAATCCTTTTCTCATTTAGTGTTTATTAGTTTAATTTCTTTATTGAGTCTTTTCGAGTCGTGGGGACACGACTCATTTTTGAGTTTGGGGTGGGGTTCGTTGCCTCATCCCAGTTTTTATGTGTTTATTTGTTTTTAATTGCTTTCAATAAATTAATTAGGAGTTGCGTTTGATTGTAGAAGATTTTAAATGTCCCTTTTAAGCATACTTTTGATGAATCTATGATAGTAGATAGTGGACTTTAGGGAATAACATAAAACGCACTGCATGCAAACATAGATAATGAATAGGAAAAATTAATGAACAATGCAAAAGAAGTAAGCTTGTACTTAAGGAAAATGTTTGGTTTGTAGAACGTGAGATCTAAATTAGTAGAGAACCCACTTAGATATGAACTAGAGACGAACCATGTAGTTAGGAAAATGATAGGGGCAGTTCTTTGTTAGCCATTTGAAGCCTTTTAGCTTGCTATCCATTATATGAATATTATCCGTCTTAGCCCAATTTTGAGCCTTAAGCCTTTATTTTGTAGCCACGATATAAGCCCATTATCCCTTAGATTATTAGGCATGACCAAATGACCCGCACTTGAATCACATTCCTGAGACCTGTCTCGAGCTTGAGTTTGGGGTGGAGGGTCCACATTTGGGAAATTTCATTGGGTGGGAAATGATGTGTTTGTATTAAGGCAAAAAATAAAGATGATATTATTATTTGTAACCCTTTGCCGGGATTTGAAACAGAAAAAGAAAAGAAAAAAATTATAAGAGACATGACCTTTCACATCAAAATGATGGTCATGGGTATCTTGTACAAAAAAAAAGAAACTAAATGAAAAAGAAAATAAAAAGAAAGAAAGAATAAAATAAACCGGCAAAGTGGAATATTTTGAAAAATCATCTTAGATTAATTGGGTTGACATGGGGACGCAACATTAGCGCGTCAAATGGGTTGAGTGAGAACATTATATGAGTGTAAACTCAAGCTCGTGGACAGTTGTTGATGGTTAGTGAGGAGAGTGCCAAAAGCTCACTTCAAATTTACCAAATATACATACCACACCGTCCCTAAGCCTACGCTAAAACCGTAAAGTCCTCGTGATTCCTAGGTGCATGGTAAGTTAATAGGTTGTATACTAAGTGGAGCGTTCAAAGCGAGTAAGGATCGAGGAACAAACTATAGCCATCATAATGAGATAAGTACAAGTGTAACCTTCTAGCATTGCAAAGTTAATTTTATGATTGAAGTTATTTGTGTTTGATGTTGCATGATTAGTGTATGTGTATGTTAGTTCTTAATTTTTTCTATATGAGATTTATTTTAAGAATTGCTTTAGGGTCTATTTGCTAGTTTCTATTTTCTCTTGCATCTACTTCATTCCCCTTATTTTTAGTTTTGCTTTGTCGGGACGACAAAGGTTTGAGTTGGGGGTCTTGATGTCTTCCTAAATGTTCTAATTTTATGCCCTTGGGAGACATCATTTTTGGTGTTTATTTGATTAATTTGATAGACTTTTGGGCTAAATATGCAATAATCCGATTTTCCTCTTTTAATTCTAGTATTTTTTATTTATTAAACTTTTGCGCGTAATCTTGTGTATTTTAGTGAAAAGTTTGCAGTTTTTGAATATTAGCTAGGAGAGGAACACGAGAATAAAGTCAAAGATCGTTATATGGAGTCAAGACTTGAAAATAAATCCCGAAAGAATTTGATTTTAGAGCTGCAAATCTGGAAAACAGGCCAAAGATTGCTGATTTCAAGGCGCTTAAGAGATGATTTAGCCGCTTACCTTTGAAGAGAAAACATTCCTTATCGAGTTACGGAAATTTAGCAACTGGAATCAAGTCAATCAGAGTTATAACGAAGCGGGAAAAGCCGTTTTAGTGGAGGTGGTGCAGCAGTTACGGGATTTGGGCTTGATTAGTGGACTTGGACTTTTTATTATTCACTTAAACCCTAATTAAAAGCCCATTCCGAATTTGAGCTTATAAAAGGAGCTTTTGACCTCATTATTTCTTACCTCTCAATTTATTCTTCAAATTAAAACATCCTTAGAAGAGAGCGTCCAGAGAAGAAGCAGAAACAAGGAAAAGAAGAAGCAAGAGCTAGAGACGCGGTCTATATCTTCGATTCTCAGCCAATTCAACTCCATAATTAGGTTCTCTGTATTTTTATTTCTGTAAAAAAATATGAGTCTTATTTCTTTTAATTTAGTTTTTGTTTTAATTAGTATGAGCTAAACAATTATTAGTGCTTGAGAATGCTTTATGGGTAAATCCCAATTCTATTGAATTTCATGTCCTGAATTTGGGTTTCTGTTAATTAAATCGAATTGGGTCTTTTACATTTTTCTTTAATTTGTGCTTATTTACTATTATTGACCTGATCAATTAATAATAGGGTTTAGTATCTAGGCTATTCCAATTAGTGGCGATTGGATCACCTTGACGGGGGGGTTTAGGTACAGAAATAATTACAGAATATAAAATATAAACTATTTGACTTTGACGAGCGTAGTTAATTTTATGGCCAATGAGGTAATTTAGCTTAATCATTCGAAAGTGGATCATATTTACCCTGACGGGACTAGTGACACTCTAGAATGGCCTTGTAGTCCACCCTGACGGGGGTACAAGGATTATTGAATCCCGACCAATGTCAATTGACCAATTTGACCCTTAAATAGAATAGGTTATGAAATAGAATTCGGAGGATCCCTTGCGTTCTCAAGTGCTATCTTCTCATATTGCGTTTTACTATTTACTTGCATTTTATATTTAGTCTTTTATTACTTAGGATTAATACAAAAATCAATCAAACATATTATCTTTATTTGTTTTCATAAGTGCAATCATTCATTAGTGGATAAGCATTGTAGTCAACCATCCCGTCCTTGGAACGAATCTGTATTATCAACTATATTACTTGGGACAACCGTACACTTGCGGTTGTGGTTCGATTATTTATTGCATTATTTTTAGAACACACAAAGGACCATCATTACCCAGGTGGGGATTTCTTGTCCGAAAAAAATTCACGCAACAAATTATCATCCACCATTAACCTTCTCCCGAAATCTGTGAAGTCGTTTCCGGTCCCACGTAACAATCCACGACCCCTGGTACGAGTGCCCCTCGAGCTAGATGCGACAACAAATTTGCGGCGTCGTGTAGATGGGATGGGAGTTTCAAGTGGATGTAGAAGGAACGGGGGACACACATGTAAAAGGAACATGGGACTTACGAGGAGAAGGAATATGTGGCTTAAAAGGTGAAGGAATAGGGGACTCACGTGGTGGGACCCTGCTTTGTTTTGGTTGGGGGACCCTGCGAACATACGAGTCCTCCATTGACGAACTCCGACGAGGAGTGTGTATTTGATCGCTAATGTCCATGGGTTCCAGGCTAGGAACCGGGAGACTACCAACAACCTCTACTAATTCCGCATCATACTCAAGCACTCTTGCAATTCTTCTCTACGTACATAATCATTTTTCGGCTTTCCCTTAGCCGAAGAAGAGGCCCAAACTTCTTCAAACTCATTCTCCTCAGGCACCAACTCCTCCAACGGTTTGCTATCAACTATCCCAAATCTACACTTGCAATAATTCAAACCCCAAACCAGTCCAAGAAATTCACTTTGTGTTTTGTCGTCTTGGTACTCCAATTCTTGCAAAAAGGCAATTCCTGGGGTACCGCGGTATGTTTAGCTGCTCTTTAGACGTATTGCAGGAATAACACATGTCACACAAATAACATATATACATTAAAAATATATATAAAAACTAAAACTCAAGTAAATATAAGGAAATGGGCATACCTGTAAGACATAAACACACCCTTTGAATTACTTAGAAGCCAAGTCAGGGGAGGCGGCTTTAAATTCGGAAATACCATTGATAATTCCGTTGTAAACAAGGTAAGACCAGTTGTAAGTTGGGATCAAATTCGGGTCCTTGATAGCAAAAATAATGCTTAATCTACACCGTGGGTGCGATGAAATACCCATACACATACATATCAAATAATTTCTTAAACTCGTCTCCATGAGTTCTACAAGCTAAAAACACTTCCTCTATTCTAGTCAACTCCACAACACTCGCGCTAACCTAATGAACGATAAACAACATCTCTAACTCTCTAAAATCTTCACAAGGAATCCATCTTGGGGAGGGGTACTACCCCTTCTAGGCAAACCTAAAACCCTATGTACATCTAAAGAGGAAAAAGGAAGAATGATACCAAATAAGTTAAAACTACTAGATGCTACATCAAATATATCTGTCATAAATTGACAAATTGTATACTTAAGTACGGCTTCTGGAAAATCCAAGAACCCTCCAAACCCAACTTCTTGAACCGCTACACGTTATTCGGGTGTCAAATTTTCCGACATGTGATGGATTTTGGTCAACAATAGCTCAGTAACAAGCTTAACCCCCTGTAAAAAGTTTCACAAGTATAAATCTAAAGTAAATCACATATTTAAATAAATCTAAACAAAATGATAAATTAGACGAAACTCACTTTATCTTCTTACTTCACCTCGGTGGAGTTATGCGAAACACTTTCCAGTTGATGACCACTTTCTCTCGCCGCATTCTCGTATAACTTTTTTTGACGAGGGGCCAAATTGTGATACATGGTCCGTAAAGTATGCAAATTCACCGGCATGTTTGGAAAGTTGGACCTAAACTCACTCTCCATTAAATTCCTAAGTGCAACCATGAAAAGCAAAATTAATTAAAATATCTACATATATACATAAAAACAAACAAGGGAATACTTACACGTAATATTCAAGCCCACTCATCACAACCCCGGTTTCTTGTCGCCTTATTCTGCAATCAATTAACAAAACATATCATCATCTTTGTCAAATTCTAAACATTCCAGAATATATCTACCAACTACATCTTAAACCCTTACCCCAAATTCACTATAAAACTTTAATACCTCCTTAAAACATAATTTAAATACATTTTGTACACCCCCCCACACTCCTTGCCCCAAATCCACTATAAAAAATTAGCAACTACAACAAAATACCCAATAATAACCAATTTTTTTCCTAAACACAGAAAATAACACCTTATCTCGCAACAATTAGTGCCCAAAAACAATTAAAAACCCAATCCAAAAAATAACTAGTACACCTTTATCTTTGATTAACAAATTAAATGAAATTTTTGTAACAACAACCTTAACCCAATTTTCTAAATAAAAAACACGATCGATTAGGGTTACCTTCTATTTGAAGTCGAGCTCCTCCTCTTAGATCGATAACCAGACATGATGGGAGTTGGAATAAACGTGTTTGAGAATTGCTAAGTGAGATACGAAAAACCTAGCCTAAGGGACACGAGATGGTGGTGTGGTTGATCAATACGTGGGTCATAGTGATAGAGAACACCTTATATGTGGTTCCTGTGAAGTTGAGAGCGATGTGTCGACTGAGAAGAGCATTAGGTGGGTTGGGGGACGGCAGAGTTAATTACGGCGAGGTTATTTAGCTTCAGCTGGAGAGAGAGAGATGCGACGAGAGAGAGAGAGAGAGAGAGAGAGAGAGAGAGAGAGAGAGAGAGAGAGAGAGAGAGAGAGAGAGAGAGAGAGAGAGAGAGAGAGAGAGAGAGAGAGAGAGAGAGAGAGGAGGAGAGAGAGAGAGGAAGCGTGATAGATTTGACTTGAGGAGAAAAGAAAAATTGAAGACCATGTGAAACTCACGTGTAGCTGGAAGAAAAGAAATAAAATAAAAGCAAAAATCTATCATGGTGACACGTGTCTAAATGGAGGTTATCCTGTGGATTTATAACTTGCTGATATTCAAACGAAATAACACACTACAAGGACGAAATAATGAAATAATATGCATGCTATCAAACAATAATATACACTACATACAAAGGGTAGAATTGTAAAACTACATACGAACGATTTTTTTTCCTAAGTTAATTGTTTGTGCAACGAAATAATAAACATGGTCCTAATTAAATCAAAGTCATAAAGCTACTTTATGCAGAATATACATTGATCCTCACAAAATATAGTCACTTCAAGGGCAAGTAGGTAATTTAATAATATATCTTTTTGATTTTTTTTATTAATTTACCATACATTGGGTGTATGGAAGAAGTTCTCCTATATTTGAGACAAATTCAGCGATGTTAAAGAAATATGTATCAGATTTTACCAACACTTGCCAAAAAGGTCGGATGTTAGTTATCAATTTTTAGTACATCTAGGGACAAAATTTGTAAGGTTCTTTACTTTTCTGGGGAAGATCATACTCTTTCCGTCCATTTTTATTCGACCAACTTTCTAAAATAGGCGGTGATCGTTGGTTGTGGTAGGAACTGGAAATTATTGATAGTTAATAAAGGAGGAGAGAGAGTAAATAATAAATGAGAAGAGAGATTAATGGTAATAAAAGAGAAAAAGTAATGGTAATAAAGGAGAGAGAAAAATCTACTTTTTTAGTTTTATATTCATTAAAAGGGTAGTAATCTTTTTTTTTTTCAAACTACTTATATTAAAACGCAAACAGTTACAAAATTACCCTATCCCCAAGGGAAAAGTTTCGTTTCTAATGATCTCAACTAGCCTACTTGAGAGCGCAAAAGGTTGCGAGCCTAACATATTGCTAATAAGCTTACGTTTGGTTAACTCATCAGCTAGTCTATTTCTATCTCTATTGATCCATCTAAAGATAGGGTTACAGTTTTCAGCAATAAAGTAGATAGTTTTAATAATATTACAAATCTTAGGAATAGAAATTAAATTGTTTTTCTCTCATGGAAGCATTACATCTTGACAATCACTCTCGATGATAACTCGTGAATCCTTCAACTCTCGAGCAATCACACACGCTTTGAGTATTCCAAGTGCTTCCGCTTCCAATGGAGAATCAACTTTTATTTCCCAAGCATTGTAATCCACCACTTTACCTAGATAGGCCCTGTTAACACAAGATATTGCAGCTTTGTTATCTTTATATGCAGCGTCACAGTTAATTTTAATAAGATTTCTAGGTGGAGGGACCCAAGTTTTCAAGATCTTGTTATTCATTAAAAGGGTAGTAATCTTTTTTTTTTCCAAACTACTTATATTAAAAACGCAAACAGTTACAAAATTACCCTATCCCCGAGGGAACAGTTTCGTTTCTAATGATCTCAACTAGCCTACTTGAGAGCTCAAAAGGTTGCGAGCCTAACATATTGCTAATAAGCTTATGTTTGGCTAACTCATCAGCTAGTCTATTTCTATCTCTATTGATCCATTTAAAGATAGGGTTACAGTTTTCAGCAGTAAAGTAGATACTTTTAATAATATTACAAATCTTAGGAATAGAAATTAAATTGTTTTTCTCTAATGGAAGCATTACATCTTGACAATCACTCTCGATGATAACTCGTGAATCCTTCAACTCTCGAGCAATCACACACGCTTTGAGTATTCCAAGTGCTTCCGCTTCCAATGGAGAATCAACTTTTATTTCCCAAGCATTGTAATCCACCACTTTACCTAGATAGGCCCTGTTAACACAAGATATTGCAGCTTTGTTATCTTTATATGCAGCGTCACAGTTAATTTTAATAAGATTTCTAGGTGGAGGGACCCAAGTTTTCAAGATCTTGTTATTAATTCCTTTTCCCGTAGTAATCACAATGGACATCTTAGAGGTTTTTTTGAAAAAAATAGGAATGGACTAGTTTTTATATGGCATTGTAAGATGGTTTTGAAAACCTATTGATAATTGACCCTATTTATCTGAAAAAAAAGAAGATAAAATAGTATTTTAATAAGTGTTAAAAAAATATTAATAACGTACTGAAGAAGCTCCCAGCATATTTATGGTTTCTCTGAAAAGTAAATATATATAGCTCAGCTCACTAGGGGAGAGATTGGGGGAATATTTATTTACAGCCCCCACAACTTTGGATTACCATTTTAAAGCCCAACCCCAAACCATTAGTTACAACCCAATTATTACCCAACTATTATATAGCAAAAGACCCAAAAACCCCTACTAATTCCAATCCATACAGTGAGCAACCCAAACCAAAAACAAAAGACCCATATAGGGTTTCGATCAAACCCATCGATGCCCTCCTTCCCCTTCACTGTGCTGCACCCCAACGAAGCCATCACAGCGCACCACCACGGCCACCATTGTTTCTGCACCATTGTTGCTGCATCGATGCCCTCCTTCCTCTGACGAAGCCACCATTGTTGCTGCATCGCTGCATCGTTGCTGCATCGCTGCTTCATCTCCGTTTCTGCAGCCCACAGGATCGACGAGAAGAGATCCACCACCAACAGCCGCGTTCATCTCCATTTCTGCAGCCCACCAACAACCTCGTTCATCTTCATTCTCGGTGGACCTTCGCCTCTCCACCACCTTGATCTCCGACGGTTCGTGCTCCAGGTTCGTACACCGGAAAACTGCTGCTGCATATTCCAATCTCGCCACCACTACATCCCTCCTCACCCATGGCTGCAACAGCAATGGCCAATCTCTTCCCTCCTCCCCCTTCCTGTACATCGAGCCTCCATTCACCACGGCCATTACAGATCCACCCTCGTCTCAACACGATTCACACCCACCATCTCCACCTCCACCCCGATCTCTTCCCCGTTTGCGAGCCCAGATCCGCCTCCCTCTCCCGTCATCGCTGCTTCACCGCCATCATCGCTGTCCAGCCCAGCAGGGACTAGCCCAGAACCTTCCTCGCTGTAGAGCCATTCTCGCGCCTCCAGCCCAGAGCCTTCCTCGCTTCAGATGTGGTTTAGCCGTACATAATTGTCCAGACAAAATGGTCTGGGGTGGTCCAGCCCATAGTGGGTTGATTTCTAGTTGGGCTAATAATTGTCCAGACAAAATGGCCTGGCTTCTTTTTGTTTTTTCAAAACATAACTAAGTGTATTTTAGAGAAAACGGGCCTATGTACAGCCCTATGGACACATACTTGGACAGCCTTTGACAAAAATGGGTTTCTGTACAGCCCTAGTGTGCAACATTTGACATGATAGATATGGATATATACAAAACACAAAAATTATGTACAGCCCTAAGTGTATTTGGACTATGTAACAAAGATTTAAAACCCTTTAAAAAAACAAAAAACCAATAAAAAGTCTGGATCTATGTGTACGGGTCTATCCGTATATAGAAATAATAAAAAACAAAGTGCTGAAAAAAAAAAAGGGTAGAATTGAGAAAAAACCAACCAAAATTTGAAACTAGGCTTTATTTAGAACAAATTTCTAACTAGGCTTTAAAATGGGGTTGAGAATGGATTTGGGCTCTATTTTGAAGTTTCTTCGGAGAGATTTGATAGGTCTGAAAAGATTCCCATAACTTAAGGGGCGGAATCACATCAACTCCAGGACCATTACTTCTTCTTTAAACTCCATTATTCTTTTTTCTTTTGGACGAAAAAGAATCCATTTTCTCCTTTCTTCATATTTTAATTTGAGACTTGAGCACATAACAAAAAGCTCTTCCTGCCAAAATCAAATCCTTGTATTAATCATCAGTTCATCAGGTACTCTGCAACCTCATACTGTACATTGTTGTTGAATCAAACTAGAATCATCAATCTTTACCAGCTTGGCTTCTAACATAATATATCTTCTTTATCTTTTTACATTCTTACAGCTTTTTATATGTAATGTTTATTATCGTTTCGTTTTAGAAGTTGTAGGGATTAGCAATAAATCACCAACAGTAAGCTGCTTTTGACTGTATGTTGCTTTTAGTAAAGTTCAAACTTCAAACTTATATTTGTCGTTCATTCACGGTGACTCATTTACTAAGTACATATATAAAAGCCTTGGACTAGGAAACAAGCCAATAACGTAACACATATAAAGTTGTTCACTTCCGAATCATTGTGCAGATACTCACTCTATATCAACATAATGTCTAGAATAACTACTGTAGTACTTCGTCCTGGTAATAAGGTATGATATAACATCAAACTTATATATTTTATATTCTTTAACAACATTACGTTGCTTCTATTTTTATCAGATTAATTGATGCTAATATTTTCCCAGGATGCGGTTCATGTTATGAAGCTGAAACTCATGGTAGACAAGGTTAAAACCCGTGTTGTTTTTGCTGAGGCGGATTATGAATTCATGAATGTACTGTTTTCATTCTTGACACTTCCCTTAGGCACTATAGCAAAACTCCTTGGACAGGGCATTGTTGACATGGGGTCAATAAATCAAATCTATGCAAGCGTTTCATCACTTGAAGCAAACTATTTCCGTACGCCCAATATGTAAGACCATGCTGCTCAGTCCAAGAAATGCTGCAGAACTTCATTGCAAGAAGCTGAAGATTAATATTAATCCCTTCCCAGAGCATGCTGGGAAGTTGTACTTTTGTCATTTATGTTCTAAGTTTAGTGTTTACCTGGCAGAGCAGTGTGGAAACTGTAATAGGTTTACTATGGATGAGATTACAGCAATGGAGGAAAAGTCAAGGTCTGGGGATGGAGTATTTGTAAAGGGAGGGGCATCAAGATTTATAATAACTGATGATTTGCAGATATTTCCTTCTTCAACCGCTACTGTAATTGCATTGATTAAGGGCTCAGGGATTATTGATAGCCATCAGCTTGAGGAGAGGATTGTTGAAATACGGAGCAATGAGGTAACCACTAGACTTTGTGACATTCCTGGTTCAAATTTTCACTTTGATGATTGTAATTTTCTTTTATCAATATTCTTGACATTCTAGAGGAAAATGCTTGCGCATCTTAAGTTCTTAACCAAACTACTAGTTCAGGCAAGAAGTTTTGCAAATTAAAAAGACTAGCAAGCTTAGACAATAAGAACCAGTGTCTTGTTACATTTGACTGTAATCTGTTGTAATATATTGGGTTAATTTCCTTTTTTTAGCTTTTTTTTTTGTTAGGCAGGGTTAACTATATTGAACTTCTCAAAAACCTACACTATTACAAGTGTCTAATCTCATAATAACGAAACATGTTGCATCACTAACATGAGCACTTAAGAACAAAGCTATATTAATTGCATAGTCATCCCCTAGTGTGCACATAATTAAAAAATTACTTATTCACCTTGGAATTGCAAAATTTTATATCCCTATCTACATACTACTATATATTACCAACTGTAAAATATCCACATCAGATGGAATAGCCGAGGAAAAGACCCTCCACTTGGCGTAATAGTTGTTCTGCCCTATCTATTTGCACCTAAAGATATTTCCCTAAATTAATAGTTGTTGTTAGCATGACTCTTTCCTCTCACTAATCCATGATTTGGCTTAGGTAATCCAATTGCTGAGATTTTCATTATTATCCACCTCAACTTTCACAAATACATTTCTGCATAAGCAATTTGTCACAGATACAGTCAAATTTGCATCCATTGAATCTGAGAAGAATACGAGCACTCAAAATTCAAGTATGACCCTGAAGCTTCTAATTAGCAAAGTTGATAAAAGAATTCTGTATGCAGAGGCTGGGGTTGACGTAGTAGACTATATTTTCAGTTTTCTTACCTTTCCTTTAGGGTCAGTCATAAAGCTTACAGGTGAGTCTTCCAGACTTGGATGTACAGATAATTTGTACAAGATGGCTCAACAATTGAGCACCACAAATTACATGAAGTCAGACGGGTACACGGCAATGTTACTCTCTCCTAAATTACCTCCACATTTCGGTTTTGAAAACCATCCGCTTCAAATGAATGAATATATGCAGTTTCAGTACGATACTAGATCATGTAGAATTAAAATTGTAGAACAAGGAATATTATGGGGTAGTTCAGCTGTATTTGTGGATACCAAATCTTCAATTAAAGAACCAGATAGTGGGAAAGGATACTTAAAGGACCCTGCAACATTCATGATTACAGATAATTTGGTGGTTACACATCTTTCCCCTATAACATGCCTTTGTCTGCTAAACGAAATGAATGTCTCCATTAACAATGTGGAGGAGCGTTTAGTAACCATTGGAAAGGAAGAGGTATGGCTTATATTTGCTTATTTGAGTTTTATATCTAACAATTTGCACACATAATGTACTTATATTATACAATATGAAATGCTACACCGGAAAGAAATTAATATCCATAACTCATCCTTAAGATTTGCTTGCAGACATTGAATATGCTAAAAGCTTCCTTACTCTCCAAATGTGTCCTTAGTGATGTTTTCGGCTGGAGTTTGGAGGGATCCATCACCAGAGGTTATAAAGCTTAAAGTATGAGAATTGTGGCAGATGAAGTTGGTTTACATTTGACAAGCATTAACATGACTTCTTTTTGCAGTTCTGTTTTGTAATATTTAAACTTGTTTGCTTGGTGAGACATATACATTGCCTTGTCTGGCGGTTGCTCAAGTTGGACTAGATCCAACTAGTTTTCTTAATCATGTGTTTTGACTGCAATATCATAATGATTCTAAACTTAATCCCAAGAATTTATCTATAAACAACGAAGCAACAAAATAAGGAGAAAAGAAAAGAAGATAAATATCAAATGCGTCTTTTCTTTTTAAATAAGGTCACCCAAAATCAATGAGATATACTGATTGACTTATAAAGTTTTGGAGACTAGATTTTTTTTAAAGGAATCGGAGGAATCTTTTTTTAAAAAATTACTAAAATAATCAAATATTAAAATATCTTTACTAATCTTAAAAAGATAAAAAAAATGATATCACTGTTTATCTTTCTCCACTACCTACTTACCTTCAACCTCCCGTCGACCACCGGTTACCTGAAATAATATAGAGTATTAGAAAAAAATGTAAAGTATTAGGAAAAAAATATGAATTATCAAAAATAAAACACATAGCATTTATTCAAAAGTACAGAATACTCTAAAAAACATAGAATACTCCATAAAAAAAATTTGTAAAAAAAAAAAAAGATAAAATTTTATTTATTCATTATAAAAGATAAAGTATTCTATAAAAATAGTAGAGTACTTTATAAAAAAATAAAAGGAGAGTATTACTTTATTTTTCTAACAGCTAACTAAGACTAAGAAAATAACGAACTAATCATGGCCGCCAGTAGTAAGTCTCCGGCAAGCTATCTTTCTCCTTGATTGAGTGGAGTTTCCAGTGAGTCTTTAACCGTTTTATGCTTGGGGAGTGATATGGTTAGGATTGACACTAGCCTAGTGGAATTTAACACTTTTACGGAGGCTATATTGCTACTCCTTTATTGGATAATGAAGTTAAATCATTTATGGAAAAGAATGTAATCAATTGAATGCCCAACAAGTATTTGTGAAAAAGCTATAAACAAACTCACTTGAAGAAAATGTCTCTTTCAAGAGTGCAGGTAATCACATAGCTAGCTTACTTACATGAAACACATTATGCATCGTGCATGAATATGGTCAGGTACTTGGTCTCTGATGTGAGCCCGGGTTTGACCCAATTGGAGAAAGAGGATGAAAATAATGCGGATTATAGTGTTCTGCTTAATAATGGGAAACCTTCAGTTGCATGGAATTTCGATACTACAACGGTCGAGGGAGAAAAGCTACAGTTATTATAGAGCGATGTTTTGACAATTGAACAAGCTTTCGTTCACGCTAATAGAATATTTGTTGCATCAAATGCAAGGCTTTTGGACACTCCGAGGAGAAATGCTTTTCTAAGACTAAAATTCAAACGAGGAGTCCTATTTTGTACACAGAGAGCAACGTATCTGTAGTTGTCCCATATAATCCACCTCTAAGCTGAATAATGGACTATAGTAGGCTCCAAAACTAGACCCATTAAAGTAGTTACATCTCATGACAAGAAAACAACAACAGACAACATATAGTTGTAATTGTGTTTAGGAAGAACAATCCAGAAACAAAAAATATGCATGGAAAACAATCTGGGAAATAATGACTTAAAAGAGAATTATAAAGGTTACATGAAAGCTTGGAAGTATACTAAAGATTACGACCCAAAACTAGCAAAGTTGTGGAATCACACATGGGATTTCCCTTATTATCGTGTAGCAGAATGCTTGCAAAGAAGCCAGAAGTTGCAGAAAGTTGTATAATAGTGGCAAAATTGCGCAGTAGCAATGTGGGGTTAATGAATTTATCACAACAACTTTAGTTTAAAACTTGTAGGAAAATTGACAACTACAGTAGAGCTCTAAAACAGTCTACGAATGAGATACGACTAGTAAAATCAATAATTTAGAGGGACAAGACAGAATACAAATGAAGAATGGTCGAATGTCAACGCTTCCGGGGAAAGAGCATATCGGGGAATTTTTGGGTAAATTGGATAAAGAGTATGACTACTCGGAAATGGATTTTGAGAAAGAAGCTCTATTTGTGGTGAGGGTTAGTAAAACAACTAATAAACGAGAAGCAAATGGTAACAAGAAAATACTAGAAAGGCGAGAAAAAAACACGTCCCTAGAGAAATTATTGGAGGGTTAAAGGCGCAACATTTGGAAGCACAAACAAGTAAGAAACCCACAAAAATATTTTAATGATCATAACAACATGGAACACGAAGGGTTTAGCTTCACCGTTTAAGAGGAGAGGGTAGTTAGGCTCATTCAGAGAAATTTTTTTGATATTTTGGGAATCATGGAATAGGAGTGCTCGAGATAGTGTAAATAACTTTATGCATACAATGTTACAAGGGTGTAATCACATGCAGGGGCGGAGGCAGGGGGTTCGAGGAGGGTCCATGGCCCCGTCTCCTGGTTTTCCAAAAAAATTATATAACTCTTATTTAAAAAAAATTATGAGTAATTGATACAAAAAAAAAAAATTAGAATCTTCATTTGCCCTCCACACCCCCCCCCCCCCCCCCCCCCGCCCCCCACCCCCCAC
This sequence comes from Nemophila menziesii, assembly GCA_029959085.1. Taxonomy (NCBI): domain Eukaryota; kingdom Viridiplantae; phylum Streptophyta; class Magnoliopsida; order Boraginales; family Hydrophyllaceae; genus Nemophila; species Nemophila menziesii. The sequence continues at coordinate 1,672,440 of JARWIR010000089.1, forward strand.
ACCGTACCCCATCATCTATTTTTATATGATTTTTTAAAAAAAAATTACAATAAATATATGTTATTTTGTATAAAAAAAGAAATTTATAGGATAATTAATTAAAAAATTAATATCAAGATTTATATTTCAATCTTTACACAATATAGGGACTTATAGTGCAATTTTATATAATATAAGGACTTATTTTACAATTTTTGCATAATATATTGACTTATAATGCAAATTATGGAGGGGGACATCCTTGGCCCCCCTATAAAAGATTTCTGCCTCCGCCCCGATCACATGGATAAATTTGATCTAATTGATAATGGGAGGGTCTTCCTAGTTTGGGATCAAGACAGAGTCAAAGTAAATATACTCTTGACTACACTTCAAGATATGCATTGTAACGTTGTATGTAAGGTAACCTCTATTAGCCTTTATACTTATTTAATATATGGTTTGAATGGAAATATTTAGAGAAGAGAGTTGTGGAAAAAATTATTTGATCATGCTAATACATTTGATGTTATGTGGCTTTTATTGGGAGACTTCAATAAAATATTAGCTCACAATTAGAGGAAAAGTGAAAAGGTAGTAACAATGGGAGACTATAATGAATTTTCGGATTTTTGTAACACACTTGGTGGTGGGGAAAAAGGTGTGATAAAATAATAAATAAGATAAGAATAAATGACACACACCCTTAACAACCACGGAAAACTCACTGCAAGTATTACATATCGTTTACAATTTTAGTTAGTAAGTAAAGTTCATTCACATGGATTTAATTGGTTATATCTACTTGTGTATATAAAGAAGTGCTTACTTGTTGAATAAAAAATAAGAAAAGAAATAATATTTATTTAGGTTTCAGATTTAAAATATAATAATGAAAATAAATACTTACTAAAATGAGAAATATAATTTAGGATTGCTAGCATGCACTTATCATTTTAATTATAATTCTAGTTATAAGGGTGATTAAAACTCGTAGAGTAAATAGTCATGATTCTATATTCCTCCTAACCCCATTCCGGGTGGAATTAGGTGGCAACCTAACAATTACCAGGAGACTTGGGTAAGGGGACCTTGCGCAGTGATCGGTGGTTAAATGAAACCTCAGTGACTATCTAGTTAGGCAAGCCCGCCAGGGTCACTTCCGCACACTAGACGTTTATGTGGTGTTTCAATAATTGGACACCCTTTCCGGTGACCATCCAACTATAAAAAACAATCCTAAGTCCTAACGTGATCAAGGTTAGGGCTGGAAATAAGTCAAAGCACATAAAACAAATGTATAAAATAAATCTACAACAGGTTGTTGTAATTGCCATATAAATATGAATTCCAGCAACTACGACCATAAAAGGGCTCATAACTCAAGATTGGTTAGGAATTTGGAAGAATGGTCTGAAACAAAGTTAAAAAGTCTTCCGAGACGATCAGTTGCGACTATTGGAACGCGTCAAACAGATAAGTATTGAAAGAGTTAAGGCCAAACCAATCATCAACATAATCTTACCTTTTCTATATTTTAGGGTTACGAATTTGAGTTGGGTTAGGAGTCCAATACTTATCTTCTACTCCAAGAAAACGAATTACGTCTTCCTAAACACCTATAAATACACCCTTAAACCATTGTAAACATGTCCTTGCTCAATGCCAAGTATAGGCTTAATCCTTACTTGTATTTTCTCAGTTATAAATAATAGCTTAGTCTTTAATTTAATATTCATCCTTAGTATCAAGCTATTCATCCAAGAAGCAAGCCGACCTATAGAGGAAGACAAGAAGCACGGAGTTGGAGAGTGACAAACTCTTCTTCTACATCTCTCCTTCTCTATATTTAGGGCAATTAGATATAGATTTGTAATTTTACCATATTTCTAAACTTTTATTCTGTAAGTTTTACTTTTAATTGTTGGGTTATTATTTTGTCTATATTCATTAATACTATTTGTTATTTTAATTTATTTGAGCTTGGCGTATATAGTTATTATGTGTTTTGACTTATTGTTACAGCCCTAGATTTGGCCAATCTTAGGACTATTCTTAGTTATTGACAACACCACATAATCATCTAGTAGTGACCCTACCTAGATAGCCATAAAGATTTGATTTAACCACCAATCTTTACTCAAGGTTTCTTTACCCAAGATCCTAGTAGTGGAGAGGTTGCTCCTAAGTCCACCATGACGTGGGTTAGGTAGAATATAGAATCCCGGTTAATATATAATGCTCAATTCACCATAAGATTAGAATAACTTAGTAATAGACTCATATTAGCGACCCTAATTTATCTGACTTACATTATTTATCTGCATTCTTATTTATTTATTTCATATCAGATAATTGTTCATCTTATTATATTTTATCTCAACATCTAAATTCATATACGCTAATTTTATACAAGTAGATCTAACAGGTTAAATCCTTGCGAACGAACTTGACTTATCATTAAAACTTGCAAATTATCTGTAATACTTGTAGTGAGTTTCTCGTGGTAGACAAGTTTGTGTGTCCTTTATTATTATCGTATTTATCTATTTACTTATCACACCTTTGCCCCCACCAGTACTATTTCCAGTGTGGCCTTACTTTCCTCTTCTCTTTCCTTTCGCTCTTGATCTCTTGTCTTGTCTTCCTCCCGATGGCTTGTGTATTTGGAAAGTGCTTCGGATACTCCATTGTCTTTCTCGCAATTGTGTATGTATCTGGAAAGTGTTTCATTCAGATCAGAAAGAGTTATCTGTAGCGGTTGTTGAATATTCCATCCTTGCTCTTGCTGATAATGATGAGATGGAGGTTGTTGAATGTTCTCAACCCACTGGTGGTTCCATGCATGTTCTTGTTGATAGTGCTAAGGCGATTGTTTTTGATTGTTCCTGATTCAATGGCTGTTCCATCCTTGCTCTTGCGGGTGTTGATAAGGTGGTTGGTAGAAGTTACTACCCGATTGCTGTTGTCTCGAAGAATCTTCCCCATAGTCAAATGGACCAAGATTTGGATAATGTCATCCATACATATTTAGTTAAATTTCTTGATCATTATCCTAAATAAAGAACCTGTAAAACAAAATAAAACAAATACAAGCGCAAAACCAAAAAATAAAATAAAGTAACAGCTAAATCACTTATAGATAACACCGTGGTCACACGCTACCGTCCCCGGCAGCGGCGCCAAAGACTTGGTGTCTCCTGGTGTGTGATAAAATCACACCCCTAACGAGGAGGGACACAAACCGCAAGTGTACGAGTCGTCCAAATAATAATCCGGTAAACAGGAATCAATCTCAGGGACGGATGGATATCACTTAAGATGTTATGCAATAAGTGAGGATAATTGTTATATGACAAGAAAATAAATGATAGAATATTTGTTAGGTTTTGTTTATAAACTAAGACGCAAATAGTTAAAGTACTAAATTAAATAATGCAAATGAATAAACGCAAGTAAAATAAAAATGAGTAGATGCAAGGATGAGAAAGGTACTTGAGTCTCGCAAGGGGTCCACCTAATCAATTTAATTAACGTAATTGAAAGTCCTAGAGGGGGGGTGAATAGGATTACTAATAAGATTAATGCCTAATTAAAAATCTTTTGGACAATAATAAGTTTAAGAGAAAACTTCTAAGTCAACTAATATAAATCAAACACTTAAAGGATCATGCAATGTAAAGAGTAAGGTTTGATATAAAAGTATAACTAGTGAAAAGCTAATCCAATATCTTAAACTACTCTAGAAGACTACATGTTAGATATACTAGATAAACAATTCATGCAAGCATATAATCAAACATATAGAGTGCGGAAAGTAAATAGAGTAGGGATAGAAAGATACACACGATTTATAGTGGTTCGGTTTCCCTACATCCACTACCTAAGGAAGCCTCCTTAGGATTTCAAGCTTTTCACTAAGCTTCCGTGTCTCTCTTAACCGGGTCGAGAACACAATAACCTTTACAAACTCTTCGATAACACGAAGGACACACCACTTGCGTAATCACAACACAAGGACACCAAGTATACTCCCTATACTTGAATTCTCTCTTAATCTATCTATTACAAGACCTAGACTTAAGAGGATAGCAACAAAGTGTTTAAAGGTTTGCTAATTAAAGCTTGTATCTAAAACTCCTAAAGAGTGGATATGACTATAAGCTTGTTTACTCCTTCTTGAGTGGATAGAACCTTGTGGCTTAATTGATTAACTCCTTGAAAGGATTAATAAGCACACTAAGATTGAATTTGACTATGTATAGCTCTTGACACCTTCTTGAATGATAGCAATTAAGCCCCTTAATGTTTGTAATTAGTTGGTGTAGTTGTAGCCTTCAAAGAGCTTCAATTTATAGCAGAAAATAGCTCCCAACGGTCATAAGGTTTGAGTCTAACGGATCTATTAATCTCCCAACGGATATATTTCTTATGACTTGGCTTTTGTGCAGAAAACCCTTCTTTGCGGTATACCGCAGCGGTGTACCGCGCTTCAGTGTTTAATTTTCTTGCTTACTGGTCGGGCTAGTCCTCTATACCGCGCCCTGGTCCGCGCTTGGTCCGGTATACCGTAGCGGTGTACCGCGCCAAGTAAACTTTGAAGGATATGTCTTGGATCAATAATTCTTCTTCACGAAAGTTGTTGTAAACATTATTTTAAGAATCTTTGAAGTTGAACACTAAGGTAAATTCTCAATAAACACAAAGATACGGTTAATAGCATGAGAAAAAGATTCTTAAGATAAAACAATTAAGTTAAACAACATGATAATGAAAGAGCTTTTTGATGAAGTAGAGTGCAAGAAAGAATGTTAAAAACAAGAGAAAATAGCACACTAAACACAAGAGGATTTGTCATATTAAAACACCTAATTAGGGAGGCTATATGCCAACAATCTCCCCCTTTTTGATGATGACAAATCCTTCACTAAAACACCTTAGGAAGGATATAAAAGATTAAGCATTTATGAAATAAAGCTCCCCCTCACAATAAGCATGCATTTGTGAGTTTTAAAAACGTGCAAGTTTTTGAAAGTTTTAGTGCACATAAAATATCTCCCCCTTTGTCTTCATCAAAAAGACGGGGTAAAAACAACTAAGAGTAGAAGAGCAAAGACAACTCGAGTGAATAGATTTTTAAACAATGATAGAGAGAGTGTGCAAGAGTTTTAGATAAGAAAACGATTTTAAGAAGGTGATGCACAAAGATAGATAAGAGTAAAGGATAGAGATATTTACCAACTCCTTGATTGATACATGTTCATTTCAAATGCTTTCTAATGACACAAACAATTAGTAGCAATATAAGAAATAAAAGATTAGTAAGCATTTGAGTTTTTAAAATTTTAAACAAAGTCTCCCCCTTACAAAGTGCATAGATTTTGTTTTAATTTTGAAAAAGTTTGATTGACAATTTTACCCTAAAAAGAACACTTGAAAACATTTTGAAGAAAGTTTAGGGGTAAAATGTATTTTTTGAAAAACAAGGGGTCAAGATGTATTTTTCAAAACTTTGGGGTCTAAACGCAATTTTGAAAAAATCTATTTGGGACCACAATGCAAATTTCAAACTTGTTAGGAACAATGCTATAGAGAGCAAACTATAGGGACTAAGAAGCAATATCAAGAAGTACCTATAACATCAAAGATCATGTTAGCAACATAAAGATCAAATCAACAAAGATAGGCAACTAACAATCAAGATAAAAGCAAGTACCAATTATCCAAATAAAACATTTAGCATCCTAACAAATAAAGCAACGTAGCAAAATCCTAGATGTCCAAAACACGGACCCATAAAAACTTAAAAGCATAAACATCCATAAAACAAGTTCTAATAAAAAAACCACATAAGCAATTAACGACTCATAAACCACCAAGAAAGATTAAAAACATGAATTCAACCACCAAACACCAAGCACCAAATACCAAACCACGATGAATCAACGGTTATCACGAGGAGATCGACTCCTAGATCTTCTACCATTCCCAATATCATCACGAATGCACGAAACATCACCTTTTATACATGAGAGCTCATTCGCAAGATTCCCAATCTTTTCTTCCAAAACCCCAAATTTTCTTTCTATTTTATCTTCCAAAGCCACAAATTTACTACCTATATAATCCATAAAACGAGACATAGCACTTTCGAAACCGGATGGATTAGGAGGGTTAACATTGATGGGTTGGCTAGGAGTGGGCTCATTTGGATTTGGGTGTTCTTGATCCGGGTTTTCTACTAAAATTAGAGTCTCAAGCATTGGACCATCGTTGCGCTTTCTAGCTTCAAGAATACGATTACGAATAGTGACATCCGAGATACGATTAATAGTGGAGATCGGAACATAAGTGTTGTTATAAATAACAAATTTCATTCTAAGAATCGTGAGATAATCGAAATTCCAAGACTTATTCATAGGTTTTACACTAGTCCCTCCAAAAGAAATATCATTTGCTTCAAAGACTTTGGATAGAAAAATACCGTAAGGGACTTTATCCCGAGAGGCACGAGCGTGATTCATCCATTTTAGCATAATAGCAATGATGTTTATCGGTTGTTTGGAGAAGATCAAAAATAGAAGATAAGCTTCATACGGGATAAGTTTGGCATCATGCTTATCTTTCGGAATAACGGCCGAGATAAGAAACTTGTGGGCCACGATAAATTCCGGGTCAAAGTTACGAATATTCCAATTTCCATCCGCAATAACCATTCTACTATTAACGAACTCATTTACTTCATTTTGAGCAACAATATCTATATTTGAATTATCCCAACCACTTGACCAAAACCCGCTAAAACCATCCGAGGGTACATCAAATTTAGAACACAAAGCATTCGATTTTAAACGAATAACGGTACCCGATACAATTGATTTAACCGAAGTATTAGCATGATTAAATTCAAAATTCGTATAAAAATCTTCGATTAACCCGGTTGCCAAATGACTACCCGAAAAAGCAAATATCTTATGAAATTTTTGAATTGAAAAGAGATTAAAGAGAGAGTTTTCACCGGAGGGAAAAGCCGAGGGGCAAATAGTTCTTCCCGGTAGAGCATCGAATGGCCGGAGTGGTGGTGGTGGTGGTGATGGTGACTTCGCCGGAGATGGCTCACGGTGGCGGCTTGAGGAGGCTCCGGTGGAAGCCTTTTTCTTGTTAGCAATCGATTTTGTTCTAACCATGGTGGAAGATTAAGTGGGTAATGAAGTAGGAAGAAGGAGGAGTGATTTAGGTGGTGAAATAGAGTGTTTTTGGTGGTGGAGCCGGAGGGTTTTTGGCCGGAAATCGCCAAGAAGGAAGAAGGAGGAAGATGAAATGAAGAAGTGAAGAAGAATTGCAGAAAAACGGGTTCTTAAACCTGTCAAACCCTTACGTGCGGTGTACCGCGGGATTCGTCCGGTGCACCGCACGAGTCCTCGATTTGCACAATAAAAAAATACCCGAAACACACTCGAAACTTCCCCAAAAGACTCGGAATGATATAAAATAATTTTGAGCATCTTTGTTTTGAAAAGAAGAGCCAAGGGGAACCTAAAAACACATGTAACAGTTATTTTCACAAAAGTCCCTAAGTTTTCTAAAAGGCAAAAAGACCCTATGCAAGAATGAAGCAAAACAAAAGCATGAAAAAGGTCAAGAACTACAAGATAGCATCACAAGTTGATAAAACACATAAAACACAATAAACACATAAATAAAAAACACAAGAGAGGAAAGAATATCACCGTATTTTCCTTTTATGAGGTTTGAACGTCCTTTTGCATAAAATTCCATTTTCTTGACGCTCAACACCTTCAATGCATATTACTATGGTAACCGAGGTGGAATGGATCCGGAAATGTTGTTAGCATTTGTCACGATCCATATTGGTTTTTCCCATGAAGGTATCAAAGATCCACTAATAAGTTGTTCATGATAATGGCATGTAGAAGCATGATGACCGGGTTTACCACAATAGTTGCAATAACTTCCTTTTTGAATAGAATAACCATGTAGAGGTTTTGAACAAGAAGTTTCCCCATTTTTTTCAATATCCAAATTTTCACTAACATACAACTTTTCTTTGAAAAAATCATTTGGATCAAAAGGAGTGACATTTGAGAAAGGATGATTTTTTAAAGCATCAAGAGCAAGGGAAAAAGCTTCATCCAATTTTTTAAAACCTTCTATGTTTTTCTTCAAAGGATGTTTCCATTTATTAAAGATAAAAATGCTTTCAAAACATGGGTTTTTAGTATTTCCAAGAATATCATCCAAGGTAATAAAACATTTAAAACAATTCTTTAGCTCAATATTACCCTTTTTTAACATGAGATTATTCAAATGGATTTGAGAATCAAGAATTTTGAGAAGAGATGAAATTTGTCTAATATCACAATAATTATAAGGAAGAGATAAAGAGTTAGGATAAAGTGCTACCTCATGATTAGGTTTAAAATCGTTGTGAGATTCATTATGGATTGAGACTTCTTCTTCTTCATTATTTTCGACAATTCCATATATAAACTCCAAACGATTCCAAAGCTCTTTTGCGGTTTTACAATCTAACATTTGTGAGAAAATTTCTTCGGAAATTCCACGAATGAGAGTGTACATTGGTTTTGCATTTTGAGTGAGCTTAGCCTTTTCCTCAATGGTGAGTTCATCAAAATCTTTTTCTTCTTGATTTAGCTTGAGAACTCCTTGTTCATTTAACTCTTCTTTATAAGGGATAAATGGACCTTCTTTTACAATTCTCCATTGATCGGGATCTTCGTTTTTGATAAATTCCTCCATTTTTGTTCTCCAAGCAAAATAGTGAGTTCCTACAAAAAGTGGAGGACGAGTAGAAAACGAACTCTCCAAAAGATTAAATTCCATGTCGTTTACTCTACTAACGATTAAGCTATTCACGTAGAGTTAGGCTCTGATACCAATTGAAAGTCCTAGAGGGGGGGTGAATAGGATTACTAATAAGATTAATGCCTAATTAAAAATCTTTTGGACAATAATAAGTTTAAGAGAAAACTTCTAAGTCAACTAATATAAATCAAACACTTAAAGGATCATGCAATGTAAAGAGTAAGGTTTGATATAAAAGTATAACTAGTGAAAAGCTAATCCAATATCTTAAACTACTCTAGAAGACTACATGTTAGATATACTAGATAAACAATTCATGCAAGCATATAATCAAACATATAGAGTGCGGAAAGTAAATAGAGTAGGGATAGAAAGATACACACGATTTATAGTGGTTCGGTTTCCCTACATCCACTACCTAAGGAAGCCTCCTTAGGATTTCAAGCTTTTCACTAAGCTTCCGTGTCTCTCTTAACCGGGTCGAGAACACAATAACCTTTACAAACTCTTCGATAACACGAAGGACACACCACTTGCGTAATCACAACACAAGGACACCAAGTATACTCCCTATACTTGAATTCTCTCTTAATCTATCTATTACAAGACCTAGACTTAAGAGGATAGCAACAAAGTGTTTAAAGGTTTGCTAATTAAAGCTTGTATCTAAAACTCCTAAAGAGTGGATATGACTATAAGCTTGTTTACTCCTTCTTGAGTGGATAGAACCTTGTGGCTTAATTGATTAACTCCTTGAAAGGATTAATAAGCACACTAAGATTGAATTTGACTATGTATAGCTCTTGACACCTTCTTGAATGATAGCAATTAAGCCCCTTAATGTTTGTAATTAGTTGGTGTAGTTGTAGCCTTCAAAGAGCTTCAATTTATAGCAGAAAATAGCTCCCAACGGTCATAAGGTTTGAGTCTAACGGATCTATTAATCTCCCAACGGATATATTTCTTATGACTTGGCTTTTGTGCAGAAAACCCTTCTTTGCGGTATACCGCAGCGGTGTACCGCGCTTCAGTGTTTAATTTTCTTGCTTACTGGTCGGGCTAGTCCTCTATACCGCGCCCTGGTCCGCGCTTGGTCCGGTATACCGTAGCGGTGTACCGCGCCAAGTAAACTTTGAAGGATATGTCTTGGATCAATAATTCTTCTTCACGAAAGTTGTTGTAAACATTATTTTAAGAATCTTTGAAGTTGAACACTAAGGTAAATTCTCAATAAACACAAAGATACGGTTAATAGCATGAGAAAAAGATTCTTAAGATAAAACAATTAAGTTAAACAACATGATAATGAAAGAGCTTTTTGATGAAGTAGAGTGCAAGAAAGAATGTTAAAAACAAGAGAAAATAGCACACTAAACACAAGAGGATTTGTCATATTAAAACACCTAATTAGGGAGGCTATATGCCAACAGTAATCGTTCAATATAATCGGTATTATTATACTAGTCAGGATTCTAATATCTCCTAGCCCCATGTCGCGTGGACCTAGGAGCTATCCTAAAGTACTATAAACCCCTGTATGGGCAAATATGCCTCTTCGGATCTGAATTTTTTACCTCTTTGCCTATGTAACTAGTCAAGCAAATTGAAGAAAAAATTGAGAGGTGCTGAATAGTGAGGTCTAAAGGCCTAATTATAGTGGAGAAATCGGACTTTGCTCTTTTCTTTAAAGGAAATAGGTTAAATGAAATAAAATCCCAATGCTAATTTGTAATCCCGTAACTTATGTACATCTGTTAGTAAAACGGCTTTAACATTTGGCTAAGGCTAAATCAGTGGCTAAGTATCTCAAAATCACTTCATTCCAGTCGCAAAATCTTCCTGACTCAAAGATGCAAATTCCTTATTCACGACACTAAGGCTAAATCAGTGGCTAAGTAGCTCAAAAACAGCGATTTGTAACGGCCTTCCAGATTTCACTCTCCTTAATAAATTATCCGGATCATCTTTTCTCGCCTTTGACTTCTACGCTCGATCTAAGACTTTAATTTCCGTTTCTCCTGCTTGTATTGGTGCTCCATAGCATCCACGAACATAAGAACTTTACACTAAAAACAAACAAATTAACGCATAAAAGCTCAAAAACGCAAATAATACAATTCCAAAGGGAGAAAATGCAATATAACCATATAACCAACTTGAGAAAATGCGAAATTTGACTATAAACTTAAAAATGATCGATGCGTGATACTCTTTCATGAAATCGTAAAGATTAAACAAAGAAGAAGGTGCATTGCTAAAGTACAACATAAATGGTGAATAAACTATTTCTAGTGCTCAACTAAATGACGTTTGTGTGTATTATTATAAGAGTTTGTTGGGTTCGAAGGCTGATATGGAAAATGTTGATTCCAAGGTTTTTGATTCGGGTAAATTTTTGAGAATGGAGCAAGGATTAGAGATGTGTAAATTGGTCTTTGATGAAGAAATTAAACATGTGATTTTTAGAATAGCAAATGATAAAACTACCAGACATGATGGGTATTCTTCCCCTTTTTCAAGAAATCATGGGAGTCAACTAGGTATGAACTAATACAAGCGGTACGTGGATTTTTTTTTCACCTCTAGTTTTTTACTTAAATTATTAAACATTACTATCATTTCTTTCATCTCAAAAAAAGAGCTTCCATTGAAATTTGAAGATTATAGGCCCATATCATGTTGAAATGTCATCTATAAAGCCATCACCATTATAATAACATATTAAACGAAACCAGTTTTGATCGATATTATAGATAAAACAAAAAATGCTTTGTCTTTGGAAGATCGATGACCGTGAGCATCCACCTTATGCAACATTATTGGGAGGGTATAATAGTAATAGTAGCTCATTGCGATGCACAATTAAAATAGACTTGTGTAAGACTTATGACTCGATTTCATATGAATTTCTCATGCGGTACTTAAAGGTATCAACTATCAGGGTAATTTTATAATGGCATGTGTAACAACTCCTTCCTATTCAGTGGCACTAAATGGTGAATTATATGGCTTCTTCATGGGAGAAAGAGTATCAAGGCAAGGTGATCCTATATCACCTTATCTTTTATTTTTTGTCTTGAATATCTATCGAGACTTTTGTAAAAGAATGCAAATTATGGATTCAAATACTACCCTGAATGTGAGAAATCTTAGATCATACATTTAGCAGTTGTCGATGACCTCATGCTATTAACTAAAGGCAGGGGCGGAGCCAGGGATTTTTTTAAGGGGGGGGGGGGGGGGGAAGGGGGTTTGGGGGCAACGGCCCCGAAATTTTTTTTCCCGCCAATATTTGCTCTATAAGTCTAAATATCATACAAAAATCGTAAAATACGTCCCTATATTAGGAGAAATTGCTCTAAAGGTCCCTATATTGTATAAATATTACAATATAAGTCTCGATATTGATTTTTCTAATTAATTTTGTTATAAGTTTCTTTTTTTAATATAAAATAATATATATTTTGTTATAAAAAATAAAATAATCTTATAAATAAATTAATTTAAAGCTTAATAAAATAAACTTTTAAAAGTTAGGGGGGGCCAAATCAAGATTTCTTAATAATTTAGGGGTTATCTACTTATAATTTTTTTTTTTTGAGATAGTTATAATTTTTTTTTTCAAAAAATCAGGGGGGGCCATGGACCCCCCTAACATACACATGGCTTCGCCCCTGACTAAAGGATAACATGATTTGGTAAAGATTCTTATTGATAGTTCGAAGTATATTGCTATATGCTAAGTGTTCAAGACTTCATTTAAATGTACTCAGATCTATTTTTTAAAGGTTTACGTGTCTGTCTTTCTCTAAACTTGGTATGGATTTTATCATTTAACAATTTTTTTACGTAAACCTTTCAATTTAGATTTATATCTTTTATATATGAATAATCATTATAGTAGATTGTTATATTCGATACTCCAAATATAGTGTTTGTCCATTTTGTAAATTGTATGGTAAAAATTTTGAGTCAAATAAGCATAGTTTCTTTGAGTGTGCGTTTGTAAAGAGTGTTTAGAAAATTATTAGAAAATGGTTGCGTATCAAAAAAATATGGGCACTATCTTGAGTGCCCTAAAATGGCTCAATAAGATAAAATCTCGAGTAAATTGGTGGGGAAATGCATGAAGAATTGCAGTTTTCGTTACTAACTATCATATATGGCTGATAAGAAATAATCTTGCTATGAAAGGTGAAACTCCCTTCAAGGAAAGAGCTATCAAGGAGATTAAATTGTGTACTTTATTTATTTTATTCGTGTTATACCCCCATCATACCTTTATGGATGATGGTAGCGTTTTGATTGTATCTCGTCAAAAATATATTAAAGAATATATTCGATAGTGACTACCTTAAACTTTCAAATTTAGGTAAATAATTATTATATAGTGTATACATTTTATTTTATTTTAATAAAAGTGTTTACCCTTCCCAAATAATAAAGATAGTGTGTATCAAGAAAGATTCTTTAGTCGGCTTTGCGGGTCAATGTGTTGCGAATTCACCTTTTGAGATAGAGATTCTCGCGCTTCTTTTTGGTCTTCATTTGGCAGTGGAACAGGACATTACATCTCTTCTTATCGAGACGGACTCGAGTGAGTTGCACGCGCTAGTGAAGGGCGGTGCGAACTCAAGGGTGCTCGTGGACGATAAGGTAAGGGCTTGCCGAGATATTATGGGGGCTAATAGTCTATTTGAGATGGTGTGATGCTACATGGAAGCAAATGGGTGCGCGGACTGGTTAGCTAAGTACGGTATGAACAGGGAGGAGGGGTCTATCACACTCAAGGACCCCCCCGAATGGCTTATGGCGCTGATTAACATTGGATAGGTGTGGCTGAGCTGTGCCTAGAACTGTATTAGATAATCAATAATTGGAGGTTTCCCTCCCGGTCGTTTTTAGACCTCTCTTGTAACAAAAAAAAGATTCTTTAGTAAGGTATTAATTAAAATGGTGAGGACCACTTTTTTTGAAAAATCACCTATATCATTTATGAAAAGTTATATATATTTAAATAGTAAAGACCACTTTAAGAAAAGTGACTTTCATTTATGAAAATTTATTTATATTATTTATAGAAAATAAGTTATTAATTAAAAAAAATTCAATGAAAACTTATTTATTGAAAACAACCTCTAATAAAATTATCATTTAAAACAACCACCACTTCCACCGCTATCACCGTCGCTACAACCACCATTTTTTTTAATATTCGGGCACCACCACTGACCATTACTGCCGCCACCAACACCATCACCACCTCCAGCGAGCTTTTTAAAAGAAAATACGGGCACCATCCCCGACCACCGCAGCAACCACTACCACCACCACTACTCTTTTGGGCAGTTTGTTTTTTGAAATTTTAGTTTAAAAACATTTCTGACACCACCACCGACCACCGCTTCAGCCACCACCACCTCCGACCAGTTTCTTTTTATCCGGCATAATATTTTCCCCAATTAGAAAATAAAATTCATTATTCGGAACAAATAATTCATTATTTTAAACAAGAAATTAATTGTTCGAAACAATAATTTTTTTACCAATGAAATCCTTGTTTGGAAATTAAATTTCTTAATCCGAACAATGAAATTCATGTATGCGTAATAGTTTTAATATTTCTAAAAATGAATTTTTTATTCGGAATAATGAATATCATGTTTGTACAAAAATAGTTTGCCAGAAAAGAAGTACATGGTTGCGGCAACAGTGGTCAGATGTGATGGTTGTAGAAATAAAAAAAAAATTGGCTAGTGGGGGTGGTGGTGGTGGTGGTTAAGGTGGCGGCGACATCGGTTGATTTTTTTTTTAAATTAAAAAAAAAAAAGTGGCCTGAGATGGTGGTAGTGGGTGCAGCGGTGGTAGAATTTTTTTACGAAAAAAAGTCGGTGTTGGTGGTGGTGGAGGCGATAGTGGTGCTGCAGCAATGTTCGATGGTAATGGTAAAACTTTTTTTAAGAAAATAAAAAAAAATTAGCGGATGGTGGTGGTAATGGTCCGGGTGGTGGTGAACGGAGGAGTTGGTGGTCCATATTTGTTTGATATTAAAAAGAATTAGATATTATACTAAAAATAGAGTAATGCTGGGTATCATTGAAAAACAATCACTCAAAAATCATCAATGATGTGGATTAGGGGTGAGCACGGTTCGGTTCAGATCGATTTTTTTCCGTAACCGAAACCGAAACCGAATCATTCGGTTTTTAAAGGGGTCGGTACCGAACCGAACGGTTTTCATCGGTTCGGTTTCATCGGTTTCGGCTTGCTATATGTTCGCTTCGGTTTTTTTCCGGTTTTTGTATATGTTTTATTCGATAGTTGGATATATTTTATTTGAGACATTTTATTTTCTAGAAAATCCATATATGAATTGTTTGATTTTCATGTTATCGATTCGTGTAAGAAATTCTATTTTTGGAACTCAAATATTATATAAGTCGTAAACGAATAATAATATTAAATATATATTTATAAAATTTAGTGTATACTTTATCTTCAACAAATATTAATAAACGAAGGATTTTTTAAATTATATCGACTCATGACTTATGTAAAAATAATTTGTATATTATAACATTTTTAGGGGCGATTCAGATCATATATGAACATTTTTGTTTTCAAAAATACTCCATTTTCTATCCCATTGTCATAATCTTTTAAAGAATATAAATTAAATTTTAGAATGTTTTAGTTTTTATATTTTTTTGGTTCGGTTTTTCGGTTCGGTTTTTCGGTTCGGTTTAGCATAGAAAAACCGTACCGAACCGAACTTTTCGGTTTTTTTAAACGCTTATACCGAACCGAACGGTTTTTTTGGTTTTCGGTTTTTCGGTTTTGTTTTGCTCACTCCTAATGTGGATCCTAGGTGGCCCAATCATGCAAGAGAGAGGAAAAAAGTAGTCATGAAAGAAAATCTCCATGATTAGACCACTCATGATCCACATCATAGGTAATTTTTGGGTGATACCCAGCGTTAAAATGTAATAGGTAAACTAATGATAATTTAGATATCGAAAAATAATTAAGACGATATTTTTTACAAATATTTAATTTACTGAGGAATTTTTTAATCAAGTAAATTATTACTGACATTTTTTTTATAATTTAGTATTTTTATTAGATTGTTTAAAAAAACTTTATAAAAAATACCCTAGTCATTTATATCATCCACCATCGTATTGAAAAAATAATTTTTTTTTGGACGGGTACACATTTTACAAAGTAACCAAAACTAAACCTTAACCAATACCAAGCTTCGAGAACATGTTAAACAGTCCATCAGTCGAAATAGATTCGTCAGTTGCCCTGTGCCTGGCTTCTTTTGCTAGACGATCAGCACCCGCATTAAACTTTCGGGGAATGTGTTTGAAAAAACTGGGTCTGTTTCCCCTGCCAGTTTATGAATTTTTCTGATCCACGGTCTAAGATCCCGTCTAACTGCCGACACTTGCTGTATACCTTGAATCAGGTCAAGGTTATCCGAGAAAAAGGTTTTCTCTTGTTGCGGCCATTGTCCCAATCTCTAACGCTTTGATGACGGCCAGAGCTTCACCCTCGGCAATGTTATTACACCCGACCGTTGTCATGTAGTTTACTCGCGATCCTTCGAATTTATTAATCTGAATGATCCCAATCCCCGTAGGGAGATGTGCCTGTGTAAATGAAGCATCACAAGTAAATGTGAGCGTTGTGGTGCAATCGAGATCCGGATTCCTGGAGGTCACTGTCGTAGTATTTTCGAGACTTGGGTTTTCGTTGTTGAACCAGTTTGATCTGAAGTGTTCCTTTATATGAGCGTTAGTAAGGCAGATAACTGCCTGTGGATCGATGTCAGAATTATTGTGTCGACTTTTCATTTTTGCCTTCCAGAGATTCCACAACATTAGCAGGATATAAGAGATTACAACTTCCTCTGTCACCCTCCTGCCGTATATATTTCAACCAGTTTTAAAAACCATTGGCCCACATCTAGTTCAACGCAGTCCACATGTATCTGTAGTGCCGATCCTGCCCATATAAGTTTTGAAACTCCACAATTTAGCAGAAGATGTTATGCTGTTTCCTGTTCCGCACCGCACCATTGACAGTTGCTTTGAATTTCGCACTTTCTTTTTTCTAAGTTTGTGCCTGTCGGGATTGCATTATTACACACTTTCCAAGAAAAGATTCTAACCTTAGTAGGTATGTTGGAGCCCCAGATTGTTTTCCAAAGTACATCTACCACTGGTATGCCTATTGATTGATGTGGTGCCTCGAACATTGCATGGTCGGTAAGAATTTTGTATCCCGTCTTCGTAACATAATCTCTATTCTTTGCATGTGGCCATAATAATTGTATATCAAGCTACTAAATAATCAAATCCTAAATAAGGTCTTAATTGTTTTAATAGCGAGTAGCTAAGTTTTGCCAAACTTTTATATATTTACCTTATATGTCATTCAATATGTCAAAATAGTATAGCATGATTGACTATGAGTCTATGACCTTCCATACCCTGCCAAAAGTCCAATCTAATATGGACCAAATGTCTCAATTTTATTAATTTTATTAATTTTCTTCGCTCACCGTTTCTTTTTTAGAAAAAGATAAACAAAACACGGTTTCTATTTTGGAACTATATGGACACTCCTAATTGATAAAACACCAAATATGACGCTCCTAAAGAAAAGGCAAGGAAATAGTGCCTACTATTGATATGGTCCCATAGATCTTTTTTTTGTTTTTTGTCAAATTATGGCCCCTAATTCAATATGGTCCAATATTTAGAATTATATCGCCCATTACTGACCCGAAACAATGTATTACAAGGAATGCTTTCATTCGACTGACGCAGGTAGAAATTTTAATCCAATTACCCAACCTTGGAGTAATTTTCTTAGTAGCTGGGCAGTATTTCTCCTCGTGATCAAAGAAACCACAACCATAACAGACTTGGCCAAGGTTTTCGAACTTGAATTTAATATTGTGTACCAAAGTTTCAGATTCCCAATACTTAAACCCAGGAAGAATAGGTTTGTTTAAATCCCAATCAACAAAGATACGGGTGAAAGATGTGTCTGAAATAACTTTCTCAATAGGAAGTTTAATATAATGAACTTTTCCAATAGCATTAAAAAATTCTCTGATGCTGTCTTCATTTAATACATCAATAGGAAGACCATAAATGCGCAGCCATAAAGTAGTGGATTTAATACGATTATTACCTGTCTTGGTCGGGTCACAAATAGCAAAATGCTTTCCAAAAACCGTCCAGGGTCTGCGATTCCAAACACTTTTTTTGTCCTTAGCATTCATAAATTTAATACAGAACTCATTAAAACCCGATTTTACTAACTGGGCTTCTTCAGAAAGCTTCCAATGTTTATTAATGTGAGCGTTAATCAAACCCATATTGAGCAGCTTCTTGTTTAAAAGTTTTCCATAAAGAATGTGAGATTCTTGGAGTTTATAATCAGAGTTATGCTTGGATGTAATCACAAGACTACCACTCTTTTTATTAGGGTGATTGGAGGAGAAAAACTCCATAGAAACAGAGAGGGAAGGACAGAGAAGAAGAAAAGAGAAGGGGAGGAGGAGAGAGGAGAAAAAGAACCTGAAAAAGTGAGGAGGAGGAAGACGATTGAGGTTGTTTAGAGGAGGAGGGAGGCTTTTTGGTGGTGGTGGACGGTAGGGTTTGTCTGCCTAGGGATTAGTCTTTCATTCGATATAATCCTGCTTCTTCTAGCAAAAACAGTAATGAAGGAAAAGCTGCTAATCTTAATACTTCACGAGTTATAAAAAAGAAGAGAAAAGATGTTAGAGAAGGAGAATTTCTCTTTTGGTTTTCTAAGTCATCGATCTGCAATGGTAATTTTATTATGCTAAAACCTAGTAGTTCCTTTGAATTGCTTGCTCAATATACTAGGATGAAAGGTATTTTTAGTAATGAAAAATCCGAAAGTAATGTTGCTACTCTATTTTTCAATTGTAACACTGATTGGAAGAAGAATGGAGAAGATAAGATGATAACAGAGGAAATCATCTATTTTAATGCTGAAAGGAAAAAAGTACCTACTGCAGTTCAAATTGTACCTAAGGATGTACCTTTTTCTATTGATTTTTTATTTGCAGATAAAAGGAATTTATGTCCTTGCCCTCAAGTTGTTTTTAATTCACCTACTAATGGAGAGGGTAACTTAGTCTTTTCACCTAACCCGGATTTCACGAGTGGGCCACAAAACTGTACACCATCTAACCCAGTCCTCTCTCCCTTACCAAACCCTATTATTACCCTGACGCCTATCAACCCCATCTCCGCCTCTACCGCCCCTTCTTCATCCCATCAAATCAACTCACCTAACTCAGCTTTTACCACCCCTATACAGAAAACAATACCTATACCTCCTCTACCCTCTTCGGTACCATTTACACCTACTAAAACTCCGGCGATAATAATTGTTCCTCAAACTCCTAAGAAAGAAACTCCGGCGGAAAAAGATAAGAAATATCTTAAATTTCTAGAAGAATTGATAAGTTCTCAAGAGAAGTCAAGGGCTTTTGGTATTAATTATAAAGCTAATTTTCAGTTAGCTAGAGAAATTATAAATGTTGAAAGAATTGAGAAAGAAAGATATATTAAAAGGATACGTATTTGGAGCTTTCGTACTAAAATTGAAAAAAGGGGTATTGAATTCGAGAAATTTCTGGATTTTAATCTAATCTCGAGTCTTAATACTCGCATTGAACACCTTCTCAGTCTTGAAAAGTTGAGGTACTCAAGCCTTGTTGCTGCTCCTAACGAGCTGGTAGCGGCTTATGAAGAAATGATCAATATTATCCGTACTTATAGGGTTTGCGAGATTGCCCCTCAACAATCTCTTCACCTTCAATGATGCAGATCAGCTGGAACTGTCAGGGGCTTGGCAACCCCTTGACAGTCCAGACCCTAAAGGATTTGTGTGCTAAACATAATCCTGAGGTATTATTCCTTACTGAGACTAAACAAAAACTTGCTTTTATTACTAAACTTGCTTCTATGTTGAATTTGAGTATTAAATTTCAAATTGACCCTGTGGGCATGGCTGGAGGGATGGTCCTTTTTACTAAAGAATCTATTAACATGAAAAATTTAAATGCTGATGAAAATTTTATTGAAACCATTATTACAGATGGCACTGTAGTTAAGTACATTTATGTGTATGGTGCCCCTTCTGAAGATAAGAAAAGTGCTGTTATAAGCAAATTTTATAACTGTTGTGATATAAATTTGCCTTACCTATTTTTGGGAGACTTTAATTCTATTCGTGATTTTTCTGAAAAATTAGGTGGTACCAAAGTTAATAAAAGAAGTATGAAAAGTTTTTGTAAATTTATTAACAACAATGCATTGGAGGAAATTCCAAGGCATGGCTGCTATTTTACTTGGTCCAATAGGAGAGCTGATGATAAATTAGTAAAATGTGTTCTTGACAGAGGACTTATTAATAAAAAATGGGCTGACCAATATCCTAATGCCTGGTTAGCTGTTCTTCCAGCTGTTGGGTCTGACCACTCACCCCTCATCCTTCATAGAGATAAACATAATAATGTTAATAAGAAAAGATTTTATTTTCAATCTTTTTGGACCACTGAGGTGGACTGTTTCAATATTATTAATAAAGTCTGGCTTGATAATGTCAACCTTAGGGGCATACCTATTAAAATTATGAATCACAAACTCAATATCACTAAAAGAAAATTAACCATTTGGAATAGAGCTAAATTCAATAACAATAGGAAAGTTATTGATAATCTGATGGGGAGGTTAAAAATCCTCTCTAATACTGTTACTAATGAGGGGGACTGGAATGAATATAATTTCATTCTAAAAAGTATAGAACAAGCATGGGATAGAGATGAACAATATTGGAAAGATAAATCAAGGGTTCTATGGCTTAGAAAAGGAGATAAAAACACCTCTTATTTTCATGCTAGTACTAAAAGTAGAAGGAAAAGGAACACTATTAAATTAATAAAAGATTCAACTGGTTCTTGGGTTGAGAAAGATGAAAATATAGCTACTGTTTTTACTAAATACTTTAACTCTATTTTTACTTCTGTGGGTTTGAGAAATTTTGATAATGTGCTTCAACTTGTTGAGCCTTGTGTTAATGATAATATGAATAACTCTCTTATTTGTCCTATAACCCATGATGAAGCTAGGTCAGCTATTTGGGAGCTGGGTCTGAATAAATCTCCAGGCCCTGATGGGTTTACTGGTTTTTTCTTTAAAACTTACTGGAATATTATTAAATTGGATGTGATGAGGATTATTAATGATTTTTGGAATAATAAGGCTAGTTTGGAGAATATTAATCAGACTTTCATAGCTCTCATACCCAAAAATGACCAACCTTCTGAGGTACATCATTTCAGGCCCATTAGCTGCACCAATTTTATTTATAAGATTATTTCTAAGATCCTGGTGAATAGACTAAAGCCAATAATGCCCTTTTTAGTGGATGAGAACCAATCGGGTTTTATCCCTGGAAGGAAAATACAAGAAAATATCATGATCTCTCATGAGATTATTACTTTTTTAAAAAGGAAGAAGGATACTAAAAAAATTACCTTGCTATTAAAGCAGATGCCAAAAAAGCTTATGAATTTATAGAGTGGGATTTTCTTGAACAACTTCTTACTAAAATGGGATTTCACACAAAATGGATTAATAACATAATGGAATGTGTTACCTCAGTAACATACTCTATTATTATTAATGGTAAGGACTACCCCCTTAATAAACCTACTAGGGGAATAAGGCAAGGGGATCCTTTATCCCCTTTTCTATTCTGCCTAGTCTCACAAACTCTTAATATTATTGTGAAGGATAAAATTAATAAGAATATGTTTGATAGTTTCAAAATTGGAAGGAATTGTCCCACCATTTCTCATCTGCTTTTTGCAGATGATAGTATTTTCTTTCTAAAAGCAGAGTTTAAGGATGTATTTACTTTTAATAATATGATGATGGATTATGAAAATGCTACTGGTCTTACCCTTAATAAGAGTAAATGTGGGGTTTTATTCAGCTCTAATACCCCTGCCCATATCAGGTACTTCATGACTAATAAACTGGACATGGAGGAAAAAGATTCTTTAGGATCTTATCTTGGCCTTCCTACTGATTGGAATAGAAACAAGTCCAGAGATTTAGACTGGATTATTGAAACAATTGTTAATAAAGTGGAGAACTGGAAAACTCTATTTTTATCAGATAGTGGGAAAGAAATTTTGATAAAATCTGTGCTTCAAAGTCTCCCTAATTACCTTATGTCAACCTTTTTACTTCCTAAAAATATTTGTAATACCATCCATAATATTATTGCGAGGTTTTGGTGGGGAAAAAATAATAAAAAGAGCATCCATTTTAAAAAATGGGAGTCCCTTTGCATTTCTAAATTCCATGGTGGATTGGGATTTAGGGATATTAACATTATGAATTTTGCTTTGCTTGGAAAACAAGCATGGTATATCCTTCATAATGAAAACTCTCTTATTGCGAGGCTTCTTAAAGGTAAATACTACTTTAATACTACTTTTTTAAACGCCAAGATTGGATATGCTCCTTCTCTCGGGTGGAGAAGCATTTTGGAAGGGAGAAAAGTCTTTGAGAATAATATCTCTTGTAAGATTGGTAATGGTGAAAAAATATGTATCCAAACTGATACATGGATTTCTAACTCTCATAAATGTATTAAACCTACTGATAATAATCTCACCTTGGTTAGTGACCTGATAAATAAATCTGATCTTACTTGGAATAAACCTCTTATTGACTCTAATTACCAGTCTATTGTTAGTGAAATTATTTGTAAAATGCCCCTCCCTACTGTTGCTTGTTCTGATTTTTTTATTTGGGACAGCTCTAAGGATGGGAATTATAGTGTTAAAGAGGCTTATCATTTACTGAAAAGTCAAAAAGATGATTGTTTGGTTCTTAGCTCACTGAATAAACCTTCTTCTAGTTATAACTTAGACCCATCTTTATGGAAAATTATTTGGGCCATGAATACTATTCCTAAAGTCCAAAACTTTATGTGGAAATGTTTTAAAAATATTCTTCCTACAGGGGAGATCTTATATAATAAACATTGTGTTAAATCTAAAATATGCAAAATTTGTAACTTAGAAGATGAGACTTTAGAACATCTTCTTTTTGCGTGTCCTTGGGCTCGCGCTACTTGGTTTGCTTCTCCTCTTTCTCTTCATACTCGTAATAACAGTACGAATAATATTGGAGAATGGTTCATTAAAATCACTGATTCATCAGTGACTAAAGATGGTAATTATAAAGGGATAGCTGAAATGATTAGTTATTTATGTTGGAATATATGGAAAGGCAGAAACAACTGTGTGTTTAAGGGTGTTCTGCCTGACCCTATATTTACTAGTCACATAGCTATGAAAGGTTACTTGGAAGCTAAAAATAATAAATTTCATCCTGATGATGCTAACTTGTGTTTTATTAAGATGAAGGATGAAGGTAATGATAACAATAATGATAATTATGCTGCTAAGCCGAATTTGGATAAGAATCCGTGCTCTAGTAAATCAAGGAATAAAAGGAAAAAAGTTAAATGGAAACCTCCTGTCCTAAATTGTTTTAAAATAAATACTGATGCTTCTTACTCATCTAGTGGTTGTGCTATTGGTTATGTTATCAGGGACCATTTTGGCAATTTCATAGGTGGGGAATCTAAGAAGATAATGGCCTCTAATGTAGCTGAAGCAGAAGCGCAAGGAGTTCTAATGGGGTGCGAAGCTGCTAGGAGTTATCCTCGAAGCTCTGTTACCATTGAAAATGATAATGCAGCTATATTGAAGCCCTTAATTTCTAGAATTCCTTTTACTAAATTTGATTGTTGTAATATTTATAAGTCTATTTTTGGATGTGCGGAAACGTGTAACCCTTCTTTCTCCCTTGTACCTCGTTTAGGGAATGTTGTGGCTGACTGGGTTGCTAAACAAACCCTTAGTGGTCTTTTGTTTGGTGACTGGGGTTTGCACCCCCCTGCCCAGTTAGTTAAGCTTTTGTGCCTTGACTTGCCCTCTTGTGGAGTCGGGTGAACTCTTTGTAATTCTTGTGACTTTATTATCTATCTATATATAAATGTTTGACAAAAAAAAAATTCGACTGACGCACTACCCAACAAATGTAAAGGGAATAAAGGAGGGGGTGAACATATTCAGATTTTTTTTTTTTTTTTTTTGGACAAATATTCAGAATTTCTTCTACAGGTTTTTATAATATTATGTTGTTTAGTGAGTTAGTTTATATTTTACTTATTCTAATTTAAAGTACAACAATTCTTGTAGCAACAAGATTTTTTTAGTAAATAAAGTTTTTATTTCATCAAATCAAGACTACAAACACTATTTACATCAATCTTATCTATATAACAAGAAATTCCAAAACTACCACAATTTATAAAGCAACTATTTTCTTAACAACTATCTTGTCGTCGATCACCGTTCATAGTCGTCTTCCCAAACAATCATTTTTCTACATAAATTCTAAGATTAGAACAAATCTTAACAGTGTTTTCAATCAAATCCTCATCAACTACTAATACCCTCGAACCGATCCGACCTCTCGTGAAAGAAACAATAAAACGAACACTGAAAAAATAAAACATAAAAACCAGAACCAGTGGGAGGTACCTAAGCCCGGTTTACTTCGCAAACGTGACATACAACGGTGATAAACACCACAAATCCTTAAATAACCCAAAATGGTTTTGGACCACAGAAAATCGGGCAAAGGTGGAGGGTGTTTATTCATCTGAATACTTTGAATACTTTCATAACCTAGCAAAATCACCATTCTAAGACTCATTCCGAAATGTACATTGTTAATAAGATTACCTTTGTAGCTTATCCAAGTTTTGGATCCAAAATAACATTCAAACACCCATATTCCTCATCATCTTCTCGACCTTTATAAATACTTTGGTAAATAGTTTCTTATTTAGACCTACATTACCATCAGTTTCCCAAATAAGAACAAATGTCTCCCTTACTACTATGTCCAAATAGGCCCACATTTTGCTTCATTCTTTTCAAACCAACCTAAACACTCAAGTACGTTCTTAACACAACTCCATGCGTCTCGGGAAGCCCATAACCAAGTCCCCTATTTTTAACCCCCCAAACAAACCTCATCTTTTCCGTTGGGATAAAGAACGGCCGAAACCTATAAACCACCTTCTTCATATTAGTAACCACAATACCCATCGTGCTCTAACTCTCCCACGAATGTCCTTATCAATCCAACTAGCAAAAACACCATGAAACCATCACCCTTCTTTAGTATTCAGGTTACAAGCCCATACATGGTTACCCATCATCTTCTTCCATGTTTCTTCACTCTGTCTCCTTTTGTCATGTCCATTGGTCTCCAATATTCTTCTAAAAATAAGCATAACTTCATCATCTCTTTAACATTTCTTCATCCGCTCTGCAATTTTTCGATCCACCCCAACATCACCTTGATATAAGTAGAGGCGTCATGTTGTCTTTCAAGATGACTTACAACCTTGCAAACGATAAACATCTGAAATATTTGTTACACCTTACAAAATTCAACCACTAATAAATCCTTACAAACCATAATTGTATGAATGAGGCCCTTAACATAGCTTAAAGTCCTTATGTTATCAATCCTAGAGTACCCTAAGTGCATGCAGTTATAGTAGAAAACTAGAGTATCACCATATTTATCCCCGTCTATTGAACAGTATACCACAAAGCAGTAAAACCCCCAATCTCAGCACTGAATACCCCCAAACACCAACCTTATCCTATGACTGCCTCTCAATGCAGTAATAATAATAATAACTCTTCATCTCATCCTTACACACCCAGTAACCCAACACCATCTCCATACCACTCACCCATATCCACAAACACGTAAATACTATGCTTAGATAAACACGTCTCATAATATGAAGAACCTATGGAAGTAGAAAACATATGTATACTTACATAAATTAAAATCACTACCAACGAAGATTTGTTCCATTACCGTGTTCAATACACCGAGATAGGAAGACCAATACTTGTCGTTGATATGCCGAAAAAAGTCTATGTTGCTATTTTTGTATGAAAAGGTCTAAACCCCCGGGTAGAATGGTACTCCAGTTTGTTTATTCCAAAAATATTAGGATATTTTAAAAGATGATATTTTCATGATGGTCAAGGACTTTATGATTAATAATGGTTCCCTACATTCCCTTAATAACAATATTAACTCTTTTATACCTAAAGAAGAATAAGTTTCAAAGATTTTAGTCCCATCTCATGTGTGAACTTTGGGTATAAAGTTATCTCTAAATTGCTCACCACCAGCCTACAACCTTATATTAATGATATTATTGCTTCAACACAATCGATTTTCGTTAAAGGTAGATCAAGATAGTATTATAATTTCCCATGAAATCTCTTATTTCCTTAAAAGGAACATATATTTAAAGGAACCCTATGTAGCGGTCAAACTTGATATGACTAAAACATTAATAAAGTTTGATTTTTTTTAGTTAAACATATGATAGAGCTTGTTGGTAATTCCTTTAAGTTATTCTGGGAAATTTAGGGTTTCATGAAAAATGGATTAAATAGGTTATGATTTACGTCACGTTTGTGAAATACCAATTTAACTTAACGGGGAAAGATTGCCCGAATTTACATCAGAGAAAGGATTAAAACACGGTGACCCTTTACCCCTGTTTTATCTTGTATGATATCTGAAGAATTAGCCTTATCAACTTTTAATGTAGAAATGGGGATATTAAAGGGCTCAAAACTACACGAGAATGCCCAACCTTTACCCATCTTCTATTTGCAAGCGACTCCATATTTTTTGTGTCATTCACTAATAAGAAACTGGATGTTTTTCAAAGACGCGTTGCAACATATTGTGTATTTTTGGCATATTGTAAACCTTCTTAAGTCAAATATATGATTTTGTAGAGGTAAATTAAAGTACATCATGGAATAGACTAGTAAAAACTCAATATTACTAGATATGATTTACTTGGGAGATATCTGGAGATATATATGACTTATAAAACATCTACGAATGCGGCTCTTAAATGTATCTATGACATACTTATTTTTAAAAGTAGTGGTTGGAATGAGTTTCTGGTTTCAGAAGCGGGAAATAAGTTCTTATTAATGCAGTTCTCCAAACTATTATAAATTATACGATGTCGATTTTCTACTCCCTAAGACCTTTTGCCAAAAAAAATTGTGGTATTGGCAAAGTTCTTAGGGGGATCATCTGGGAAAATGAGAATCCACTGTGTAGTTTGGGGGAAAATAGCAAATTTAAAATATCATGGAGGGCTAGGATTCATGGATTATCTTCAAATGTATAAACCTTTACTAGAGAAACAAACCTGGGGAATCATGAATAGTCTGCACTACTAGTGTCTAGAATCCTTAGAGGGGTTTATATCCCGTAATCCTCTTTTTGGGAAGCTAAACCAAAAATATGAAGTCATGTGCTTAGACTAGTATTCTTGTTAGAAGAGATGTTTTAAAATGGGCATGCGTGAAACATATAGGGAACGAAAGATGTGCCAACATCTGAGTAGATAATTCCCAAAAAGTGGAAATATTCTCATACATAGTATAGTCATTTTTAATGGGTTAGTGAGCTTATTAAACCTGTTTAAGAGGGGGTTTGAATAGGATAAATATGTTATCCAGTGAGGTATTTGACCCAATTGTGGTATACAAAATCTTGAGAATAGATCTACATGATCTCCGAAATGCAGATTGTGTTGTTTGTCCCCACTTAAAATCAAGAGAGTATGCCACCAAGACCGGGTATCATGCAAAAGTCAAAAAAGACAATGAAAGGCCAATTCCATTGCTGATTAACCAATGAGCAAACAATAGAATGTGGAAAGTAGTTTGACATGCTAAAAGTACATAAAAAATTTGTGTGTTTTTTGGAAATGTTATTGTGGAAAAATACCATTCAAAGAAAATATTTTTAATAGAAGATCTGTTGAGAATAAGAGTAGCTCTAAATGCCCACATACAATTGAGATTATCTCGCACATGTTTCTTACTTTATATAAAAATCAAGAAGTCTGGGCTAAATCAATTTTGCAAAATAGAATTGACGGAAATCTTAGCGATACTTTTTAGTTTTGGCCTCTCAAAATCATGGAAGCATATTCCAAGAATGAATGGGAGGTTAAACCCCTTACAACTCTCATATTCAACATCATTTAGAGTATGTCGAAGGCTCGCATGAAATATTTTTTGGGAAGAGGAATTGCGACATGATTATTGAATATACAATGCAACTCATGGAGGAATTATTTGGTAAGAACCGGTCAAACGAGAGGACGAGCAACAGATCTTGAAGTACACCAAGAAGCATTACACCTCAAGACGAGGACAACGACAAAATTCATTTGTTTTGTGACACATCTTTTCTAGACTTGAAGAACTAACATGAATTGCAATTGTTCATAAAATTATTTATGAAACTTGTTTAAGCGTCAAAACCCATAATGTTTGGTGTTCAACCGTAGTCAAAGGTGAATCACATGTAACTCTAGAATCTTGTGAAATATTTTCCGAGCTCGACTTTTAGATTGTGGTGATACACAATAATTGACAAGAAATTGTACTTGGTATGAAAAACCCCAACCAATTGTTAGATGAAATATCAAACCGATTATGAGAAAAACAACAAATTTAATCTCTTATCAAATAAATATTTTCATCCGATATATTTATCATTTGATAAATAATTGGAATAATATCATTGCTATGTAAACCATGCTCTCAGCTAACCCATCTCAATTTGGAATAATACCTTACGTCTCTTCTTATACTATTCATCATAGATTTAAGGGGTATTTGTTTGCACTCAATAAGATCTTAATCTGATTCATTAAGACACTGGATCAAGAAGGTTTATTTTTTTCTATCTAATTCAGATTTGAATAACTTTTAACTGGTCTGTTTTATTAAGATTTCAAATAAAATCTGATTCATTTATATCATGCCTCTTAACAGATTCAACTGCTATACAACATTCTGCATTCGGTACTCATCACTTACAAAAACCAAACGACACCTTACTTAAAAAACAGAAGTAAACTGAGGGGAATGTCTACGTTGTATTTTTTTTTACTTTTCATGTAATTCCTTTAAAAAACATTAAAAGTAATTTCTTTTTAAAAATTTTGGGTTTATATCCGTAAAAAGTACTCTAATGAAGTGGGTAAAACCCGAAGTGGGGATTAAATTGAATATTGATGGTAATTTGAAACATGGTTTCGAAGTGGCGGGTGTAGGAGGTGTCTTTAGAGATAAAGACGGGAATTTTTTTTTAGATGGATTCACTGGTGCGACTAAGTTAAGTTCGGTGTTTCAAGCGGAGCTTATCGTTTTGCATTTTGGCTTGACTTTGGCTATAAAAAGAACTCATGAGGTGGTAATTATCGAAACCGATTTGCTGGAGTTACACGCGCTAGTGAAGGACGGTGGGAACAACGGGGATTGATTAGATATACTTATCAAAGAATGTAGAGATATCCTCGCGACACACACGGGGTTTGAGCTAGTGCATATTTACAGAGAAGCGAATTACTGTGCTGATTATATGGCTAAGTTGGGTGCGCGTCTAGTGGTGATTCAGTTTATTATAGTGATCCACCGGAAGATCTGAAGAATTTTCTCATGAAGGATAAATGTGGCATAGCCACTCCTAGGACTATTTTGTACCCTCCCTCCGGAGTTCAGTAAGTAGTTAAGCTTACTGATCTTTTAACCTTGGATGAAAAAAATTGGGTTTATGTTGGCCTTTATTTTATTCTTATTAGGGAATAAGACACTCAAGTCCCTAAATTCTTTATATTGGGACATTTAGGTCCCTCAATTATTTTTTATCTTTTGCCAAATCCTTTTTTTAACATAGATGGTTATATTTAACGGTCAAAACATTGACTTTTTTGAAATTCCTTTTCTACCCTTCATTAACTACTTATATAAATATACACTTTAAATTATAAATTATTTTAATTGTATTCTTTAATTAAGAGAATTAAAAAAATATAATTTATATTTTGAGACATATTTTTTAAAATGTTTTTTGAGATTATGCCACAAAGGGTCTTGAAGACATCCCCCCTTTTTCCAATCCCAACCCCACTTTCCTTCTCTTCTTACTAAAGATCTCAAATTAAATCTTACACTATAATCCAAAAAAAAACAATTTCATTTTTACCCCCTTTTGTATTGTTTTTCCTATATATACTAAATATATTATTTCTAATCCCAAAAACGTTCCATTTCCCATCAGCTATTTCTCTCTTATCCCATCCACCCAAATTTTCAAAACCCTAGAAAATCTCTCCTCCATTTCTCTTCAAATCGGCGCCAACCTTTCTTTGCAAATCCGGCACTAAGCTTCACCATGGCCATGAAAAACTGTTGTACAAGGATCCTACTCCGTTTCTATTTATTTTGTTGTTCTAGTTCATGAGATGTGAAGCCTTCACCATGGTCGTGTTTCGCCGGCATCACTGCACCACCCTCGCTGGCATCGAGTTTCAAACAGAGTTGCTGTGGAGACGTGAAGACTAGCTCAGGCGAAGACCAGCTCCACCGCTGAACCATGAGCTGTTTTCATGGCTCCATTGCTGAGTTGATTTTTTCACTAACCTGTTATGGCTTCAAAGACTCTGATCTGAGCTGTTGAAAGCTGCCGGATCTGTCATGACGGAGGGAAGCCATACAAAACAGGCGAGTTCCTTCTCCAGCGAGTTCGGATCTTGTTCGCAGTGGTGCTGTGATGGTGGGTCGTCGAAATAGCTCTAGATCTGTTAGCTGTTGTCCGTGGGGACTGCTTGAGATGATGGTGAATGATGGCGAGCTCCGGTGGTTCGAGATAAAGGTTCAATCGAAGGTCTGAGTACTCCGGTGGCGAGCTGCATTTATGAGTACTCCATTGTTTTTTTTCCGAATGGATTGTGTATCTACGATAGGTAGAGTAGGTATCTTTCTGTTGGTCAACTACTTAGTTAGTTTTTTTTTGTCAGAACTACTTAGTTAGTTTAGTTTTTAGTTTTTTAGATTGTAATTAGCTTATTATTTTTTTCTTTGTAATTAGTTTGAAATGGAATAAAATACTCATTAATTTTATAGAGTACTTAGTTAATTTTATAGAGTACTCATCAATAATAGATAGAGTACTCATCATTTTTTATTAAATACTCATCATGTTTGATAGAGTACTCATCAATTTTTTCAGGTGGTCGGAGGTCGGAGGTCGGTGGTCGGAGGTCAGTGGTCAGAGGTCGGTGTTCGAAGGTCGGAGGTAAGTGGGTAGTGGAGATAGTACATTGTCATCACTCTTTTGTCATTTAGTGTTAATAATGGTATTTTAGTATTCGGTAATCTTTGGGATCTTTTAAAAGAATTAAGATTTATTTCCTTCCTTATAGAGAATAAAATCTGTCTATAAGACCCTATATCTCATTCATCCATATCTAACCTTCCAGGGTTAAATATACGTTTTCAAACTCTTTCTATCTAACCTTCCAGGGTTAAATATACGTTTTCAAACTCTTTCTAAATTAATATTTATCCCAAAAATAGAAATTAAAGCCTCAAATTTTGCTTGTTATTCCAATCTTTTCCTTTTTTTGACAAAAAAATCTTAGAACCGTTGGTACAATTTTTTGATTTGTATTTCCTACATCTCAAAAAATATAGACGTAGAGAGCTTTAAGATAAAAGTTACGTTTTAAAATAATTATTGTAATAAAGTTTTTATTCCCCGTCCAAAAAAAAAAAAGTTTTTATTTTAGAAAAAATGATAACTAGTTTCTCATATATTCAACCATTAGATTATTAACAAAAGAATAATGGGTTGATTTCCGTTTTAGAAAAATTAGCTTTAACAAATTATTATGATCTAATTTATTTGGAATGAACTAATAATTGTTTTTATTTACAGAGTTTGTGAGTGCACGTATTTCATTTCCTAAAACATAGGAATTAAGAAAAGTAAATGAAGAAAAGAGGGTGGGCTGGAACAAGAAAGAAAAATTGTCCAAAAAATAAAATAAAATAAAAGAACAAGAAAGAAAAAAAAAAGAAAAAAAAAAAGAGGGTGGGAAAGAAAGACCCATGAAAAACAAGTTGAATTGCGAAAGCAACGTGGAGGGTGTACAAGACTTCTGCTTGAAGTTTTCATGTCGATAACTGCATACATGTGATGTCTGATGTGATTGATGATTCCAATCGAATGGCAGACAATGAAAACAAGCTTAATTTATTTCGTACGATTATCGTCGGGTGGACCACCATAAACCCATTTTAAAAAGAATGGGAAAAGGACACCAGGTCCTGAGTTTTGATATTGGAAACTTATATTTCTTTGAGCCCGTTTAGGATAGATTATTTTGAAGCTAAAAGCGTTTTTTTTTATTAAAATTGAATTATTTGTAAAAAATATTAAAAAATATTTTGACATCACTAATCTAGTGTTTTTCCTAAAATGATTTTAAGAATCTAAAATATTGCTATGGATATAAAATCACTATAAGTGATTTTTGAAAAGCTATCCCAAACGGACACTTAGTTTTTCTTTGTTTTTTTCCAAGTTTTTTTTAACATTAATGGTTATATTTAACAGTTAAAATTTTGATTTTTTGATTTTTTTTTACCTTTTATTAACTATTTATATAAATATAAATTTTAAATTATACTTCCTTTTTATATTCTTTAATTAAAAAAATTAGAAAATAGTGTTATAAACTAGGATAATATATAAACTTAAAAGATGGAGAAATATGGAGAGAGTTTTCTTATCATTTCTTGAAGTGTGTAAACTACAAAAGGATGAAGGTCATATATTTATAGGAGATATATGACCCTTCATTTACAATAAGTTACACCCATAAATAAGGTATAGGAAAAGACAAGAAATAGAAAAGACATCCACTACTAAATATATTATTTACAATAAATAGAATTTATATTTGAAACACACATTTTTTTTTAAAGTTTGTTATAAAAAATAATGTAATAAATTTTTAAAAATCTATTTATATTTTTTTTAAGATGGTGTATATTTTTTCATTTAATTATTTTATAAAATAAAATATGATAAACTTTTTATATAAGGGTGAATTATATATAGGGTCTTAGAGACACTATTGTTTCTCTATAGAGTATACTCTATACTTTTGTTCTTCTTAGGGACCTCAACTTTGACAATAGTCTTTCCTACCCTTACTAACACTAAAAGACAAAATGTCACTGTTTCTCTCTCCTCTACCTACCACTACCCACCTACCTCCAACCTCCGACCACCGACCTCCGACCACCGACCCCGACCACCGACCTCCGACCTCCGACCACCAGTCACCGGTCACCGAAAAAAACATAGAGTACTCCGAGAAATTTGCTGAGTACTCCGAGAATTAAACAAAAACTCTAACGAATTAAACGAATATAAAATAGTCAGAGTACTCTATGAAATAGTCGGAGTACTCTATGAAAAAGTCGGAGTACTCAGTGAAAAAGTCGGAGTACTCAGTGAATTTGATGAGCACTCAGTGAATTTGATGAGTACTGTTAAAAACAAATCATAAATAGTAAAAAAAAACCTTTATTCATATCTTTTACACACTTTTAAATAAATTACAAAGCAATATACAATTAAAAAAAATGAATTAACCTACCTTTTTTTTGTTTGACCAGATCTGGTCAAACCAGATCTATATCTGAAATAAAAGCCTACCAACTACGCGTACTATGTACGCCAATCAACAAAAAAAATGCAGAATCGCCATAGCGCATCCATAGCTCCGTTCGAAAATGGAGCTCCGTTCTCCGATCGCGCATCCATAGCTCAACTCTAGAATCGCCATAGCTCCCTCATGAACCTCCGATCGCGCATCCACCATAGCTCAGCTCCAGAATTGCGCCTCCATCCATGGAGCTTCTCAAGCTTTCCACCGCTAGCACTGGTTCGAAGGAGAAGGAAACCAGCACCTCTCGCCACCGCCAGCACTGGTTCAAAGAAGAAGGAAACCAGCACCTCTCGCCACCGCCAGCACCACCTCGCGATACAACCAGCACCACCACAACCCTAACACAACAACCACGTCGCATAACTTGAAGACGTACATCGCCGGAGCTTCACAGACTTCTTCTTCACAACAGATCGGGTTTAGTATATATAGCAGAGAGAGAAGTAGATCGGGTTTAGTATATATAGCAGATCGGGTTTCTATATGGATTAAAAAGACCTCCGTTCACGAAGAAGAGAGAGAAGTTGCGAACAGAAAAATCGAGCTTCAATCTTCTTCAATATAAACATACTTGGTGGTGGTGGTGGTGGTGGCTATTTTGGTGGTGGTGGTGGCTGTTGAGAGGAGAGAGAAACATGGAAGGTTTCTAGGTTTTGTTTAGAAAAGTTAGGTGAGAGGATGAGAGAGAAATGTATTGACGGGAAATAGAAAGATTTTTATGATTTAGAAATGGTATATTTAGTATATATAGCAGAAATAAAACAAAAGGGGGGTAGTATTGTAAATGGGGTTTTTGGGTTCATGTGTTAAATTCTTGTTGAGGTCTTTAGTAAGAAGAGACTCCTAGAGGGGGTGCTAACTCGAAGAGGGGGTGTGTTCAAGACCCTAAGTGGCATTTACTCTTTATATAATATTTGGTATGAATAATACTTTTTAGCATAAAAATATTTTTTTTTAATTTAAATTTCAAGCATTCAATACAAATATATTATCTATTTTTAAGAATTAAAATTAATTTTACATATTGAGAAAAAAGTTGGATATTATCCAAATAATATTTTATTTGGTCTTTACCTCATTCTACGGAGATTGACACATAAACAATCTCACTCATGCATTAAAAATCACAATTTTTTTCAAATTTGCTCATATTCATACCAAAACCTTATTCCATTGTTTAAATTTTTCTTTCAAATGTTTTAAAAAATATTCAAAATTTAAATTAGACAAACAGTATTAGCGGTCATATGATTAGCATGTTCACAAGATATAACGAAAATTAACATTCATACAAAAAAATTATTATCCCCCATGCCGAGAAAATATTGCCTCCTCCAAAGTGCTAATATGTCTCGTTACATATATTGGATAAGGTGGTCTCTTCACGACATGGTAGATGTTTAAATTTAAGTAAGATTGTTATTTTTGTCATATCTTGTGAGCATGATAATCATATGGTCGAGACTACTGTTTATCTAATTAAAATATTAGATATATATTTGTTAGTTTTTTGAATAAATTTTTTGTCATGAATTTGAAAAAATTTGAACAATATTGTGATATTTAATGCATGTGTGAGATTGTTTATATATTTATATTTGTAGAATGAGGTAAAGATAAAATAAAATATTACTTGGATATATCCAACTTTTTTCTCAATATGTTGAACGTAATTTTGATTTTTAAAAATATATAATATATTTGTGTTGAATGCTTAAAAGTTAAATAGGAAAAAGTTATTTTTATACCAAAAAGTACCACATATTATCTACAAAATTCATCATATTTTATATTATAAAATAATTAAATGAAAAACATACATCATCTTAAAAATAATATTAATAGATTTTAAAAATTATATTAAAATTATATTAAAATTTATTATATTATTTTTGGTATAAAAATATGGATGAATGAGACATAGGGTCTTGGAGTCATATTTTATTCTCTATAAGGAGGGGAATAAATCTTAATTATTTTAAGGGATCTCAAGAATGACCAAATACTAAAATACCCATACTAACACTAAATGACAAAAAGAGTGAGGTCACTGTTCTCTCTCCACTACCCGCCTACCTCCGATTACCGACCTCCGACCACCGGAAAAAATTGATGAGTTTCGAAAATATTGAAGAGTACTCTATCAATATTGATGAGTGCTCTATAAAAAATGATGAGTATTTTGTCGAATATTGATGAGTACTCTACAAAATTATATGAGTTATCCATAAAAATAATGAGTATTATATTCCATTTCAAACTAATTACAAAGAACAAATATAATAAACTATTTACAACAAAAAAACTAAAAACTAAACTAACTAAGTAGTTTTGACAAAAAAAAAAACTAACTAAGTAGTTGACCAGATCTGGTCAACAAAAAGATGCCTACTCTACCTATCGTAGATACACAATCCATTCGAAAAAAACAGCGGAGTACTCAGAAATGGAGTACTTAGCAAATCATGGGGTACTCGTAAATGTAGCTCGCTATCGGAGTACTCAGACCTTCGATCGAACCTTCATCTCGAACCACTGAAGCTCGCCATCATTCACCATCATCTCGAGCAGCCCTTACGAACAA
Organism: Nemophila menziesii; assembly: GCA_029959085.1. Classification (NCBI taxonomy): domain Eukaryota; kingdom Viridiplantae; phylum Streptophyta; class Magnoliopsida; order Boraginales; family Hydrophyllaceae; genus Nemophila; species Nemophila menziesii. The sequence goes on from JARWIR010000089.1 coordinate 1,708,663, forward strand.
CAGCTAACGGATTTGGATCTATTTCAACGACACACCATCACATCACCACCGCGAACAAGATCCGAACTTGTCGGAGAAGGAACTCGCCTGTTTTGTTTGGCTTACCTCCGTCATGATCACTCCGACAGCTTTCAAGAGCTCAGATCGTAGTCTTCGAAGCCATAACAGGTTAGTGAAAAAAGCAACTTAGCAATTGAGCCATAAAAACAACTCATGGTTCGACAATGGAGCTGGTCTTAGCCTGAGCTGGTCTTCACGTCTCCACAGCAACTCTGTTCGAAACTCGAGGCCGGCGACGGTGGTGCAGTGATGCCGGCGAAACACGACCATGGTGAAGGCTCCACATCTCACAAACTAGAACAACAAAATAAATAGAAATATAGTAGGATCCTTGTGCAGCAGTTTTTCATGGCCTTGGTGAAGCTTGGTGCCGGATTTGCAGAGAAAAGTGGGCGCCGATTTGAAGAGAAATGGAGGAGAGATTTTCTAGGGTTTTGAAAATTTGGGTGGATGGGAAGAGAGAGAAGTAGCTGACGGGAAATGGAAGGTTTTTGGGATTAGAAATAATATATTTAGTATATATAGGAAAAACAATACAAAAGGGGGTAAAAATGTAATTGTTTTTTTAGATTATAATGTAAGATTTAATTTAAGGTCTTTAGTAAGAAGAGAAGGAAAATGGGGTTGGGGTTGGAAAAATGGAGGTATCTTCAAGACCCTTTGTGGCATAATCTCGTCAGATATTTGTTTTTTATAAGATTTATTTTGCTAAGGAAATAAAAATGTTGACATATTCTCGCCATGAGATTTATAGCATATTTGTCCGTAGATAAAGTGTCCGTTTTGATTGATTATTTTAGAGTCAAAAGCATTTTTTGATTTAAATTATAATATTTTTAAAAATAATTTTTAAAAAAATGCTATCTAAAATCACTTTAAATAATTATTTTAATAATCACTTATCTATTACTTTTCCTAAAAATAATATTAAAGGGTCTAAAGTATTTTTATAGATTTAAACTCAAAGTGGATATCTTGGTTGGAGACGACCATCCATCCTTCCTAGGTCTGACCAGAATGTACCTCAACCATTTTATTTGGACGGGTAGCGAAATAAATTAAATACGACAAAACAAAAGAAAACTACACCTCCAGCGCACTTAATATATGCCAAGTTTTGAGAATTTGTCGAATAGATAGTCAGTAGACATGTGTTTGTTAAGTGCCCTGTGTCTGGCTTCTTTTGCTAGTAGATCAGCTCCGGCACTGAATCTTCTTGGAATGTGCTTGAAGAAAATTGGACCCGCTTCCCCGGCTAGTTTGTGTATGTGCCTGATCCATGGTCTGAGCTCCCACTTAACTGCCGAAACTTGCTGGATACCTTGAATGAGGTCAAGGTTATCAGAGAAGACCGTCTTCTACATATTCGGCCATTGTCTCCCAAGTTCTAAAGCTTTAATGACGGATAGTACCTCCCCAGCGGTGCTGGTATTGCAACTGGTTGTCGTAATGTGGCTAATTCTTGACACATCGTCTTTGCTAACTTGAATATACCCAATTCCAGTAGATAGATGTGCTTGTGTAAATGAGGAATCACAAGTGAACGCGAGCTTAGTGTTGAAGTCGAGATTGTGATTCCTGGGTGCCGGTGCGCGGGCCTAGTCGGGGTAGGTGTACCCATCTGTAAACCAGTCGGACCCAAAATGTTCCTTGATATTTATGTTGGTGAGTCTAATAATCTCTCGAGGATCAATCTCAGAGTTGGTATGTCGGCTTTTCATATTAGATTCCCATAAGTTCCAAAACATCATTAGCATATAAGAAACTACAACCTCCTTCTTTCAACCCCCTGCCGTGTATGAATTGACCATGTTTAAGAACCATTCCCCTATATCCGTCTCTACGTGTTCCACGTATATATGAAGTGCCGATCCTGCCCAAATAATTTTTGAGACTCCGCAGGTGAGCAATAGATGTTCCATTGTTTCCTGTTCTGCGCAACACCATTTACAGTTGCTTTGTACATCACACTTTCTTTTTTAGAGATTCTTACCTGCCGGGATCGCATTATTACACGCTTTCCAAGTAAATATTCTAACCTTTGTCGGAACGTTCGATCCCCAAATTGTTTTCCAGAGTGCACCCCTGGTAGGAATGCCATTTGATTGGTGGGTTGTCTCGAAGACTTCGTGGTCTGTAAGGATTTTGTATCCTATTTTTGTCACATAATCACCGTTTTTTGCATGTGGCCAAATGAATTTGTCTGGGGGGTTAGTAGAGAAAACTCTTTCACTTAGTATGACGGGAATGACCGGGCTAGGGAAAAGTTCATTTAGTAAAGCTGTGTTCCAATTTGTAGAATCCGTGACCCATAGTTCATTAAGACTTTCTACGTGACACCCGAGTGGTCGTTCTAGGCTCCATTGTGTATCTAACCATCTATCATTACAAATATTGATCGATTTACCATTACCAATTTGAAATTTTCCATATTTTTTCAGCATATCACTTCCTTCTATAAGGCTAGCCCATGACCATGTTCGAGATTGCCTTAACTGTTTTTTTTCATTTGTTCAAATATCTATTAATAGTGTTCACTCTTTTTATTTTATTGAATAAATTGTTTTTTAATAGAGCTACGCTCATATAAATTATACATTATATAGATAATAAATATTCCTAATTAACTATAATTACAAGTTAATTCTTAAATAAGAACAAAAAACTGAAAATTACAAAAATACCAATAAACTTCTTAATTATTTCTTTAATTATATATACCATTTATTATATAATATTTTTATTTATTTATTTTCTTCACCACCACCTCTACCACCATAATCCCCACCTCCACCACCACCTCCACCCCCACCACCACCACCACCACCACCACACCCACCACCACAACCCCTACCACCATCACCCCCCACCACCACCACTACCCTCACCACCACCACTACCCTCACCACCACCTCCATACCGACCACAACTACCTTCACTACCACCACCCCCACCACCACCATCACCACACACACCACCACCACAACCCCTACCACCCCACCCCCACAACCACCACCACTACCCTCACCACCAACACCACTACCTCCATACCGACCACCACTACCTTCACCACCACCAACCCCACCACCACCACCATCACCACCCCCAACACCCCTAACACCACCCCCACCACCACGACTACCCCACCAGTTAAGAGTTATTCAGATCAGAATTGGTAAAAAAAACAATTAGTCTTATTAATCCAGTGTCTTAATGAATCAGATTAAGATCTCATTAAGTGCAAACAAACACCCCCTTAGTTTTAAATCTTAATGAAACAAACCAGTTAAAAGCTATTCATATCTGAGTTGGTCAGAAAAAATAAACATTCTTAGTGATCTAGTATCTTAATGAACCAGATTAAGATCTCGTTAAGTACAAACAAACACCCCATATATCTGTTACTTCCTAATTCATACAATCATGATTAGTAAAATCAATCAAGTAATGGATACTTATAATGTTAAGTGATATAAAAATAATTCTCACTAATAGCATCATCGAATAGTAAAACTAGAATTTCACGTAGATGATAAATTCTCACCAAAAGAATCTCATACATAATTCTTATGAAAAAGTTCACACATTCCCTATTTTTTTCCTTCATCAGTTCAGTTTTTATTCGATTTTTTTTGTTCGGGTTTTGCATTGTAAACTGAAACCGAATCAAAAAATTCGAATTTTGAAAAATTGAAAACTGAACTATTTGGTTTTTTGATTTTTTTTTTCTTTTGGTTCAATTTTTTACTTTTTTTTTTTGGTTCGGTTTAGTTTGTTGGTTCTCATTTGCTCAACCCTGTCTAGAATCACTTTAGGTGTTTTTTCTAAGAAACACATATTTGGTGCTTTTCTTATAAGTGTTTTTCATGGTCTAAAATATTTTAAGCATGTAGAAGCACTTTTATGTGCTTTTCAAAAAAAAAACTTCCAAATATGTATTTTAACAAAAAAAAGACACCTAAAATAATTCTAGATTTGAAAATAACTTTTACTAATTTTTTTAAATATTTAATTTAATTTTAAAAATATTATTTAATCTAAAATAAACATTTCTAAATGAGGCTTTAGAATAGATAATCTTGATTGAAACATACTTATAAAGTTTATGAAATTTGTCGTGTTTTCAGTTTTAATTAATAATTCAATTTATTCCCAGAGATTGAATTAATATATTTAGTTACTAATAGAAATATTGGCAAACTCAAAAAGGTATTGCATTTAGAAATCTTATTGGACCCTACAAATCCTTCATAAAGTGAAATAGTTTTTGTACGATTCAACCTAAAAATATCTCTTTTGTTGTAGCTTTTTTTTTGTTTTTTTAAGAAAAAACCTAAGAATATCTAAACCAACCAAAAACTAAAATTATCTAAACCAACCAAAAAACATCGTGGGTATCATAATCCAACCTAACAAAAACATTAACATAGATTTAAGGTAAAAGCAACATAAATTCTACATAATTAATCATATTTCAATGGCTAGTGAGTAGGTGTACAATGATCGGATTATCGACCAATAGTTAAAATATCTTCAACCTTAAGAAGGACCTAAAACCCAAATAAAATCAAATTTCAAATAAAAACTTACTATGAACTAATATCGAGCAGGTCTAGCAAAAATACCATTCTTCAATGACCAATTTTTTTTATCAAATGGGGACTAAAAGGTAGGTCGTTTAACATACCCACCCAAGAACACTAGAGTTAAAGGGACGAACTTAGTAGTTATATAGCAAATTGAGCAAAAATCTTATCCAAAATCGATACAACTCTATAACAAAAAAGCACATTGTTATACTCATTGTGCTTTCGTTATGTGCGTGTTTATGCACATATAGTTGTCCACATAGTAATTTAATAAGGAGAAGGAATAATTTTTGATGGCTTATAAAATTTATATCATGGTTAGTTGGGTTCATCAAATTAAACTTAGTAAATATATCGTGACACTCTAATTTCTTTTTGAAAAAGAACTGGGCTAACAACCTGGGACTGCCTTTGGCAAAAAATAAATAAATAAATTCAGTCATCCGGCGCTTTAATTTTTTATTTGCTCTCCCCTACTACTAAGAATTCAGACCGGAACGGTAGTCGAAAAACAAAACATCCTATAGACAGAAAAAAGAGAGAGGTTAGAGGGTTTCCTCCTAAATCAATTTTATTTGGAGCGTATCTCATTTTTTTGACCTCTTTTATCCGTCTTCTTGATGTGTGTACCTCACCCACATAATCTTTGAGATTTTTCTCTGGCCGATCTTGATCCAGAGATGCAAATAAACACATTCTTGAGTCTTTCACAGAAAAACAACCGGACCCAAAGAACCTCACGTCTTGGACAACCCCGGGCACCCGGTCTATTACGAGTTATGTAGCCTCACGCTACCAAATGACTCACCGGAAGATGGTTCTGTTGGAAATCCTATGGATGGTACTCAATAACAAAACAAAAGATTTTTTTTGGGAAACCCCTAGGCCAGAATCAATTAGTCAGGAAGACTTGGAGGCCCCCATTTCACCTCAATTGGAAGAGATGACCTCGGGGCCACCTCGACTCACCATTTGCGCCGCCGAGAAGGTAATGGCTAGGGAAGATCGGCCGAAATCATTATTGAGCAAATGGAAAATGCCATGATTTTGGGTTTGAGAAGTGAACGATTTGCTAACTTAGATGAATTTGACACCTCGCTGGAGTCTAAAGCTAGGATGTTTCATGTTTTGCATGAGAATGATAGAGCGCCATTGGAGAAATTTTGGGATAAACTAGTTTTACAAATACTTTTGACAGTTCTTATGCATCAAAGAATATGGTCGATTTAGGGCAGGGGAGGACCATCAAGAAACTAGTGAACATGGTTGTGAACCTTGTCGCTGATGCAATAAGCCCGAGGAAAACCTGTATGGAGGAAAAGAAGAGTAAGAAGATGGACTATAAAAGTGTGCTCATTAATAATAGGAAATCTTTGGTGGTATAGAGTTACAATACTTTGAACCTATTGAAGGGTAAAAGTTAATCTTGGAAGATTGTGATATACTAACAATGGATCAAGCATTCGAGTACTCGTTAATTGGATATGTAGTGGGTAAGATTATTCTGGATATAAAAGATATAAGGAGAATTGTGAAGGAAAGGAATGTTAAAAGCAATAGGACAAGACAACCAAATTCAAGTTTGATAAAGTCACGGATTGGAAACTCATACTTAAAAGATAGGACCATACTCATCTTATGGTCGGATCGTCTTATTATCCGAAATTGGGATTTTTTTAATTTTGACAACTTTGAAAGGGATGACATCCTTGAAAACCGCGAATTCATTTTTATCAAGTATAACTAAGAAAAAAAAGTCGTCTGCCAAAATCAGATGGGTAAGACTAGGAAACTACCTCGCCTGTTTGATACCCATGACATTTCCATTACGACATTCAAAGATCATAAAACCCACTGATACTTCGTAAAAATACATAAATGAGTAGGAGAAAAAGAATCTCCTTGGCGAATACCATTTGCATTAATATTGCTTGAGTGTCTTTTCCTTATGAGACCTAGTATGTTAGTCGATTTTTCTTTATTTTACGTTATATTGATGTACGTGATTGTCTTTATTTTTTCAATGGTCTTTTTTAAATTCCTTTCACTGTTCATTTTTTAGGTTTTTTTTTTGTCGATAAATTTTTTTCATTAATGTAATAAAAATTACAAATTATCCATTGCCTTGGGAATCACAACCAGAGTAAAGAAGCTTAACTAATTAGGATGGATGATTCGACATCCAGAGGTTAAACAAATTGCCTTTGAATATTTTTTTAGCTACCCAATAAGTTACATAGTTAAACTTTCTCAAGACATGCAAGAACTTAATTTGATATATACTTTTACAAAACCAAATATCCGTAACCAAAATACTCGAATTTATAGAATAAGAGTGTTAGCTTGAGTTGATCTGTGATATAGTGGTTGAGTAGTCATTATCTATAGTTACCGAGTCTAAAGGTAACCTTGAAGCCATTCTATAAATAACTTGGACCCCTCTTGCTTCCGCTTCTGTTGCAGAGCGTGCTTCAATTTTTAATGCAATTCCATCAAGCAACACACTGTAGAATTGTGTAAAATACAAGAAACATAACCTTCACCAGTCAAATTATCCTAAGCTACATTAGTATTACTCTTAAACTTTCCAAAGCTGGGGGGAAGGGTGTGTCTATCTTTGGGCATTACTATATCTAAAAATTGAAATATAATTACTATTTATATCAAACCTCTGACTATTAGTACTGTTATTAAAGGCCATAACATTCTTCTCTTAAGATCTCAAAACACTAAAAATGTGTTTTGTGTTAGCCTCAAATATTTTAAAATTAGCATTATAATAATACTCATCATTGGCTTTTAAAGCAATACCAAATGTGTAGATATGGGCAAGCTTCCTTGTTTTAAAATATACTCAATTCAGGCTTTCTATATTTGCCAAAAAATATTAACAACTATCTCTCCCCTTTTCAGAATGAGAATAATGAGGATCTTCAGTAATATCCTTTATATTATCAATTCATTTACAGACACTAGTAGTAGTATCATTATTGAAATCATATTGAGAGAGTTGCATAGCCAAGTGGCTCTTGCCCAAGAGGAATAAAAAAGAAGATATTCAATTATTTAATAATTTTCCCACACATTTGACAATTTGCACATAACGAGCTTCTTCTTTTGTATCTGTTCTCATTGGTTGGTAAACCATTTTTACAGGTTATCCAAAGAAAATTACTCCCAATGGAGAAATTTAAGGTTCGAAATGAATCTCCAAGCTTTATTAGACAATATAAATGACGTACCTTCTTGATTTCTCTCTTTGCTATCATCTAACTAAAATTGAGCCTCCCTAAGAGAATTATAGAACTCCATAATGGTAACCTCTCCTATGTTAGAGATATTTCAGAACAAAATATCCTCACAAGGGACAAAAGGAAGATGCATTTTTCTAATGGTTGATGCAACTGAAGTAGCAAATAAGTTTGCAATAATATCCAAATTCCAAGCAGTCCCTTCTAAATTAATCAATTCAATTACATTTAAAGGGCAAGTACCTCTATGTTTTTGTAAGTTTGGGAATATAGGGACCCAATAATCTATCCAGATATTTATGGAGTATACATTACCAATACTCCTAGTGATATTATTATTTTAGCAATCTCTTCAACTCATAGGCTTTTCCAGTCCCATGAGCAGTTATTACCCACATAAGCTATATTTCCCTTTGAGCACCTTAAACAAAAGTGATTGTGGTTTTTTCATGACTTTCCACGCATTAGAGGCAAGAAGGGCAAGGTTTCGCGCATTGTAATCCTTAAAACCCAACCTACCCTCGTGTTTGGACTTTATTAATGTTCCCAACTAATCTAGTGTACTTTCCATTGACCTCTTCCCTTCCAATAAGAGTTAGAGATTAGAGAGGCAAGATGATTAGTTACCTTTTTAAGAATAAGAAACACTAACACAACATGAATAGGAATTGCTTTAATTAGTACCTCCTTACCACTTTTGGAAAGCAGTTCAGTATCCTAGGTTTCCTTTTTTTTTTTAATAATTTTATCTATTAACCATTCTAGAGCCTTGACCTTTGATATAACCCAACTAGATGGGATTCTAAGATATTTACCAAGATCTTTTAGCTTGTACATTCTTAGATGCTTAGCTAATTTGTCTTAGTATCAGGGGGTGTTATTACTAAATAGGACTCTGTTCTTATTTAAGTTGAGTTTTTGACCTGAGGGATAACCATACCAATTCATTACATTCATAAAAGCATCTAAGTTTTGTTTATTAACCTCAAGAAAAAACAATTTGTCATCAACAAATAAGACATGATTTATTTGTGGAGAGTTTCCAGATAAATTCATACATTTTAGAAGACATTTATCCACATTATCCTCAATTAAACGAGTGAGAGTTTGAGTAACCAAACAAAATAGGTAAGGATAGAGTGGGTTTCCTTGCATTAATCCTTTTTTTATGGGCATTTAAAGAATTTTTTTAATTATTTATATAAATCTCTTATGTTATCGTAGTAATACAGTTTTCAACCAATTCTACCTATCTAGTATCAAAACCCATAATGTGTATTATTTAATCTTATTTAGTCTCCTATGTTACAATTTTAATTTACTAAATTATCTTTAGACAAAAAAGAAAACAACCGGTCGGGTTAGTTCGACTTGCCAGAATCCTGATTATCCATCTAGAGGTTCGAATCGTGTCAATGACATCGAGTCCAACAGTGGCTAAACGAAAAAAAAAAAGAAATTGGAAAAAATCTCATTCAAGAAAACGACGCCGTGGATGTTCCACTTCGTGTGTCCATTCCCATTTGTTGTTAGCAGTTAAAGAACCTTTTCCTCTTCGAACTCTATTTCCCAATCAAATAAATATCTCATCAACAATTTCCTACAAAATTCCTAACACAGATGGCACCATCATCAGCTAAACTAGGTTCTTTTCGACACAGTTTCAAACAAAGAAAAGAACAAAAACTATTATCCACATCATCGTCATCATTACCTGCATGCAATGGAAGAGGGATTGAATACAAAGAGCTAGGCTTCTCAAACACACTAGATCACTACCCAAACGACACCGTTTCCTCCTCTGGTTGTTGTTCATCCTTGCGCGCGATGGCTATGGGTATATGGAACAGCGTAAAGAGTGTGGGTGTTAAGGCATACGAGATGGGTAAATCTGACCCAAGAAAAGCTATCTTTGCAGCAAAGATGGGTTTAGCTTTAATGTTGATATCTCTTCTCATATTCTGTAAAGAACCGCTTGAAGAACTCAGTAATTACTCTGTCTGGGCTATTCTTACTGTTGTGGTTGTCTTCGAATTCAGTATAGGTACTTCTTTTTTCCCCTTTCCTTTTGCTTAGTAATTAATTATCTTGAGAAATTCTAAAATATAGGGATAATTCGAGTACTTAACCAGGTCAACACGATTATGAATTGTATGTGTTGTTTGTTTATAAGGTCAAACCCAGGTCCAAGATCACTACATAAAAATAAAAAGAAAAAATCCAATAATTGAGAGATTTTAGATATATAGCGATAATTGGAATAGTCAGACAATTTTGCTCTAGAGCAATCTCTTCAAATCTAAGCTTTCTCTCTTATTATATACATATATGGTTTGTAATTTATTGCATAATTAATCCCTATATTTTCTATTTCAGGAGCCACTCTTAGCAAAGGATTTAACCGTGCTTTAGGGACATTATCAGCTGGAGGGCTAGCTTTAGGAATGGCATCTTTAGCAGAATTTGCCGGAAAAAACGAAGAAACCGCAATAGTAATTGGTATATTTATAACAGGTACGATTTTTTTTTTTGATTTTTAAATCAAATATATAATCAAATTAAATCGCTGATTATATTTTATAATCATTTTACAGGGGCTTGCGTCACATATGCGAAACTATACCCTCCATGGAAGCCATACGAATATGGATTCCGAGTTTTCTTGATAACTTATTGTTTCATAATGGTTTCGGGTTATCGAACTGGAGAATTCATAAATACAGCTGTCACTAGATTCTTACTCATCGCTTTAGGTGCCGGTGTTTCACTCGCCGTAAATATATGCATTTACCCCATTTGGGCGGGTGAGGATCTACACAAAATAGTCGCTAAAAACTTCTTTAATGTCGCCAATTCACTTGAAGGTTGGTTTTGTTAATTGCAATATTAGTCCCAATATTAATAACACCACTATCACTAAATTAACTTATATTTTCAGGTTGCATTAGTAGTTACCTTCAGTGTGCGGAATATAAGCGGGTCCCATCGAAAATACTTACGTATCAGCTTTCCGATGATCCGGTCTATAGCGGCTATAGATCAGCCGTTGAATCTATAGGTCAAGAGGAAGCTTTAGTTAGTTTCGCAATATGGGAACCACCACATGGGCCCTACAAAGGGTTTAATTATCCATGGAAAAACTATCTAACAGTAAGCGGTTCGTTAAGGCATTGTGCGTTCATGGTCATGGCATTACATGGATGTATACTCTCCGAAATACAGGTAACTGTCAAAAGGATATTATAGTAATTTTAAATATTGTACGTCACAATTTTTATTTTTCTAATAGGCTCCGGCTCAGAAAAGACAAGTCTTTAAAAACGAGCTTCGAAGAGTAGCAACAGCAGGTGCTACCGTGTTACGTGAGCTAGGGACCAAACTGGAGAAAATGGAAAGATTAGGGGTTGAAGATATATTATACGAAGTACATGAAGCAGCTGAAGAGTTACAAAAGAAAGTAGATAAGAAATCGTACCTACTCGTGAATTCAGAAAGCTGGGAAATAGGAACTCATCATCCTCAAGAGATTTTAACAATGGATGAAGAAGAAAAAAATACTTTTCCTGAACATAAATCACTTAGTGAAGCTACACTTGATCTCACATCAATTTCTATAGCAAGAAGTTGGGAAAATAGAAGTTTTAATAACACAATAGAGAATCGTGATGAAGTTAAAGTTGATGTATTGCCTGAGAATGATGAATCGAAAGCGTATGAAAGTGCGAGTTCATTGTCTCTAGGGACATTTGCGTCACTTCTTATTGAATATGTTGCACGGCTTCAAAATCTTGTGGATGCGTATGAAGAGTTGAGTGTGAAAGCAAATTTTAAGGAACCTGTTGGTAATAATAATATGGAGGTGGTGGAACATGTGGGGTGTTGGACTAGGTTTTATAGATGGATTAAGTCTAGGAACAAAGATGAGCCTTTATTAGGATAAATGATGAGGATATGACCAAAGTATTATAGGGTGGACTTACCTAACAGACATGTTTGTCCATTTTTGTACAAATTTAATAGGCTTAACTTTATATGCTAAAGGAGCCAACTTTATTTCATGCTATTAACAAGTAGTTTTTTAAGGAATGTTATTTATCTATCTATATATGCTAATGTTTACTGTTTTACTTAACCTATCCATTTCACCCTCACAAATAACATTTTCTTTTTCATGGATCATGCATTGAGATTTGAGATTGAAATTGCTTGTTGAGAATCACTTATATTTGACCCTTCAACAAAATTGTTCAAGAGAAGATCTCGATTTCTGCATGTTTCTTTGATGTGGATTCCACTTATACTTTGATTCTCGATTACCCCAAAACTAGCATATATATCGTGTTTATCTTCATTGTGCTCTTCACCTTTGATTTTTTTTTTATTTTAAGCAACTTTCTATAATTTATATATTCCTGATTAATAAGTTGTTTGCTAGTTCAAATTATCCTGTTATTTGGTATTTGTCAGTTAAGATTGATCTTTGAATTTCCTGCCTTGTTTGAATCTCCAGCCTTTTGTTTGAATCAATTGTTTCTGAATCAGGAATCTTGAGAAAATTGTTCACGATCATAGAACTCCTGCCATGGTTGTATCCTGAAATTCGTAATCATATGGTTGATTTTTAATGTACAACGATTTGTAATTTGAATTTTTGAATCAAATGTTTTCTAGTTCAGGAATGATGAGAAAATCATAATTGCTTCCGGTTTAGGAATCTTGAGAAAATCATTCGTGATCTTTGAATCTCCTGCATGGTTAAATTTTAAGATCATATGCTTGATTTAATGTAAGAAGATTCTGATTTGACTATTTGAATCTATTGTTTCCGGTTCACAAATCTTGACACGATTTAGATGTCTTCAATATCCTCTCTGTACATTAAATCAACAAAGAACGAATTATTGTTCTATTTCTTCCTCTCCTATGCTTGATGTCGTCCCTGGTCATCCTAGCCCTTAGCGCGGTAAATAAATCAAGCTGCTCGCGAACCGCTCAAGCTTGACTTAGAGAAAAACTTGTTCGAAATCGGCTCGAATATAAACAAGCTCAAGCTTCATTTTAAACTCGATAAGTAAAGAAGCCCGCTCGAGCTCGGCTCGAAGGCTTGTTTAAAATTATGAATTATAAATTAATATATTATCTATTTATAAATATATTATTTTAATTTCCTTTAGACATTTATTTTTCATTAATATTATTCTTCATATTTTCATTCTATACACTCCTTCATATACCAACCATTCATAAAAGTCTCATTTCATAAATAACAAATTGTTCATAAGCAACTCGTGCTCGGCTCTAAAAATATTGTTATATAAGTTTTAACATTTCTGATTTACATCATAGGAAGCTCGGGCTCGGCTCGTTTGAGCTCGTCTCGGCTCGTTTAAATTTGAGCTCGGCTCGACTCGGTTCGAGAAATAAAACAAAGAAGCATGTACATCTAGTATTCGGCTCGACTCGACTCTTTTCAACCCTACTTGCTCTGCATCTCTTCTTTCCATCTACATATTTTCTTCTTTATTAATTTATTTCCCCTCTTCTTTTCCAGATCTTTTCTCCCATCCTCATCTACTACAAGAAATGTTTCTTCTTTTATATTGGTGATGAGTTCAACCTCACGTTGTAGTTATGGGTCTTTGTTACCCACATTTTTTTTGTTGGTTTCTCTCTTTTGGAATTCTCATTAGTCTCAGTTGTCTCTTAATTTGTCGATTGTTTTGTGTCTCTGCTTCTGGCTGCCTCTCGTCAAGCCGGTCCGGGTCCAAAGCAATATTTCATGTTTTAATGTATGCATGTTTAGATATTACAGATTAAGTATACGTAAAGTTAGCTTAATGGAAATGTTAGTGACATTCATACGTCACTCTAAGGCCCTACTTTTTTAGCATCATAAAAAATGAAATAGAAAAGCCGCTATGCTTTTTTTCTTAACGTCACTCTAAGGCCCTATTTTTTTTTAGCATCATTAAAAATGAAAAGTAAAAAATGGTATCACTATAGCATTAAATTATAGGGGAAGTAAAATTATTTTTATATAATTTAATAAAATGGTAAATTTGTGAATTTTAGTACGAAAATTATGTATATATGATTTATTTTGTCAAAATATTTTTTTTTTTAAAATTTAAACTATAAAAGGCTTTATCTTTATTTTTCGCCTTAGGTACTCGAGACGCTCGGCCCGACCTTACGTCAAAGGATGGGTAATGTTAGAAATATGTGATAAGGGATTCACTAATTAATCGTATTGGTTTTACTTGATTATGGGTTAGTAAGTACTAAGTAGTATTAATATCTTAGGCCTAATAAAGAGTCATTATTGTTGAGTTTTACATATTAATTTGTTGAATTCTAGTTGGAAAAAAATATAGGCTATTGTTTTATTGAAACCTTTGAAGGGAAGGGACAAATAAAACTAAAATTTGTAGGCTAGGTCACATATTTAACTCCCTTTGAATTATGAGACATCAACTTTATAAAAGACTTTACGTATATGTATAATATTTTTAAAATTCCCAACCTAACTACCCAATAATACTGAAAAAGTAAAGATATCTTAAAAAATTCTTCTTTTGCCTCTTGTTCACGGTAAATCCAAAAATCAAAACAAAACCCAAGGGACCAGATGCTTCCCCTCCCTCTCTTTTCTCTCTCGTTTCCATCTCTCTTCTCACTTCTCTCTTCTCTCTCACCATCCTACCAACAAGCTCACATGTAGAAGAAAACCCACCGCCTCCCATCTCAGGTCTCACCTTCGCACCAAGCCCCCGTTCTTGGACCAGTCTCCCGCCGCAGCTCTGGTGCACAAGAAAACCGCCGTTATCGTGGTCCATTCTCCAGTATCGTGAACTGATGAACATGAAAACCGTCACCTCCGTTCGTGGACCATTCTCCTAGTTCTCACCATCCCGCCGCCGATCTGGTGCATAAGAAAACCGCCTCCGTATAGACCATTCTTCCTCCCACCCAAATCTCTTCCCACCAACGCATCTCTTCTCACCCAGGTCTTCACACCCCCGTACTGGTGCACAAGAAAACCGCCGCCATCATGGTCCATTCTCCAACATAGTGGACTGATGCACAAGAAAGTCGTCGCCGCCGTTCGTGGACAGTTCTCCTATATCTCACCTTCCCTCCGCCGATCTGGTGCATAAGAAAACCGCTGCCTTGTGGACCATTCTCCCTCCCACCAACGCATCTCTTCCTACCCAGATCTCTTCCACCAACGCATCTTTTCTCACACATGATTTAACATCCCACCACTCTGGTGCACAAGAAAACCGCCGCCGTTCATGGACGAAATAAAATCGTCGTCGCTAGTGTGAGTTAGAAGAGATTTTGCTTTGTTTTTTGTTCCAATGCAATGAGTGTGAAGAGATTTCGTTTTGTTTTTTGTTCCAATGCAGCTAGTGTGAGTTTTTATTTTTGATCCAATGCTACGAGTGTGAAGAGATATTGTTTTAATACATGGGTGTCCGGGTCAGTTTTCACGCACCACGACTAATCCCATGTAAAATATACACGCCTCCCCATACATATTCCTAGGTAAATCAAGATTTTATTTTGTTTTTGTTCCTATGATGGGAGTGTGAAGAGATTTTTTGTTTTTTGTGAAATTGTTTGTACAACTGCTTGAAATGGTCTAATTGGGTCCGTACCCATATAGCTATTATTCGAGACGGGTCCGTACCCATCTGGCTATTATTCGAGATGGGTTTGTAGGAGTTGGCCGAGATGAGACCGTGCCCATGTAGGTATTGTTCGAGATTGGTATGTACCACCTATGTACATAGACCCGATGTTATTCGAATTAGGTCCGTACCCACTAGGACTTTGACATGGACAAGAATTGAGTTTATATCAATTAAAAGTTACTTAATAAAAATTATTAATGATATAGGTCCGTACCCATTGTATAATGAATTAGATCTAACGGGTAATGGGTACGTACTGTACTGAGTAATTTACAAAAATGGGTACAGGGTTAAATGGGTATGGACACCCTAAAAAATATGAATTGTTTCTCTCTCCAAACATAAAAAGGGTATAAAGGTAAAAATCCAAACCAAAAAATTAGAATTGAAACTTTTATAGAATAATTTTTTAGTTCAGACTTATAATATAAAAATGTTGAACATGAGGCTTTACTTTGTATTTCCCCTTGAATTATATATAAGTGATACATGTAGGTAATGTGCTCATACTTAACTCCATTTATATGATTTCAGAAGTGAAGGTACATAGAGGTAGGCTTAGCATAGTTCTATTGCATAACAATTTATTTTTTCATGGTGTTTTATGAATTTATAGAAATATTACGTATGAGTGATAACCTTGTGATGCACATCCTTGGTGTTACGTAGATGTTTCAAGATTTATATAGGGATGCCTATTCAATTTGTGTTGGTGGTATATGGGCTTTTATTGTTTCTAGTTGGATTTATTATTGTTGTATAGTTTATTATTTTTTATTTTTTTATGTAGGTGGATTTTTTTTTGACATATGTTGGTGGGATCCTTTAGGGATTTTAAGGCAAAACTAAAACCATATCATGTATAAATCTACAAAAGAAAAGAAAAAATGACATAGCACGAATTTAAACGAACCATTTATAAAAGTAAAAATTACATAAAATATAAGAATCATGTAAAAAAAGGAAGAACATAAGGAGCATGCATCAAGAGGGAGGGGCCACAAAATTTTGACTCCCAAGCGGGACCAAAAGTACATGACGGAATACCTCTTTAAGGGTGGGGTGTTGTTTTATCTTTAAAGTTATTATGATTGGTTTTTAAATTTTGTATTTAAATTTATTATCTTTAAATTTTAAATCAGTTAAAGTTTAATCATAAGTAATATTGACTATTTTTTATCAAGGTGAACCCGATTTAATCCTAAAGTAAATTCGAATTAACTCGAAGATAATATTTTTTTTCACTTTTAAGGTTAGCGTTCACAATATAACAACCCGACATATTTATACTTACCTGGATTAAGAATTCTCCCAACCCGAGATAAACCCGACCAGTATTCATCCCTTGCATTCTAAAAAAAATCTTACTAACATAAACATTATCTCCATCATCCATTTTAATAGTATCATCCACCAATCAAGGTGAAGTGAAATAACTGTCAAAACTCCCTCATTCGTTATAATAGTCCTACATTCGCTTCTATTTGCAATATTAGTTTTCAATAGAGGTAAGTATTTTGATTTATTATAATTAGTTTTTAAATTTTGTAATTTTTTTGGATAATAAGATATTTTTTAAATTTATTATCTTTAAATTTTAATTCAAATAAAGTTTAATCATAAGTAATATTGACTTCTTTTATCAAAGCCGAATCCAATTTTATCCTGAAGTAAATTCGAATTAACTCGATAATAATTCTTTTTTTACTTTTAGGATTAGTATTCAGAATTTAACAACCCGATATCTTTATACCTACCCAGATTAAGAATTTTTCCAACCCGAGATAAACCTGACCAGTGTTCACCCCTGCTCTGTGGAGAATATTGCATTCAGAAAACAATTCTTACTAACATAAACTTTCTCTCCATTATACTTTATAATAGTCCATATCCACCAATCAAGGTCAAGTAAATTAGCTGTCAAAACTCCATCATCCGTTATAATAGTTCTACATTCGTTTCTATTTTCAATATTAGTTTTCAACAGAGGTAAGTACTTCGATTTATTATGATTAGTAATTTTGTAAAATCAAATATATTTTAATTTATTATATTTAAATTATAATTCAAATAAAGTTTAATCACAAGTAATATTGACTATTTTTTATCAAGGTGAACCCGATTTTATCCTGAAGTAAATTTGAATTAACTCGAAGATAATATTTATTTTACTTTAAGGGTTAGTATTCACAATTTAGCAACCCAACATATTTATACCTATCTGGATTAAGGATTCTCCTAACCCGAGATAAACCCAACCAGTGTTTACCCCTGTCCTGTGTAGAAAATTGCATTAAGAATACAATTCTTACTAACATAAACATTCTTTCCATCATTTGTTATAATAATCAATCATCCACTAATCAAGGTCAAGCGGATTAGCTGTAAAAACTCCACCATCTGTTATAATAGTCTTACATTCACTTCTATTTTCAATATTAGTTTTGAGGAAAGGTAAGTATTTTGATTTATTGTGATTAGTTTTTTATTTTTATAAATTTTTTGGACAATAAATTGTTTTTTAATTTATTATCTTTGAATTTTAATCTAAATAAAGTTTTTTTAGTCGAAATTCATATAAAGTTTAATCATGAGTATTATTTACTATTTTTTACTAAGGTGAACCCGATTTTATCCTGAAGTAACTTCGAATTAACTCGAAGATACTATTTTTTCTTACTTTAAGGGTTGGTATTCACGATTTAGAAACCCGACATTTTTATACCTACCCAGATTAAGAACTTTCTCAACCTGAGATAAACCCGACCAGTGTTCACCCCCTGTATATAAAATTGAGTTCAGAAAACAATTCTTAATATCATAAACATTCTTTCCGGGCAATTTTTCATGCACCACAACTAATCCCATGGAAAATATACACGCCTCCCCATGCATATTCCAGGTAAATCAATATTTTTGTTTTGTTTTTGTTCCTTTGATTGGAGTGTGAAGAGATTTGTTTTTGTTTTTGTGAAATTGTTTGTACAACTGCTTGAGATGGTCTAATTGGGTCCGTGCCCATATTGCTATTATTCGAGATGGGTCCGTACTCATCTGGCTATTGTTCGAGATGGGTTTTTAGGTGTTTGTCGAGATGAGACCGTGCCCATGTAGGTATTGTTCGACATGGGTATTTACCACCTATATACATAGACCATATGTTATTCGAATTAGGTCCGTACCCACTATGACTTTGACATGGAGACCTTGGACTTTGACATGGACAAAAATTTGGTTTATATCAAGTAAAAGTGACTTAATAAAAATTATTAATGATAT
Organism: Nemophila menziesii; assembly: GCA_029959085.1. Lineage (NCBI taxonomy): Eukaryota > Viridiplantae > Streptophyta > Magnoliopsida > Boraginales > Hydrophyllaceae > Nemophila > Nemophila menziesii. The sequence continues at coordinate 1,727,539 of JARWIR010000089.1, forward strand.
AGGTCCGTACCCATTGTATAATGAATTAGATCTAACGGGTAATGGGTACGTACTGTATTGAGTCATTTACAAAATTGGGTACGGGGTTAAATGGGCATGGACCCCCCAAAAAATATGAATTGTTTCTCTCTCCAAACATAAAAAGGGTATAAAGGTAAAAACCTAAACCAGAATATTAGAATTGGAACTTTTATAGCGTATTTTTTTAGTTCAGACTTATAATATAAAAATGTTGAACATGAGGCTTTACTTTATATTTCCCCTTGAATTATATTTAAGTGATACATGTAGGTAATGTACTCATACTTAACTCCATTTATATGATTTCAGAAGTAAAGGTATATAGAGGTAGGCTTAGCATAGTTCTATTGCACAACAATTAATTTTTTCATGGTGTTTAATGAATTTATAGAAATATTATGTATGAGTGATAACCTTGTGATGCACATCCTTGGTGTTACGTAGATGTTTCAAGATTTATATAGGGACGCCTCTTCAATTTGTGTTGGTGGTATTTGGGCTTTTATTGTTACTGGTTGGATTTATTATTGTTGTATAGATTATTTTTTTTTTTTTATGTAGGTGGATTTTTTTTGGACATATGTTGGTGGGATCCTTTAGGGCTTTTAAGGCAAAACTAAAACCATATCATGTATAAATCTACAAAAGAAAAGAAAAAATGACATAGCAAGAATTTGAACGAACCGTTTATAAAAGTAAAAATTACATAAAATATAAGAATCATGTAGAAAAAGGAAGAATATAAGGAGCATGCATCAAGAGGGAAGGGCCCTAAAATTTTGACACCCAAGCGGGACGAAAAGTACATGACGGAATACCTCTTTAAGGGTGGGGTGTTGTTGGATAATAATATATAATTTAAATTTATTATCTTTAAATTTTAAATCAGTTAAAGTTTAATCATAAGTAATATTGACTATTTTTTATCAAGGTGGACCCGATTTAATCCAAAAGTAAATTCGAATTAACTCGAAGATAATATTTTTTTTCACTTTTATGGTTAGCGTTCACAATATAACAACCCGACATCTTTATACCTACCTAGATTAAGAATTCTCCCAACCCGAGATAAACCCGACCAGTATTCATCCCTTGCATTCTAAAAAAAATCTTACTAACATAAACATTATCTCCATCATCCATTATAATAGTATCATCCACCAATCAAGATCAAGTGAAATAACGGTCAAAACTCCCTCATTCGTTATAATAGTCCTACATTCGCTTCGGTTTTTAATATTAGTTTTCAATAAAGGTAAGTATTTTGATTTATTATAATTAGTTTTTAAATTTCGTAATTTTTTTGGATAATAAGATATTTTTTAAATTTATCATCTTTAAATTTTAATTACATCAGCAGATGTTACAATAATACGTAAATGCGTTTTGGCTGGTACAACCACTCTATTGTCCACTTCTAATAAACGTGATTGACCCAATTCTGGATCATCTTCTGGAATCGTATAACTGTCAAAAGTGAGTGACTGTTCATCAGAACTGTTATAGTCCGAATACTCATAAGGTTGGGTCGATGCCCGCCTCCCCCCAATCTGTACTTGCAAGTGAGTGCCCCGTGGTTCCTCGAGTGCCAGCCGCAGAGAGGAATGCCATCAACTAGGGCGCTATTGGCCACTAACCACTCGCTCGCCGGGTGCTTGGGCTCCGCGTTTCAAGTTCGTTATCCTAACCGTCTCCTCTGCTCCACCGGGAGCCTGGCCCCTTCTTCTATCTTATCTACTGCCTTGCTCCTCGGCTCCATACTGCTCTAGCCGCTCGTTGTAATAGCTTGCTTCTCGGGTGGCTCGCACCCTGGGCGGTGCGGCTGAGCCAGAGTGGGCTCAGCAGTCAGCCTATGTTTCCGGGCGCACGCATAAAGGCATGATTAGTTCCACAAATCTGACTGCACTGACCATAGTAAACTCCTTCTCGTTGTACCGATCGAATCAACTTGAAGATAGTTTTTTTAACTTCTAGGGTTAGTATTCAGAATTAAACAACCTGATATCTTTATACCTACCCGGATTAAGAATTTTTCCAACGCGAGATAAACTTGACCAGTGTTCACTCTTGCTCTGTGGAGAATATTGCATTCAGAAAACAATTCTTACTAACATAAACTTTCTCTCCATTATCCTTTATAATAGTCCATATCCACCAATCAAGGTCAAGTAAATTAGCTGCCAAAACTCCATCCTCCGTTATAATAGTTCTACATTCGTTTCTATTTTCAATATTAGTTTTCAATAGAGGTGAGTACTTTGATTTATTATGATTAGTAATTTTGTAAATTTTTGGTTAATAAAATATATTTAAATTTATTATATTTAAATTATAATTCAAATTAAGTTTAATCGTAAGTAATATTGACTATTTTTATCAAGGTGAACCCGATTTGATCCTGAAGTAAATTTGAATTAACTCGAAGATAATATTTTTTTTACTTTAAGGGTTAGTATTCACAATTTAGCAACCCAACATATTTATAACTATCTGGATTGAGAATTCTCCTAGCACGAGATAAACCCAACCAGTGTTTACCCGTGCTCTGTGTAGAAAATTGCATTAAGAATACAATTCTTACGAATATAAACATTCTTTCCATCATTCGTTATAATAATCAATCATCCACTAATCAAGTTCAAGCGGATTAGCTGTCAAAACTCCATCATCTGTTATAAATAGTCCTACATTCACTTCTATTTTCAATATTAGTTTTCAAGAAAGGTAAGTATTTTGATTTATTTTGATTAGTTTTTTTATTTTTATAAATGTTTTGTACAATAATTTTTTTTTAATTTATTATCTTTAAATTTTAATCTAAATAAAGTTTTTTTTAGTCGAAATTCATATAAAGTTTAATTATGAGTAATATTGACTATTTTTTATTAAGATGAACACGAATTTATCCTGAAGTAACTTCGAATCAACTCGAGGATACTATTTTTTCTTACTTTTAGGGTTAGTATTCACGATTTAGAAACCCGACATTTTTATACCTACCCAGATTAAGAACTTTCTCAACCCGAGATAAACCCGACCAGTGTTCACCCCCTGTATAGAAAATTGCGTTCAGAAAACAATTCTTAGTAACATAAACATTCTCTCCGGGAAAGTTTTCACGCACCACGACTAATCCCATGGAAAATATACACGCCTCCCCATGCATATTCCCAGGTAAATCAAGATTTTATTTTGTTTTTGTTCCTTTGATGGGAGTGTGAAGAGATTTGTTTTTGTTTTTTGTGAAATTGTTTGTACAACTGCTTGAGATCGTCTAATTGGGTCCGTGCCCATATAGCTATTATTCGAGATGGGTCTGTACCCATCTGGCTATTGTTCGAGATGGTTTTGTAGGTGTTGGTCGAGATGGGACCGTGCCCATGTAGGTATTGTTCGAGATGGGTATGTACCACCTATGTACATAGACCATGTGTTATTCGAATTAGGTCCATACCCACTAGGACTTTCACATGGAGATCTTGGACTTTGACATGGATAAGAATTTGGTTTATATCAATTAAAAGTGACTTAATAAAAATTATTAATGAATTAACACATGGTTAATGAATTAGATTTAACGGGTAATGGGTACATACTGTATTGAGTAATTTACAAAAATGGGTACGGGGTTAAATGGGAATGGACCCCCCAAAAAATATGAATTGTTTCTCTCTCCAAACATAAAAATGGTATAAAGGTAAAAACCCAAACCAGAAAATTAGAATTGGAACTTTTATAGAATATTTTTTTAGTTGAGACTTATAATATAAAAATGTTGAACATGAGCCTTTACTTTGTATTTCCCCTTGAATTAATTTTAAGTGATACGTGTAGGTAATGTACTCATACTTAACTCCATTTATATGATTTCAGAAGTAAAGGTATATAGAGGTAGGCTTAGCATAGTTCTATTGCATAACAATTTATTTTTTCATGGTGTTTAATGAATTTATAGAAATATTACGTATGAGTGATAACCTTGTGATGCACATCCTTGGTGTTACGTAGATGTTTCAAGATTTATATAGGGATGCCTCTTCAATTTGTGTTGGTGGTATATGGGCTTTTATAGTTTCTGGTTGGAATTATTATTGTTGTATAGTTTATTATTTTTTATTTTTTTATATAGGTGGATTTTTTTGGACATATGTTGGTGGGATCCTTTAGGGATTTTGAGGCAAAACTAAAACCATATCATGTATAAATCTACAAAAGAAAAGAAAAAATGACATAGCAAGAATTTGAACGAACCGTTTATAAAAGTAAAAATTACATAAAATATAAGAATCATGTAGAAAAAGGAAGAACATAAGGAGCATGCATCAAGAGGGAGGGGCCAAATTTTTTTGACTCCCAAGCGGGACCAAAAGCACATGACGGAATACCTCTTTAAGGGTGGGGTGTTCGTTTTATCTTTAAATTTATTATGATTGGTTTTTAAATTTTGTAAATTGTTGGATAATAATATATTTTTTTAATTTATTATCTTTAAATATTAAATCAGTTAAAGTTTAATCATATGTAATATTGACTATTTTTTATCAAGGTGAACCCGATTTAATCCTAAAGTAAATTCGAAGTAACTCGAAGATAATATTTTTTTCACTTTTAGGGTTAGCGTTCACAATATAACAACCCGACATCTTTATACTTACCTGGATTAAGAATTCTCCCAACCCGAGATAAACCCGACCAGTATTCATCCCTTGCATTCTAAAAAAACTCTTACTAACATATACATTATCTCCATAATCCATTATAATAGTATCATCCACCAATCAAGGTCAAGTGAAATAACTGTCAAAACTCCCTCATTCATTATAATAGTCCTACATTCGCTTCTATTTTCAATATTAGTTTTCAATAGAGGTAAGTATTTTGATTTATTATAATCAGTTTTTAAATTTTGTAATTTTTTGGATAATAAGATATTTTTTAAATTTATTATTTTTAAATTTTAATTCAAATAAAGTTTAATCATAAGTAATATTGACTTCTTTTATCAAAGCCGAATCCAATTTTATCTTGAAGTAAATTCGAATTAACTTGAAGATAATTTTTTTTACTTTTAGGGTTAGTATTCCGAATTTAGCAACCCGGTATCTTTATACCTATCCAGATTAAGAATTTTTCCAACCCGAGAAAAACCTAACCAGTGTTTACCCCTGCTCTGTGGAGAATATTGCATTCAGAAAACAATTCTTACTAACATAAACTTTCTCTACATTATCCTTTATAGTAGTCCATATCCACCAATCAAGGTCAAGTAAATTAGCTGTCAAAACTCCAACATCCGTTATAATAGTTCTACATTCGTTTCTATTTTCAATATTAGTTTACAATAGAGCTAAGTACTTTGATTTATTATGATTAGTAATTTTGTAAATTTTTGGTTAATAAAATATATTTTAAATTTATGATATTTAAATTATAATTCAAATAAAGTTTAATCATAAGTAATATTGACTATTTTTATCAAGGTGAACCCGATTTCATCTTGAAGTAAATTTGAATTAACTCGAAGATAATATTTTTTTTACTTTAAGGGTTAGTATTCACAGTTTAGCAACCCAACATATTTATACCTATCTGGATTGAGAATTCTCCTAACCCGAGATAAACCCAACCAGTGTTTACCCCTGCTCTGTGTAGAAAATTGCATTAAGAATACAATTCTTACGAACATAAACATTCTTTCCATCATTCGTTATAATAATCAATCATCCACTAATCAAGGTCAAGCGGATTAGCTGTCAAAACTCCATCATCTATTATAATAGTCCTACATTCACTTCTATTTTCAATATTAGTTTAGTGGAAAGGTAAGTATTTTGATTTATTATGATTAGTTTTTTATTTTTATAAATGTTTTCTACAATAAATTATTATTTTAATTTATTATCTTTAAATTTTAATCTAAATAAAGTTTTTTTTAGTCGAAATTCATATAAAGTTTAATCATGAGTAATATTGACTATTTTTATTAAGATGAACCCGATTTTATCTTGAAGTAACTTCGAATTAACTCGAAGATACTATTTTTTCTTACTTTTAGGGTTAGTATTCACGATTTAGAAAATCGACATTTTTATACCTACCCAGATTAAGAACTTTCTCAACCCGAGATAAACCCGACCAGTGTTCACCCCCTGCATAGAAAATTGCGTTCAGAAAACAATTTTTAATAACATAAACATTCTCTTCGGGCAAGTTTTCGTGCACCACGACTAATCCCATGGAAAATATACACGCCTCCCCATGCATATTCCCAGGTAAATCAAGATTTTATTTTGTTTTTGTTCCTTTGATGGGAGTGTGAAGAGATTTGTTTTTGTTTTTTGTGAAATTGTTTGTACAACTGCTTGAGATGGTCTAATTGGGTCCGTACCCATATAGCTATTATTCGAGATGGGTCCGTACCCATCTGGCTATTGTTCGAGATGGTTTTGTAGGTGTTGGTCGAGATGGGACAGTGTCCATGTAGGTATTGTTCGAGATGGGTATGTACCACCTATGTACATAGACCATGTGTTATTCGAATTAGGTCCGTACCCACTAGGACTTTGACATGGAGATCTTGGACTTTGATATGGATAAAAAATTGGTTTATATCAATTAAAAGTGACTTAATAAAAATTATTAATGATATAGGTCCATACCCATTGTATAATGAATTAGATCTAACGGGTAATGGGTACGTACTGTATTGAGTAATTTACAAAAATGGGTACGGGGTTAAATGGGCATGGACCCCCCAAAAAATATGAATTGTTTCTCTCTCCAAACATAAAAAGGGTATAAAGGTAAAAAGCCAAACCAGAAAATTAGAATTGAAACTTTTATAGAATATTTTATTAGTTGAGACTTATAACATAAAACTGTTGAACATGAGGTTTTACTTTGTATTTCCCCTTGAATTATATATAAGTGATACATATAGGTAATGTACTCATACTTAACTCCATTTATATGATTTCAGAAGTAAAGGTATATAGAGGTAGGCTTAGCATAGTTCTATTGCATAACAATTTATTTTTTCATGGTGTTTAATGAATTTATAAAAATATTACGTATGAGTGATAACCTTGTGATGCATATCCTTGGTGTTACGTAGATGTTTCAAGATTTATATAGGGATGCATCTTCAATTTGTGTTGGTGGTATATGCCATATGGGCTTTTATTGTTTCTGGTTGGATTTATTATTGTTGTATAGTTTATTATTTTTTATTTTTTTATGTAGGTGGATTTTTATTGGACACATGTTGGTGGGATCCTATAGGGCTTTTAAGGCAAAACTAAAACCATATCATGTATAAATCTACAAAAGAAAAGAAAAAATGACATAGCAATATTTTGAACGAATCGTTTATAAAAGTAAAAATTACATAAAATATAAGAATCATGTAGAAAAAGGAAGAACATAAGGAGCATGCATCAAGAGGGAGGGGCCACAAAATTTTGACTCCCAAGCGGGACCAAAAGCACATGACGGAATACCTCTTTAAGGATGGGGTGTTGTTTTATCTTTAAATTTATTATAATTGGTTTTTAAATTTTGTAAATTGTTAGATAATAATATATTTTTTAAATTTATTGTCTTTAAATTTCAAATCAATTAAAGTTTAATCATAAGTAATATTGACTATTTTTTATCAAGGTGAACCCGATTTAATCCTAAAGTATATTCGAATTAACTCGAAGATAATATTTTTTTTCACTTTTAGGGTTAGCGTTCACAATATAACAACCCGACATCTTTATACCTACCTGGATTAATAACTCTCCCAACCCGAGATAAACCCGACCAGTATTCATCCCTTGCATTCTAAAAAAAAATCTTACTAACATAAACATTATCTCCATCATCCACCAATCAAGGTCAAGTGAAATAACTGTCAAAACTCCCTCATTCGTTATAATAGTCCTACATTCGCTTCTATTTTCAATATTAGTTTTCAAGAAAGGTAAGTATTTTGATTTACTTTTGATTAGTTATTAATTTTTGTAAATTTTTTGGATAATAAGATATTTTTTAAATTTATTATCTTAAAATTTTAATTCAAATAAAGTTTAGTCATAAGTAATATTGACTTCTTTTATCAAAGCCGAATCCATTTTTATCCTAAAGTAAATTCGTATGATTTTGAAGATAATTTTTTTTACTTTTAGGGTTAGTATTCAGAATTTAGCAACCCGATATCTTTATACCTACCCAGATTAAGAATTTTTCCAACCCGAGATAAACCTGACCAGTGTTCACCCCTGCTCTGTGGAGAATATTGCATTCAGAAAACAATTCTTACTAACATAAACTTTCTCTACATTATCCTTTATAATAGTCCATATCCACCAATCAAGGTAAAGTAAATTAGTTGTCAAAACTCCATCATCCGTTATAATAGTTCTACATTCGTTTCTATTTTCAATATTAGTTTTCAACCGAGGTAAGTACTTTGATTTATTATGATTAGTAATTTTGTAAATTTTTGGTTAATAAAATATATTTTAATTTATTATATTTAAATTATAATTCAAATAAAGTTTAATCATAAGTAATATTGACTATTTTTTATCAAGGTGAACCCGATTTTATCCTTAAGTAAATTTGAATTAACTCAAAGATAATATTTTTTTTTACTTTAAGGGTTAGTATTCACAATTTAGCAACCCAACCTATTTATACCTATCTGGATTAAGAATTCTCCTAACCCGAGATAAACCCAACCAGTGTTTACCCCTGCTCTGTGTAGAAAATTGCATTAAGAATACAATTCTTACTAACATAAACATTCTTTCCATCATTCGTTAATATAATCAATCATCCACTAATCAAGGTCAAGCGGATTAGTTGTCAAAACTCCATCATCTGTTATAATAGTCTTACATTCACTTCTATTTTCAATATTAGTTTTCAAGAAAGGTAAGTATTTTGATTTATTATTTTTTTTTTTATTTTTATATCTTTTTTGGACAATAAATTATTTTTTTAATTTATTATCTTTAAATTTTTAATCTAAATAAAGTTTTTTTTAGTTGAAATTCATATAAAGTTTAATCATGAGTAATATTGACTATTTTTTATTAAGATGAACCCGATTTTATCCTGAAGTAACTTCGAATTAACTCGAAGATAATATTTTTTCTTACTTTTAGGGTTAGTATTCACGATTTAGAAACCCGAAATTTTTATACCTAACCAGATTAAGAACTTTCTCGACCTGTGATAAACCCGACCATTGTTTACCCCCTGTATATAAAATTGCGTTCAGAAAACAATTCTTTATAACATAAATATTCTCTCCGGGCAAGTTTTCATGCACCACGACTAATCCCATGGAAAATATACACGCCTCCCCATGCATATTCCCAGGTAATTCAAGATTTTATTTTGTTTTTGTTCCTTTGATGGGAGTGTGAAGAGATTTGTTTTTGTTTTTTGTGAAATTGTTTGTACAACTGCTTGAGATCGTCTAATTGGGTCCGTGCCCATATAGCTATTATTCGAGATGGGTATGTACCCATCTGGCTATTGTTCGAGATGGTTTTGTAGGTGTTGGTCGAGATGGGACCGTGCCCATGTAGGTATTGTTCGAGATGGGTATGTACCACCTATGTACATAGACCATGTGTTATTCGAATTAGGTCCGTACCCACTAGGACTTTGATATGGAGATCTTGGACTTTGACATGTATAAAAATTTGGTTTATATCAATTAAAAGTGACTTAATAAAAATTATTAATGATGTAGGTCCATACCCATTGTATAATGAATTAGATCTAACGGGTAACGGGTACGTACTGTATTGAGTAATTTAGAAAAATGGGTACGGGGTTAAATGGGCACGGACACCCCAAAAAATATGAAATGTTTCTCTCTCCAAACATAAAAAGGGTATAAAGGTAAAAACCCAAACCAGAAAATTAGAATTGGAAATTTTCTAGAATATTTTATTAGTTGAGACTTATAATATAAAAATGTTGAACATGAGGCTTTACTTTGTATTTCCCCTTGAATTATATATAAGTGATGCATGTAGGTAATGTGCTCATACTTAACTCCATTTATATGATTTCAGAAGTAAAGGTACATAGAGGTAGACTTAGCATAGTTCTATTGCATAACAATTTATTTTTTCATGGTGTTTAATGAATTTATAGAAATATTACGTATGAGTGATAACCTTGTGATGCATATCCTTGGTGTTACGTAGATGTTTCAAGATTTATATAGGGATGCCTCTTCAATTTGTGTTGGTGGTATATGCCATATGGGCTTTTATTGTTTCTGGTTGGATTTATTATTGTTGTATAGTTTATTTTTTTATTTTTTTATGAAGGTGGATTTTTTTTGGACATATGTTGGTGGGATCCTTTAGGGCTTTTAAGGCAAAACTAAAACCATATCATGTATAAATCTACAAAAGAAAAGAAAAAATTACATGACAAGAATTTGAACGAACCGTTTATAAAAGTAAAAATTACATAAATATAAGAATCATGTAGAAAAAGGAAGAACATAAGGAGCATGCATTAAGAGGGAGGGGCCACAAAATTTTGACTCCCAAGCAGGACCAAAAGCACATGACGGAATACCTCTTTAAGGATGGGGTGTTGTTTATCTTTAAATTTATTATAATTGGTTTCTAAATTTTGTAAATTGTTGGATAATAATATATTTTTTAAATTTATTATCTTTAAATATTAAATCAGTTAAAGTTTAATCATAAGTAATATTGACTATTTTTTATCAAGGTGAACCCGATTTAATCCTAAAGTAAATTCGAATTAACTCGAAGATAATATTTTTTTTCACTTTTAGGGTTAGCGTTCACAATATAACAACCCGACATCTTTATACCTACCTGGATTCAGAATTCTTCCAACCCGAGATAAATCCGACCAGTATTCATCCCTTGCATTCTAAAAAAATCTTACTAACATAAACATTATCTTCATCATCCATTATAATAGTATCATCCACCAATCAAGGTCAAGTGAAATAACTGTCAAAACTCCCTCATTCGTTATAATAGTCCTACATTCGCTTTTATTTTCAATATTAGTTTTCAACAGAGGTAAGTATTTTGATTTATTATAATTAGTTTTTAATTTTTGTAAATTTTTTGGATAATAAGATATTTTTTAAATTCATTATCTTTAAATTTTATTTCAGATAAAGTTTAATCATAAGTAATATTGACTTCTTTTATCAAAGTCGAATCCAATTTTATCCTGAAGTAAATTCGAATTAACTTGAAGATATTTTTTTTACTTTTTGGGTTAGTATTAAAAATTTAGCAACCCGATATCTTTATACCTACCCGGATTAAGAATTTTTTCAACCTGAGATAAACCTGACCAGTGTTCACCCCTGCTCTGCGGAGAATATTGCATTCAGAAAACAATTCTTACTAACATAAACTTTCTCTCCATTATCCTTTATAATAGTCCATATCCACCAATCAAGATCAAGTAAATTAGCTGTCAAAACTCCATAATCCGTTATAATAGTTTTACATTCGTTTCTATTTTCAATACTAGTTTTCAACAGAGGTAAGTACTTTGATTTATTATGATTAGTAATTTTGTAAATTTTTGATTAATAAAATATATTTTAATTTATTATATTTAAATTATAATTCAAATATAGTTTAATCATAAGTAATATTGACTATTTTTATCAAGGTGGACCCGATTTTATCCTGAAGTAAATTTGAATTAACTCGAAGATAATATTTTTTTTACTTTAAAGGTTAGTATTCACAATTTAGCAACCCAACATATTTATACCTATCTGGATTAAGAATTCTCCTAACCCGAGATAAACCCAACCAGTGTTTACCCCTGCTCTGTGTAGAAAATTGCATTAAGAATACAATTCTTACTAACATAAACATTCTTTTCATCAACCGTTATAATAATCAATCATCCACCAATCAAGATCAAGTAAATTAGCTGTCAAAACTCCATCATCTGTTATAATAGTCTTACATTCACTTCTATTTTCAATATTAGTTTTCAAGAAAGGTAAGTATTTTGATATATTACGATTAGTTTTTATAAATTTTTTGGACAATAATTTTTATTTATTTATTATCTTTAAATTTTAATCTAAATAAATTTTTTTTAGTCGAAATTCATATAGTTTAATCATGAGTATTATTGACTATTTTTTATTAAGGTGAACCCGATTTTATCCTGAAGTAACTGCGAATTAACTCGAAGATATTATTTTTTCTTACTTTTAGGGTTAGTATTCACGATTTAGAAACCCGACATTTTTATACCTACCCAGATTAAGAACTTTCTCAACCCGAGATAAACCCGACCAGTGTTCACCCCTGTATATAAAATTGCGTTCAGAAAACAATTCTTTATTTACATAAATATTCTCTCCGGGCAAGTTTTCATGCACCACGACTAATCCCATGGAAAATATACACGTCTCCCCATGCATATTCCCAGGTAAATCAAGATTTTCTTTTGTTTTTGTTCCTTTGATGGGAGTGTGAAGAGATTTGTTTTTGTTTTTTGTGAAATTGTTTGTACAACTGCTTGAGATGGTAATTGGGTCCGTGCCCATATAGCTATTATTCGAGATGGGTTCGTACCCATCTGGCTATTGTTCGAGATGGTTTTGTTGGTGTTGGTCGAGATGGGACCGTGCCCATGTAGGTATTGTTCGAGATGGGTATGTACCACCTATGTACATAGACCATGTGTTATTCGAATTAGGTCCGTACCGACTAGGACTTTGACATGGACAAGAATTGGGTTTATATCAATTAAAAGAAACTTAATAAAAATTATTAATGATATAGGTCCACACCCATTGCATAATGAATTAGACCTAACAGGTAATGGATACGTAATGTATTGAGTAATTTGCAAAAATGGGTACGGGGTTAAATGGGCATGGACCCCCCAAAAATATGAATTGTTTCTCTCTCTAAACATAAAAAAGGTATAAAGGTAAAAACCCAAACAAGAAAAATTAGAATTGGAACTTTTATAGAATATTTTTTTAGTTGAGACTTATAATATAAAAATGTTGAATTTGAGGCTTTACTTTGTATTTCCCACTGGATTATGTAAGTGATACATGTAGATAATGTACTCATACTTAACTCCATTAATATGATTTCAGAAGTAAAGGTATATGGATGTAGGCTTAGCATAGTTGTATTGCATAACAATTTCTTATTTCATGGTGTTTTACGAATTTATAGAAATATTACGTATGAGTGATAACATGCACATCCTTGGTGTTACGTAGATGTTTCAATATTTATATAGGGATGCCTCTTCAATTTGTGTTGGTGGTATATGGGCTTTTATTGTTTCTGGTTGGATTCATTATTGTTGTATAGTTTATTATTTTTTATTTTTTTTGTTGGTGGGATAATTTTTTGGACATATGTTGGTGGGATTCTTTAGGGCTTTTAAGGCAAAACTAAAACCACATCATGTATAAATCTACAAAAGAAAAGAAAAAATGACATAGCAAGAATTTGAACGAACCATTTATAAAAGTAAAAATTACATAAAATATAAGAATCATGTATAAAAAAGAAGAACATAAGGAGCATGCATCAAGAGGGAGGGGCCTCAAAATTTTGACTCCCAAGCGTGACCAAAAGCACATGACGGAACACCTCTTTAAGGGTGGGGTGTTGTTTTATCTTTTCCGTACCTTAATCTATGGTTGCTTTGATCCCGCTAAGATTTATATTGTACAAATAACCTTTTTACTTTGAATTTTTGTCTTGAGTGAGCGATTTGTTCTACTGTATTGTAAATAAAGTTTTTTTACTATTCAAATTATATGTCTCGAATAATATTTTACTAGTCTACAATAGTGACACTACTCTCATATTTATGAGATTTTGTGAGCAAGTAAGTGAGTCTAATACCTATAATCCTAGGTCCAAACTATTCCTAAAAGTCTTTTTCTTTATTTTATGATATCCACATTACTTTATTAACCGATCAAAGTCCAATAAATTGTGTACTTTTATGATTTGACCATGACTACAAATTTTTAACTAGATTTGAACTTTATATATTTAGTAACACAATCAATAACTTGAGACCCAAATAGGAAACCACAAACTTACTAACACCCAGTACTTATTATCTTAGGCCAAACCATGCCTCAATACCCGTATCTTGAATTTCTAAAGAGTAAATACACGGGATGCCCCCATGTACTTTAACGGAATTGACAATTTACCCCCTCGATCGTATAAAGTGTAAATGTACCCCTTACCTTTGGTTTTTGCGACTTGTTACCCCCTAATGACAGAATTCGTTAATTCCCCCGTTAAGTAGGCACGTGCGAGACAAACTAAAGGGGTAAAAAGAAAATTGAAGTAATACTTGAGGGGGTAAGCAGGCAAACTAAGTAATACATAAAGGGGTAAGTAGGCAAACTGAATAATACTTAACAGAGGAATTGGACGAATTCCGTCATCATGGGGTATCGAGTCACAAAAACAAAAGTTAGGTGGTAAATTTTCACTTTATAGGATCGAAGGGGTAAGATGACAATTTCGTGATAGTACAAAAGCAAAAGGGATATATACTCATTTGTAAATATTGCAACACTATATAAAGAGATGTAATCCCAATAAATGATGTAGTCTCATAATATGACCATGAATAAAATTTTCAAACAACGGATTTGGACTTATTATATTTTGAATCTCGATTAATTAATTGAGACCTGATTAGAAAACTAAGAGTTACTTAACGACATTAATATAGTGTTTCTGTTTTGCTAGTGGCACGTTGTGATATCAAGTCTGGGTTCCAGGGATTAGTTTCCTTTGTTTGTAGGTTTGTATTAAAGGTTTTTGAGCTTGTTTTATGGTTAAGGGACGAGGCTCCGGAGTTGTTCTCACATTTGCTTGGTTGCAGATAAGTTGATTTATTTGGGGTTTGTTCTCAGTTGATAGTTTACACACTTGTTGTCGTTGCTCCAAGATTGGATAAATTTTCCCCATCGTTGAAGGTTGTTGTTCACAAGTTTCTTGGGGTTGTTTCACCACGATGTTAGCTGTTTAGTGTAGATATATTTTTGTAGAGATATTTTCAATATTCTATTGTTGTTTTGGTTTAGTGTCAAATAGACAACTTTTTTCTTGTTTAGTTTCATACATTAGTCACAAGTTTAGGCACGATATTTCTTCAACCCTTAAAGGGGGTAAAACAAGAGGTATAAGGTTCGAATCCCCTTCCTGAACATAGGTAACCTAGTTCTGATAAAGTGGGAATATGCATGGGGAGGCGTGTATATTTTTCCCATAGGATTAGTCCTGGTGCGCGAAAGCTGGCCCGGACACCCATGTATAAAAAAAAGATTTAGGCATATGTGACATGGACACATCCAGAGACATCTAT
Organism: Nemophila menziesii; assembly: GCA_029959085.1. Taxonomy (NCBI): domain Eukaryota; kingdom Viridiplantae; phylum Streptophyta; class Magnoliopsida; order Boraginales; family Hydrophyllaceae; genus Nemophila; species Nemophila menziesii. The sequence goes on from JARWIR010000089.1 coordinate 1,742,965, forward strand.
TTATTGTCCTGGTCACACACTCAATCCCCTTGCCTTCATTCTTCCTAACATCAGGCCTCTAACTGTCAAATTCAGAGGTGCAACTAGTGGTGCGCCAAACGATGCACCCACTACTGTCTATCCTCTTTCAACCAACATGCCAGAGGCCTTTGTAAAGAAGATGGCGAATAGATCAAACATTTTTTCCTCTGTTGCTCGTGACACGGCAGGACGTCATTTCTCCTAGTCAGGCTTCTGGTGGTCGGGAGACACATGAGTGTGAGACTCCATTTAAAAATATATTTTTGTAAAAAAAATGACCTAAAAGGGTTTTAGCCCATAAGTAATGACCTATTATTAGTATTTTCTAAAAAATAGAGGTTATCATATATAATAAGTATTTAGTGGATGCTTAATGAGTTTATAAACCTTCCCTATTTTCATCTTTATGAGGGCATTTATTGTATATATGAAGGACCATATATTACATAAGTTTAAATTTATGACCCTTATACCATTATATTTTACAAAATTTGAAAGAAAGAAAGAATATTATACTCTCTTCTTTTGTATTAGCTTATATGTTAGTTTTCAATATTAGTATTTTTTCCATACAACTGAGGTCTATACCAGATTAGTAAGTACAACTAGACTTACTAAACTCCCCCGAAAGAGCACCCACTATAGTACGAGGTGTAGCCCATCCACTCCTATCTCGCGTTAAGAACTTCTATAATCTTTCAGGTGGGTTTGTACACAGGGTTGGTTTTCCCCTCGACGTGACTTCTATTTTTGTCAATCAATCAACACAAGAATTTGCCTCTTGATACACATGGATAATCTCACAACATTGAACGTATATTCTTACACTCTCTGAGTATTTCATCCGACCAATCCCCCTTACTCAACCGTCCTTCACTAGCACGTGTAGTTCAAGCAAATCAGTCTCAATGAAAAAAGTCTCATGCTTCCGAGTAATCGACATATATAGATCGAAATGTAACACAAAAAGTTCTGCATGAAGAGCCGAGTTTACCTTACATGAGCCCGCAAAACCTTCTAAGAAACTTCTTTACAATCGTGGAAAAGTCCCGCAACTCCCAATCTATTAGAGTTAAGAGCTAAACAACAATCAATGTCGAGTTTAACTCTGAAAGCCGGTTTGACCCACTGCACTAACGTGCTTCTTGCTGAAACAATTACACAATCGTCTCGTTCTCTACACCAAGCTCGGACGCACCTAACTGTTGAATTTTTAACCATAAACCTTAGTGTTCTAACTGATTTCTTGCGGTCACTTTTCAAAACACGTTTCATTTCGACCAATCCATATGTACCAACATAGGAACAACACTATGATCAACATCTCAAGACCACCCTCTGTCCCTTTACACCTTATTAGACCATTCCACCAATCAAGGTCAAGTGAATTAGCTGTCAAAACTCCATCATCCGTTATAATAATTCTACATTCGCTTCTATTTTCAATAACAGTTTTCAACAAAGCTAAATATTTTAATTTATTATGATTAGTATTTAAATTTTGTAAATTGTTGGATAATAAGAATTTTTTTAAATTTATTATCTTTAAATTTTAATTCAGTTAAAGTTTAATCATAAGTAATATTGACAATTTTTTATCAAGGTGAACCCGATTTAATCCTGAAGTAAATTCGAATTAACTCGAAGATAATTTTTTTTCACTTTTAGGGTTAGTGTTCACAATTTAGCAACCCGACATCTTTATACCTACGTGGATTAAGAATTCTCCCAACCCTAGATAAACCCTACCAGTGTTCATCCCTTGCATTCTAAAAAAAATCTTACTAACATAAACATTTTCTCCATCATCTATTATAATAGTATCATCCACCAATCAAGGTCAAGTGAAATAACTGTCAAAACTCCCTCATTCGTTATAATAGTCCTAAATTCGCTTCTATTTTCAGTATTAATTTTAAATAGAGGTAAGTATTTTGATTTATTATAATTAGTTTTTAAATTTTGTAAATTTTTTAGATAATAAGATATTTTTTAAATTTATTATCTTTAAATTTTAATTCAAATAAATTTTAATCATAAGTAATATTATCTTCTTTTATCAAGCTGAACCCAATTTTATCCTAAAGTACATTCGAATTAACTTGAAGATAATAATCTTTTTACTTTTAGGGTTAGTATTCAGAATTTAGCAACCCGACATCTTTATACCTACCCGGATTAAGAATTTTTCCAACCCGAGATAAACGTGACCAGTGTTCACCCCTGCTATGTGGAGAATATTGCATTCAGAGAACAATTCTTACTAACATAAACATTCTCTCCATTATCTGTTATAATAGTCCATCATCCACCAGTCAAGGTCAAGTAAATTAGCCGTCAAAACTCCATCATCCGTTATAATAGTTCTACATTCATTTCTATTTTCAATATTAGTTTTCAACAGAGGTAAGTACTTTGATTTATTATGATTAGTAATTTTGTAAATTTTTGGTTAATAAAATATTTTTTAATATAATAAATTTTAAATTTTAATTCAAATGAAGTTTAGTCATAAGTTATATTGACTATTTTCTATCAAGGTGAACCCGATTTTATCCTGATGTAAATTTGAATTAACTCGAAGATAATATTTTTTACTTTAAGGGTTAAGGGTTAGTATTCACAATTTAGCAATCCAACATCTTTATACCTATCTGGATTAAGAATTCTCCCAACCCGAGATAAACCCAACCAGTGTTTACTCCTGCTCTGTGTAGTAAATTGCATTAAGAATACAATTCTTACTAACATAAACATTCTTTCCATCATCTGTTATAATAATCAATCATCCACTAATCAAGGTCAAGCGGACTAGCTGTCAAAACCTCATCATCTGTTATAATAGTCTTACATTCACTTCTATTTTCAATATTAGTTTTTAAGAGAGGTAAGTATTTTAATTTATTATGATTAGATTTTTATTTTTATAAATTTTTTGAACAATAAAATATTTTTTTAATTTATTATCTTTAAATTTTAATTTAAATAAAAATTTTTTAGTCGAAATTCAAATAAAGTTTAATCATGAGTAATACTGACTATTTTTAAAAAGGTGAACCCGATTTTATCCTGAAGTAAATTCGAATTAACTCGACTTTCTTACTTTTAGGGTTTTTTAGGGTTAGTATTCACGATTTAGCAACCCGACATCTTTCCGCCTACCCAGATTAAGAACTTTCTCAACCCGAGATAAACCCGACCAGTGTTCACCCCTTATATAACAATGCGTTCAGAAAACAATTCTTAATAACATAAACATTCTCTCCGCCTCGTTCAGATCAACATTTCTAAGGTATACATTTTCAATCTCTCGTCGCACACGCCGATTACATTCATATACTTACACACACGCTTTTACACTCGTAACCCACACCAAAAACCCTTGTTCACTTAGATAATCTTTTTTATCCAAATTCACCTTTAATCAATTCAATTTGCTATGAATATATGATCGATTGTATTTGATCATGATGCCATGCGAAAAACACTAGTCAAAATTTGCGTTTAGCTGTAATTTATAATTTTCTCTTGTTCTTGTTGTTGTTTTATCTATGAAGTGTTTGTTGTAGATAATTTCATGATACCCATGTAACATTTCATTAGAATTTTCATTTTAACTGAATTTTCTAAATTTTAATATTTCTAAGTGGCATTCAAGAGATATCAAAGTGATTCATGAACATTTACCATGTTACATCGTTAATTTATAATTAGTTTTTCGAAATTATAATTAGTAATAAGTGGCTTTGAAGTGATATCAAAGTGATTCATTAATATTACAATGTTCCACTGTTAATTTCGAATGGGTTTTTACTTTTCATTGCAATTAATAAGTTAATTGTGTAAGATCATCGAAATTTTAAGTAGATCCGTGTTATTATATATGATCTTCGAAATTTTAAGTAGATCTGTGTTATTATATATGATCTAATATATATAGAAGGATAAATTGCACCGTTAGCCACGTGTAATGCGATATAGCCAAATATACCCGTGACGTGTTACTCGAAACTTTACAAATCTGCAAATCTGTAATTTTTCGGGGTTTATATACTATTGTTTGAATCATACGGGTAGATCTGACTATTTCGTATAGCACAGGGACTAATGGTGCAATTTTAGCCTATCCGTGGTACATTTTGAATTACCTAACGGCACGATTTGACCAGTCGTGAAATTTCCCTTATAAATACACGCTTTACTTTCCATTTGCACACACATTATTTCCGATTAATTATCTTATACAAATTCATAATGGTGTGGTATAAACGTGTTATTACAGCGCTAAACTCATTAACATCAATGGAAGAGCAACCGATTTACCCAATCGCAGTTTTAATCGATGAGCTGAAAAACGATGATATCCAGCTAAGATTGAACTCGATCCGACGGCTCTCAACAATCGCTCGTGCACTCGGTGAAGAAAGGACTCGAAAAGAATTAATGCCTTTCTTAACCGATAATAACGACGATGATGATGAAGTTTTATTAGCTATGGCCGAAGAATTAGCTGTTTTTGTACCATATGTTGGTGGTGTTGAATTTGCTAGCTCGATTTTTCCACCATTAGAGTCTCTTTGTAGCGTTGAAGAAACTTGTGTGAGAGACAAAGCTGTTGAATCTTTATGCAGAATCGGATCTCAAATGATGGAGATTCACTTGGTCGAGTCCTTTGTTCCTTTAGTCAAGGTAATTTTTTTTACCATTTTGATACTGATTAGTGATTATGAATTATAATTGAATTATATATAACTTTGTGGGACCCAATTGTGCAGAGATTAGCTGGAGGTGAATGGTTTACATCTAGGGTTTCATCATGTGGATTATTTCATATAGCATATCCAAGTGCAACTGAAGAGTTAAAAAATGAGCTTCGTGTTATTTATAGTCAATTATGTCAAGATGATATGCCTATGGTAAGAAGAGCAGCTGCTACTAATCTTGGAAAATTTGCTGCTACTATTGAGATGCCTCATTTGAAGACTAATATCATGGCTATGTTTGAGGATCTTACTCAAGATGGTATGTAATTTATTTAATTTTTAATTTTAAATTTTATATAATTAAATACATTAACTGATCTTTCTAATTTCAATTTTGTAGATCAAGATTCTGTTCGTTTGTTAGCTGTGGAGGGTTGTGCAGCTTTGGGAAAACTCTTAGATCCACAAGATTGTGTTGCGCAAATACTCCCTATAATTGTTAATTTCTCTCAGGTATATGCCCTACTTTTAAAATTATGAAGTTTTTTTATTTAATTTATTTTTATATAATTTTGATTTGTGTAAATGAATAGGATAAATCTTGGCGTGTGCGTTACATGGTTGCAAATCAACTATACGAGCTTTGTGAAGCAGTTGGACCAGAAGCTACTAAGTAAATATTTAATTACTTTATTTTTATGATTTATTAGCTGATTAAATTAATTAATTAAATATTATTTTAATATGTTCTAGAGTGGATTTGGTTCCTTCATATGCTCGATTACTTCGAGATAATGAAGCTGAAGTTCGTATAGCTGCTGCTGGAAAAGTAACTAAGTTTTGTCGGATTATAGATCCTGAACTTGCTATTCAGCATATTCTTCCTTGTGTTAAGGTATCTTTTTTTTTTTTTTTTTTTTTTGTAAAAAAAAAAAACTGAAGTATTTTACATTTTCATTCACTACTCTGTTTCAGGATTTATCAGCTGATTCATCTCAGCATGTTCGATCCGCTTTAGCTTCAGTTATTATGGGCATGGCACCTGTTTTAGGAAAGGTACAAATCTTTTTTTATACATTTAATTTAATTGTAAAATATAATAATTAATATTTTTGGGTGATGAATTTAGGAATCAACAATTGCTCAGCTTTTACCGATCTTTCTCTCGCTTCTCAAGGATGAATTTCCAGATGTTCGTTTGAACATTATTAGCAAGCTTGACCAAGTCAACCAGGTTCGATTTTGAAACCCTTTTTCGAGTTTTTGTAAAAATTTATTTAATTATATGTTAAACGAAGGGTAAATTTGTATACAGGTGATTGGAATAGATCTGTTATCTCAGTCTTTATTACCAGCTATTGTTGAATTAGCAGAAGATAGACATTGGAGGGTGCGTCTTGCAATTATAGAGTATATACCTTTACTTGCAAGTCAATTAGGTGTTGGTTTTTTCGATGATAAGCTTGGTGCTCTTTGTATGCAATGGTTAAAAGATAAGGTTCGTATTTTTTATTTTTTTTGTGTGGTTAATATAATCTGGTAAAACTAATTTATTGGATTGAAAAAATGTAGGTTTTCTCCATAAGAGAAGCTGCTGCTACTAATGTGAAGCGTCTTGCTGAAGAATTTGGACCAGAATGGGCTATGCAACACATAATTCCACAGGTATATATATGATAATGTTAAATAATAATTTTAAATTATTATTATAATGTTATTAAGATAATTTTTATGGTGTGTGATTAATAGGTGTTGGAAATGGTTAATGATCCGCATTATTTGTATCGTATGACGATTCTTTCAGCGATATCTTTACTTGCACCTGTTATGGGATCTGAAATTACCGTTTCGAAATTACTTCCAGTTATCATCTCGTTATGCAATGACAGGTTAGTTTTTTTTATTGATTTATTAAATTTTTTTAAATAAATTTGGTTAAATGTTGTTTGTATTTGATTTCAGGGTACCAAATGTTAAGTTCAATGTGGCGAAGGTGTTGCAGACACTTCTTCCAATTGTTGATAAGACTGTAAGTAATTTACTATTTTACCCTTTTTTTTATAGAGATTTATTTTTTATGCTAATTTGGTGTTAAAATGCAGGTTATTGAGGGGACGATTCGTCCGAGCTTAGTTGAACTTAGTGAAGATCCTGACGTGGATGTTAGGTTCTTTGCAAATCAAGCGTTACAAGCGATTAATCAACTTAATGTCTAGTTAGGTTAATCGCAGAGTAGTTTGTTTGTTTGTATGTTTGTATGGTGTGTAGTTACCATCAATTGCCTCCGGTTGTGTTGGAAGGCATGTGTAACTGGGTTATAACTTTGTGTTACATTTTGGCTTGCCATCTATTATTAAATTATTATTATTGGCATGATCTCTGCATCTTTTTCATATTAATCTTGTTGGTTAAGTATTAAAACTTATATAGAGTTACAGGCCTTTGCAAAATAGTACCAGTATCATTAACATTAATGGCCGTTAATGAGAAATAATAGAGCTTCACTCTCAATTGCTGGTTGGTTATTCGGCTCATTATAGAGTATAATCCAGCAACTAGAGGTCTTATAGTATAATCCCTATCCCTATCTAAGGTCTCTTAAAGTTATTTACCCATTTAACTTCCTAATTATATATGTATTTTAATCTCTTAAAATCCATTTCTCTCTCCGACCATCACTGCACCACCACCACCACTACCACGGAGACACCACCACCACCACCATGACCCTCTGCTTCTCTTATCAACATCACATACAACCAAAATTCATCCTTCATCTTCCCCTTCTCAAACGATCCACCAGACCACCACTATCCCCTGATTCCATTCTCAGATCTGGGAGGCAAAAATGAATTGTGAACCAGGTGCTTGCCAAACTCCGAAATACTTGTAGCTTCTAGGGCACATGATTAACCATGTTGTAGAGTATGAAAACGGTTCATATAAGCAAAAAATTGTGTTTCTCATCTATTAACACTTGAATTATATATATATATATATATATATATATATATATATATATATATATATATATATATATATATATGATATTGATTCGAGAATAGTACATCGGGAGAAAAATGTAATCAGATATATTCAAAGCAGAAATAGGAGCGACAGATTGTACAAGGGGTGGATATACTTCATTTTCATCTTCTAAATTTCACCAATAGTTTGAGTTAAAGTAGTTTTTTTGCTGCATATCTGGAATTATGTATTTAAGTTGCGCAAGATTGGAAGTATCTAAATTGGAATTATGTATTTCAATTGGTTAGCTGAATTATAATGTATGCAATAAGAGAGAATAAAAGAAACAATTCAATTCTCAAAACCAAAACCAAACTTTATGATGCATTACCAATGAATTAAAGAGTTTATGCATTACAAATAAAAAAAGTATCTGAAAAAATATAATCAACGGCATAAATTAAAATTTTCTAAAATTTTCATGCTTCATTCCTTTTATGGATACTAGACTAGGACGCAGGGAATACAATATCTCTTGGCCCAGAGGTGCTTCAGCTAAACATGTATATATTTTGGATTCAATATCATATTCCAGAAGATGATTAGCGATTTTAACAAGCATTTTTTTAGTCTTTGATTGATAATCAGTTATATCAATGATACCCTTATAATTTGGATAATCTTTGATAAAATCCAAAGGAATAATCTTTTTCTCAGACCATATATGTTTATTGTAATTCTCCAATACCCACACATGAAGATCCTGATAAATTACGTACCCAAGTGCCAGCTTGTCACCATCCATAATAAAAACCTGGACCTTCAAATCCTCAGCTCTTTGAGATACGTCATCATTCATATTATACACAAACACCGGGAGCATGTCCAAATCTGCATCTCCTTTAAAACCTTGAGGTGGTTTGATGTGCATGGAGCATTTTCCGTCCAAACTAAATCTAACTATATCTGTTTTCCTACGTCTACCATAAGAAACACCTACATAGTAAAAGATAGACTCGTGGGATGCAGAGAATAGACTTCTGGTCCCAAAGGTTCCACTGAAAAAAGTAATAACAGGGATCTAGAACGAGTAACATAACCCTTATCTTTTCCAATAGTAAACAAACTAATACTCATATTTCCTTCTTCTTCATCCCAGTCTTTGCGTAAACATATTAAAGTAAACTCGCTAGTTGTTTTATCGAAACCAATATGGTGAATATATTCTCCTCTCAATAATTTTCCTCTGTCATACCCTACTTGAAGCACCTGTTTGGTCGCTGGATTTCTTATGCGATACTCATGATTATAAGAAGCATGCTTGCTTTCAAGCACTAAGCCGTTGATGCAAGAATGGAACACATATTGTACACCATTTGAATTATAGATTTTGTCATGATAATATTGGTATTTACTCCTGCTTGTATGTTTCTCAATGAAATAACTTTGGTGAGTAATGATTTGCCATGACTTGCACACACTTTTGCATATTAGTACACTTTTTACTGACACTCTGCTCAATATATCAACAATTATTTCATAAGGCAACACCGTTCCAGTTCCAATACTCTCCATATTTGACACCTGTATAGTTTAAATTAAAGAAATATACATTGATAAATACAAGCAAGTTAGGAAGATCATCTAATTACCGGAATTGATTGGCAAATCTTTTTTCGAGCTTCCATTCTTTTGGATATTGGGCGAGTCCTTTTTTGAGCTTCTATTCCACTGTTCATGGAACGGCGAGTCCTTTTTTGAGCTTCCATTCTGTTCAGTATTGACCAAAATTAAAATAAAACTATAAAAGTAGAGCAGAATTTATAACAGAACAAATCGAGTAGGGTCTATCAGTTGGGCCAAGTTGGGCCAGGTAGTTTTTTTAGGCCCATCAGCCGGGGGTTTTCTATTAGACCTGGCTAGGGAGAAAGATATAAGACCTAAATTATTGCAATATTATATTTTAAGTCACAACTAAAAAATAATTTTATAAAAATCTCATTTCTAATTTGTTAGTTTGAATTTTTATTTTTATACCCTTTATTGGTCTGCAGAGAGTTTTTTTTCCGATGGATAACACTCGCACCCATTTTCGTAAATTAAACAATCATGGGTACGAACCCGTGTCGTTTATTAAATTTTATTAAGTCATTGAGGTGTTCATGTAAATGTCCAAGTAGGTACGGACCCATCTCGAACAATGGCTAGATTGGTAGGACCCATCTCGAACAAAACAAAATCTTTCACTCTCGTTCTTTACAGTGGGTTGTACCAATTGCCTAATCACAACTCGCACTCGCCGAAACAAAAACAAAACGAAATCTCTTCACAGCGGTTTTCTTGGGTTGTACCCATGACAACTTTTTTTTGGGTTGTATCCATGGCAGCGGTTTTCTTGGGATGTACCCATGGTAGGAACAAAAACAAAACGAAATCTCTTCAAACTCGCATCGTAGGAACAAAAAACAAAAATAAATGTCTGCAACTCCTATCAAACGAACAAAAACAAAACGAAATCTCTTCACACCTGCATAATAGGAACAAAAAAACAAAACGAAATCTCTTTACACTCGCAACATAGGAACAAAACACAAAAAGTAATCTCTGCACACTCATCACTCCCTGTAATAACACTATCACCTACCATTCTCATCGATCTTATTTATTTCGTATGTCCTACAAACTTGTGTATTTGTCTCCCCGCACGAATATCCCATATATTCATGACTGAATCTCTCCCATTCGCCGCTAAAATCCGTATCGAATCGTCATATGGTACGCACAGAACCACACTGTTGCAACGGACAACTGTTGCCACACAAGTGTCTGTTCGTACATCTCACATTTTAACAGTCCCATCACGACCCGCTGAAAGTACATGATCACCTGATAACATAGGTACATAACTCTGTCTTTAATGGGTTTAGGCATTCCATTAGTATTCGTCTCGGAGGTCCGGTCTTCAACTCTGTTTCAACTTAGTTTTATAATGGACTTAGTCATTCTACCTAGTTTCTCATTTGGAGGCCCGACACCTCTATTTCCAGTATCTTTTTTCATCTTCAAGCTTTACTCCATCTTCCTTGCATCATCTTCTCCATAGCGCTCGAGCTTTTTCATTTAAGCACCCATCTTCATCTTCTCAGACCATATTCTATCTTCTCTTCTATGCTAAAGCATCCATATCTTCTTCAAGATCTTTAATCTTAGCCCCCATCTCCTCAATATTCATCTAGCTCATTGTATTCACGCTTCCTTGAACCTTCCAAGACACACTACCAATCTCAGCTTCATTGTAAGACCAGACATGTTCAAGTTACATCGTTTTGTCATCAATCATCAATTTAAATAAATATTTAACCGAAAACTTTCCCTGCCAATTTCATATCACTTATTGTAATACCTAAAAATGTTATTAATAAACCAATGCTCTTATTCATTAGGTCAATTGGGATACGCTGACTATACCTAGTTACCTATCGCTATCATGGGGGAGGGGGGGGAGAGACGGGGAGATTGGGTAGCAAAAACATAGAAGCGTACAATTTATCCTTATTACCTAAGCAGACTTGGTCCAACCTAAACAACCTGATAATTTTATAGCGTCTGTCCAGAAGGGTGTCTACTTCGATAATTTGATTTTGCTAATGCAACATTTTTTAGAAGCTCCTCATGGATCTTGAATAGACTCCTTAAGAGGAGGGATTTAATACTTATATTTTCCATCAAGGGTATTGGATATGGGCTCTCCACCATTCTCTGATATGTATATCAATTATTTTTCTCATATAGGTAAATGAATGGGTGATATATTCTATGTGATTAATACTCGTGATGTATGTTTATGATATTTGTATTAATTTACTACTTTGGGTTCTAGAAATAAAAGAAAACTTATAGAGAATGTGGATACAGTAATAAAAAATGAAAAAAAATATGAGAAACCCCCCTCCTTGATAGAGAACCTAACAAAATGACTCATAATTTGAGCATCTCATCTAACAAAGGATAACTGAGAATCGTAATACTTGGGGTTACTGAGTGAAAATTATAGTATTCATTATAATCTTAAAAACCATAACATTTCATGTTTTTTTATAGTTAAGACATATTTAGCAAATAAATTGGCGAGTGATCATATGAGTACCTAATATGAAAATTTCTTTTTTGAGGAAACGTCATATAATTGTGATTTTTATTAGTTTAAATTATATTCTCACATAAATATTATATGTGTTTTCAATTCAGCCCTTTTTCCAATAATGACTAGTACACATAAAAGTATTCTTATAATTACAACCATTTCGTATAAAAAATGATCTTATTTAATCACTGTATTATTTGAAATGATTTGTACATTTGTAGAGAATTTATTCTCTTGATGCAGCGTAGATCATCTCTTCGTTCGGGGATACCATTGGCTCCAACTAAAGTTTATTAAACACGCTAGAAACATATTCAGTCAATTGCCTTAGTTATGTATGTGTAAGTTTATATAATTATTAATTATGATATTAATAGATCCTATATTTACAAAAAATATTAATTATTAATAGATTAATATCCCAAGTTGGGATTGGAGAAAACAATCATCGTAGAGAGTTTATTAATTTACTAAATATCAACTTAAAGTGGCTTCACAATAGTTTCATGTAAGATTTTATAAATTGCTAGAGACAAATTTAATTTATTTTTCAACTAATAATGAAATGTCATGTTAAAGTACATTCTAAAAATCTTTTAGTTATTATATAAGTTAAAAGAATTCAAATAATAAAGAAATATTAGGGATATTATCCTCAAAACATCCCGTCCTTTGACTCAATGACCAATCACTAATTTTTTAGTGGTTATTATTTTATATATCAACTAGCGTAACCTGTTTATAATTTAGAAACTTTTCTTATTAACTTTTACTATAAACCTTTTCCATAGAAATTATATTTAAATTTTTGCCTAGAATTTTTAAATTTACAGATCAATATTAAAGTTGCAAAAGTATAGATTAGATAGCTATGAGAGTATTAGAATTAGTGTCCATGACAACATATTGTGGTGGACCTCTTAGTAGGATACAAAACCGGATGATGATCTGGCCGATTATTAGAGAACATAGAACGAACTGGTCTTGTAATATTTTCAAAAAGATCTTCGATTCTTTTCAGAAAAAACTTCTCACACTTCGGTGAATAGTCGCGATATTGAAGAATATCCAAAAAGACATTTTTGGTAATTGGTCTGATTCTAATTCTGTTTGTTCCATTTGATAAAAAGAAAAATCTCGTAAAGATTTATTTAGTATTATTTTATTGTTTTATTTTTTTGTCAGAACTATTTTAATTCTTTTAGCATCTCAATTCACATGTGAATTAATTTCTATGTTGATCACATCTCAATCCACATGTGAATTCATTAAATAGTTTTTTTTGTGTTAAATATACTCAGGTATTGGCCCAAAATTTGTAGGTTTACTATTTTACGGATTTGGATCCTCTCCTAACCTTCTTTCCCTCCAAACTAATCTAACTATCAATCTCAACCATAAATTTTATTACAATCAATCCTAATCATAGAATTAACAATCCACCATTAATAAAAAAATTAATTATCCTTTATTTCTTCCTGTTTTCAGATCGTTCTAATTACAATTTTTTAATCAATTCTCCTTTCTTTTTCTTAATGCTTCTTCATAAATTTCATAATTTTCAATGCTCTTGGTTACTTTTCACATTCAATTCCATTTTATTTTAACAAGTATTGTTTACATTGAGTACAATTATATCTTTTTTTGAAGAGAAATGGAAATACAAGTAACTATTGACAAAGTAAAAAACATCAGCAAAATGAAGAATTTTATTGTTCACCATTATCTTCTAACAAGAAATTCAGAAAGTGTGGATTTTCATTTAAAGAGAAAAATTATTGTACTTTCTAATATAACATAAGTGTTCTTTAATTTTTAAAAAGAATTACTTCGATCTCTAATTGAGGTACTGAACAAAAATTGTTCAGCCAAACAAAAAAAATTGAACAGTAACTTTTTAATACGATATCATCAAAATCAAAAATAAATTTGCTATACCCATCAAATTTAATGAGGAGAAATTCAAGATCCTTGTGAAAGTTTTACAGAGAAGATATGGTCGGGCAAAGAATTAATTTTTTTAATTCTTATTGTATATCAGATCTTTTAGAAATAATGATACACAAAAAATAAATGGATCTGGATGTGGAAAAGTAGCCAGGATTAATGAAGATTGAAAAAAAAAATTATGAAAGAGAGCATCAAGAAAGTGAAAAGAGACTTGATAATATGATCTGACGAGAATAAAGAAAAATGAAGGTAATTGATTTTTTTATTAATAGTGGATTGTTAATTCTATGGTTAGGATAGATTGTAATAAAATTTATGGTTGAGATTGATAGTTAGATTAGTTAGAAGGGAAGGAAAGTTAGGAAAGGATCCAAATCCCTATTTTACTCCATGAGGGAATCAGCTGCAAATAATGTGAAGTGCCTTGCTTGAGAATTTGGTCCATAATGGATAATCAATACATAATTTTCGCCACAAATCCATATCAGAGAATATTTGAGTGTTAATAACATTATTATATCAACAATAGCATAATACATAGATTTTTTAGAGTAATTACTAGATTGGTTTTTTGACACACAGATTAATACCAAAAAATTAATCTCGTCAATCGCCAGACCCCTAGATTTAGAAAAACACTCTTTTAATACGAGACTAATTTAATTTAGTACAGTCGATGTTCACGAGTTTTTTTTTTCAAGTTGTTAAGATTACAAATAAAGAAATTACAAAGAACAATAGTAAAGTGCAACCAACTTAATGAAAACAAATATAACATTACAAGACAGAAAAACTATAAAGATAACACGAAGGCCAAATTGAAATACTTGGGTACTAATGGAAGCGCCATGCAATCGCCACGTGACACTTAACGTCGTAAGTAACGAAGGTTACTAACGGAAGACATAAAATAAACACTTGGATACTTATATGTCATTTTTAAAACTTTAAATTTATTTGTCAATTTTTGAAACTCTAGGTATCTGTAGGTGTATTTTCCCAATTCCAATTTAACAAAAAACTTAAGGACAATCATATTGGGGGAACTCTCTTATTGAAGTAAAAAAAAAAAAAAAAAACTCTATACAGCACAACCGTTAAGAAAAGACTAGTATTACAACATTATATATATATATGTCAGACATGATGCAGTAAATTGTAAAGAAAATAAAACAGAGTTTCGCTAGTTATCATCATCTCGTAAACTTACACAACAAGATACAAAAACATACATACAAAAGAAAGTCAAATATTAATAGTAGCATCCCATAACCTCAACATTCCATTTCGACCTCCACTACAAATCCTCTTCCTTTCCAAATCCGTCGTAACACATCTCACCTAAAACCAATCATATTAGACAACATAAACATTAATAAAAAAACAAAAAAATAAACAGAATCTAACCATAGCAACTGTTTTTTGCGGAGTACGATAAAGCTGCCAACCCGCCATCTTAGAACCCACACCCGCTACACTCCCAAGCCGTTCCTGTGGCCGATTAAACAACGACATTGAATTATCAGCCGCACCAATCCCTAACCAATGTTCACTCGCATTAATCGATAATATACCCGAAGAATGTAAATTAACATTCTTAACACACTTTATACCACCCCCTTCATCATTTTCCCAAAACCGTATCAACCCATCGCTCGAACCCGTAATCACCCCTTTATCGAGAGCACTATACTCCACACATTGAACGGGTCCCGCGTGACACGCGAGTACCGCATCACAAGTACCCGTAGAAACAGACCATATCCTCGCTGTCCAATCATCACTCCCTGTAATAACAGTATCACCCACCATTCTCATAGATCTTATCCATTTCGTATGTCCGACAAGTTTATGCATTTGTCTCCCCGCACGAATATCCCATATATTCGCGACAGAATCTCTACCACCAGCCGCTAATATCCCTGTAGAGTCGTCGTATTGTACGCATAGAACCGCACTGTTGCAACGGCCAACAGTTGCAACACAAGCGTCTGTTCTTACATCCCACATTTTCACAGTCCCATCATGTCCCGCTGAAAGTACACGCTCACCTGATAACATACGTACGTAACTCACTTGTGAATCATGACCTTTTAATTCTTCCAAAAGCTGAGTCGTTTGTTTATCCCATACAAGTACCGATTGATCATCCGATCCCGTCACAATCTTCCCCCTATCAGAACTTATCGCACGTATAGTCCCGGTATGTCCTTTCAAAGTAGCGCGAATCTCCGATCCACGAAGACTCGGATCCCAAATCTTGACCGTACAATCCGTACTACCACTAATAATAAACCCGGAATCTTCACGATCACCGATTAAATCCCAAACTTCTCGTTTCGTAACAGAATGTAGAGCCGTAACCGCTCCGTTATGTCCACGTAACATACGAATACTCGTTTGTACCTTTTTCGATAAATCCGGTTTCCGAGGAGTTACATTTTCGTTACCTATTTTACGGGCCGGGCCGAACGATTGTGCTCGTAAAGCTGTGTCACGACTAAACATACTCTGTACCCAGCTTCTTCCGGAAGCTTCCGCGGGTTGTTGAGTATCGTCCGTTGGATCTTGCGGACGTGGCGAAGGTAAACCGTACGATGAAATTGTTTGAGATTTAACGGAGTACACACCCCAGTATCCGATACATATTTGTCGTATATGCGATAAGTGGGCCCGGAGATGAATCATATGTTTAAACCCGATGTTATTTTTACCCGCGATGGTTTCGATTATATACCACGCCTCATTATCCGAAAGTCCTAACCCAGCCATATGAGTTGAAATAATAATCAAAACTTTCGTAACTAAAGTAGCGTAATTAGCTGATTTACTCGAAAGCCGATCCATTAAATGTTCGAAATAATATTCCCAGAATCTTAACTCATCCCATATTGTAAGAGTACGAAGATGTCTTTGAACATAATCCGAAACATTATTAACGTCTTTTTTAAACATTTCAGCCGATACTTCTAACGCATCACGTGTAGTCGCCAAGTCATTACGTGTGGCATGAGTAATCGCGGTTTTGAGTAATTCCTTAACCGCGATAAACTGTTCCTCAGTTAATTGACCAGACCAACCCGAATGTATATGTTCGCTTATACATTCAACAAATCCACTACCACCTATTCCTTCAGCATCTGATTCGATTAAAGCAAGAATTGTTCCATATTCGAATGAAGATAAAGGATCATCAATTTCTCCTAGTCTTAAAAGACGTACCCATAGACCTTGAAGTTTTACTTGAATATCTAAAACCATTCTTTCTCTTTCTGCAGCTCTGCCACGTGGACTTAAGCTTGAATCTCGGCCGTTGATTATATTAGGTGAAGTTGGGAGAGTTTTTACGGAGTATTCCAGTGCTCCGTTTGCTGTAGCGAGGATTTGTTTTCGTTTCTCTTCTTCTTCTTCTGTTCGTAATGATGAAGGGAATCTATCGTAACAGTATTTCTCACCTAATGACGAAAATACCCTCGTGAAAACGTTGAATGTGTTGTTTATATATTTAACAAGAAAGGGTAGTTATATTTATACCTGTTTTACCCTCGCGTGTGTCTAATATAGTTATGACATCATGCTCGTTTGAAGAAGAAGGGAGAACTGAGAGAGGATTTTGACCACGTCCAATTGCATCTTGTAATTTATCGAGTAAATTTTTACACTTTTCTTCAGATGTGGGCCCTCTTTCTAAATATTCCATGAATCCTTGAGTCTCCAAAAACTGTGTTATCTGTTTAAAATCAAGCAAATGGGGATACACATTATCGAACCGCAAGAATAAATGATAAAAATGGGTGAAAATATCATTACCATTGGATCAGGTGGTTGATTAGTTGCTCGGGCCCGCTTTTTTAAGAATGCTTGAGTATTAAAGACGTGACTTGCGGTATTTTCCTGACAACATTAAACCCGTGTTACTTTTAATTTTAATTTTTTTTGGCTGAAAAAATTAAGATAAAGTGAAAGCTTCGTACTATGAAATTGCGATAGCCACCTAGTATTGATGCAAAGAACTTTAAGAATATAAACCTGTGTGTCATTATAAAAAATATATCAGTAAATTATAAGGTAAAAGATATCTGAGTAAAAAAAAAAAAAAAAAAAAAAGACCTTAGTTGAAGGTCATGATCTTTTCCCCATGGCTTATTGACTGTTCCAGGGTATTGTGTGGAGCTATTTACAGGAATGGTCCTTAAATGGTCAATACCTACAACATTAGGGTACAATAACTTCAAGATTTCACCACGAAAAGTGCTATATTCTGGCTCGGGTATATCTGGAATTTCTTCTGAAGTAGTTACACGATTATGCTCAAGTTCCACAACTACTACCTATAACATGGTAAATATAAAATCCCATGAGATAAATAAAAAAAATTTAAAAAGTAAAATATTAAAACTTACACCATCCATGGACAGTCCTGTGGTATCAACACCTGAATGAAGACCCATCATGTATGGTGTAGGTGCATCTATATAATCCACTCCACTGAAAAATAGTAACGGAATGTACACATGCTTCAACATAACAAACATTAAACATCAAAAAATCAGTTGATTATATGTAATAACATATAAAGTATAGTAGTTTAAAATTACAAAATTATGAGTCATGTTTAGACCTGCCACTTAAATGGATAGATTAGATGACATATAGCTTCTGATACAAGTGTTAAAAGAGAATACCTGTACAAACCATGTGTAATTAAAATCAATTAAAAAAAATTCGATAGCTAAAAGGAGAAACATTTACTTGTCTGATCGAAGTAAAATTCTTCTTTCGAGCAAGACAGCTGTAAATAGTTTGATGAAGTTATCCACATCTAAACACTGGACTAAAGGCTGAAATGACATCTGTAATTGAGAGAAAAGAGTTATTGTTTTTAAGGGGTAAAATTGTAATTAAATGTGAAAATTAAGGTATAAACATACATCAGCATAAAGCCCATCTTTTGGAGGAACTTCAAATGCAAGTAAACTATTCTCAATAGCAAATAGTACTCTATCTTTTCCAGGGGTAGGTAAAGGTACATCTGATACCACATAAGCTATTACATCCCATAATGGCTTGCTGAAAATTATATAAAAATATTATACGAATATAAATATATACATACACATACATATACATATACATACCTACTTCCAGAAGAGGAAAAGCAGAGTACATAAATTTCTTCTAGAGCTTCACGTAAGATTCGAAAACAAGGAGAACGTGAAACAAGGCAGATACATTTATCAGCGTATGATTTTGCAGGTATACGATAAGCTTCTGCAATATCTTCACAAACTGGATCTCTAAATGCAATACAACTAACATATATTTTTGATCCATCTCCCTCTGTATAATAAAGTAAATATTTAATTTTATGATATATAGTAGAATCTATTTAAGTAATAACGTAGCTGATTTTGCATTTTGTACCTGTTAAAACGATGGGATAATTCCGTGGAAATGTGGCCAGATTATTAGCATCATGACCCGAGGCATAGAATTCAATACCAGCCGGTAAAACACACTGCATAATTAACGAATTGTTTCAAAAAACGAAGTTAATTAAGTGCATATATACACATATATATATGCCCATCTAATGAATTGGATTATTAGAAAATGTTATACAAATATGCAATTCAATTGAGGATTATGTTATGAATACATTGTGCTTACAGTGGGAAGCTGAGGAGGAGGGGGAGGATAAAGAGAGTGATCGGTGGGAGGATACTGATCAAGTAATGAAGCCGAGTAAAATATGCTGCTGCCATGGTACCCTCGGCTCCCTTCTAGAGTTCGAATCTCCGGCCCGATCCCACACACAACAAAGTACTCGAACAACCGTGGAGCCGCCGTCGCCTCCGCCACCATTCCAAGCTTCTGAATTTTTTAGTTAATCTCTATTGAGATTGAAGTTTAGTCACTTTAGTTCAGATCTAGTTCAATAGCTTCTTAGTACCACATGTATTTGGCGTATTAATACATAGATTTCTGTATATGAATATAAGATATGAGCTGAGATTGCTTGAAAGGGTGAAGTTGAATTTTATTTTGTTGATTCGGAAATAGTAGAAACATGACGTCACAAATATGATTTGACTTATTAACCCTTCATAGAAATGACAAACTCGTTATTAGGGTCTGTTTAATAATTTACAGGGAAAATTAGATACCCATTTTTTTTTTGTTACATAGGAGAGCCACTTTGGACTCGGAGTCATTGACTCGGTTCGAACCTGCACCACTAGATTGGTAGACCAAGGCCCTGGCCAGTGAGCTAATCCCATCTGGTTAGATACCCATTTTTTCAATGACAAATAATACAAGAGTGCATATACTAGTTTTGGAGACTAGTTTTTTTTTTTTTTTTTTTATAGAAATTAGTGAAAATCTTATTTTTTTAAAGAGATCTTAAAGATAATTATATACTAAAATACCTTTACCAACCCTAAAAGACAAAAAAAGTGATATCACTGTTCATCTCTCTCCACTACCCATCTATCTCTGACCTCCGACCTCCCGCCATAGGCTACCAGAAAAGATGTAGAGTATCGAAAAAGAATTTGGAGTATCAGAATTAAAACAGTGAGTATCGAACATAAAACACAACATATATAAAAATACGGAGTACTCTATAAAATTCATAGAGTACTTCTTAAAAAAAGATGAGTACTCTATTAAAAAAGATAAGTATTATTAAAAAAAATAGGATTAATACAAAAAAAAGATAAATTTTATTTATTACAAATCTCAACCTAATTAATTACACCTATCAATTTTCGAACAAAAGAAAAAAAAAAGCAACAGCGTGCGTGTCGCTGGTCTTCTCCAGCCAAACCAATAAAAGCAACCAGCATCAGCACCACTGCAATATGAAACGCCGCCGGTTCTGGAAAGAGAATGGCGGAGTCGTCGCCGCGGGATCTGGAAGGAGATGGGCGGAGTCAAAGATCACATAGAACAACGACTAAAACAACAAGGCCGCACAGACACTAACCAGCCGGAGCTAATAGCAGAATCAAAGCTCCTCACCTTTCTCCTTCTCCGACAGCAAGAAAACTGTCGTCAAAAGCCATTACTCCTTCTCCTTCTCGCAACTGTCGTGAAGTTCGAACGCAGTTCTGGACGTTAGAGATCCGAGCACCACCACCACTGGGGCAGATCCTGGGAAATTATGCAGAGCCATGGGAGCGAATAGATCGGAGCTCATTAATCATAAATCTGATGGGCTCAAACCTTGTCGACGTTGATAGGGGATTGGCTTCGTCTTCATTGTGGTCCACGGCGGCTTGGCTTCATTGGAGACGGAGGGGGAGGCTGGATGTTTCGCCAGAATGGTGGTGGTTTAGCTCGGGTTGCTTCGAGTGACTGCGGTTTTGTGCTCGCCGGAAAGAAGCTCGGAGGTTCGGTGGTGGTAGCCTTAGAGAGATGAGAGAGGAGATAGGGTTACGGGAAAATTAACGTGAGGAGAGAGAAGGTAATAAACAACTTTATATAGGAAATAAAAAATAAATAGGAGTAAATATGTAATGAAATTTTTTGGCTTATAGTGTAAGATTTGATTTGAGGTCTTTAATAAGAAGAGAAGAAAAGTGGGGTTGGGTTAGGACTAGGGGGTGGGTGTT
Source organism: Nemophila menziesii (assembly GCA_029959085.1). Taxonomy (NCBI): domain Eukaryota; kingdom Viridiplantae; phylum Streptophyta; class Magnoliopsida; order Boraginales; family Hydrophyllaceae; genus Nemophila; species Nemophila menziesii. The sequence continues at coordinate 1,764,369 of JARWIR010000089.1, forward strand.
CAAGATCCCTTGGGTCAAAATCTCTTTATTTTTTGTCTTCCGTTAGTACCGACATGAATTTTACCGTTAAATGCCACGTGTCAATGACGTGATTACCTTTTTCTTCCAAAATGAGGTACTCTAAACGTTATTTATTTGCAAATAGGGTCCTTATGTTATTTATTGACACGTAGCATTTAACGCCAAATTTCACAGCGGGTACTAACGGAAGGCAAAACACCAAACGTTAGGTACATATTTGTCACTTTTATAAATTTGGATACTTATTTGTCCAAATCGCAAATTAGTGGGTATCCACGGTGGAATTTTTCCTAATTTAAATAAAGAATAATCCCATCATATTTTTTTCCAAGTTGTTAATTATATTGATAAAGAAGGTTACAAAGTAATAGTGATGTAAAAATCAAAATGGTACATGAATTTACCAATATAGTCCTTTAACTTATTTTTTTTAACTAAAAAATGAACTAAAATTAATACGAAATTAGTATAAAAATCAAACAATGAAATTCGTTATGATAATTATTACACTAATTCAATAGGAGGATAAATTTTAGGAATGTTTTTGCTACCCAATTTGCTACTACATTCACTCCTCTATTAATACCTTGAATTTTGAGAGAGGGGAGCTTCTTAGTTATTCTTATGACATTTTGGACGATATGCCTATATTTTCATTAGCAGACGAGGTTGGGAGACTGAGTAGTTTAGAGAACACCATTTGCATCGGTTTCTAGGATGGTGCTTGAGGTAGCTTGGTCCTTTTCCATCAATTAAGCACTTCTGGGTGCTAAGGCTTCAACTTCGGAACTGGAGGTATTTGTTATAGTATGGGCAAAACGACAAATTAGTACCCGTTCTAGTTGTGAAAAACAACGAGGGTTGTGGCTTTTTATGACATAAAGTAGGCATTAACATTGATCTTGATTGTTCCAGGTGTTGGGGGGGTCCACTGGTAGGGAGTGATCATATGGTATTGGATTGTACCTCATAGGGGAGCCTGGGTTGATAATTATGCTACTTCAATTTCTACAAAAATAGGATGCAAGGGTTAGGCATTTGTCATAAATTGGAGGATTGTCAAACACAAACTTATTCCTAACATGCCAAATAGACCATAAACATTGTTTTTGGTGATGAGTGTCATGTCTTACTGTTGTTTCCGCAATCTGATCGTTGTTGTTGCTCCAACAAATAGGTTGAAGAAGACAATGCTTGTAAAGATTCTGATTTTTTGTAATTGGAGATTTTGATATATTTTTTTTTGTTGAATGTACCGATCTGCTCCACGAAGTTTCTGATTAGTTTTCTATTGGCCTTAAGGGTGCTGAAAGTCCTAGAGGGGGGTGAATAGGATTACTAATAAGATTAATGCCTAATTAAAAATCTTTTGGACAATTATAAGTTTAAGAGAAAACTTCTAAGTAAACTAAATATATCAAACACTTATAGGATCATGCAAAGGATAAGATAAAGGTTCGATATATAAGTTAGACAAGTAAATCGACAATCTAATCTCTTACTACTCTAGAAGACAATATGTTAGATAAACTAGATAATCAATATCACAATATTCATGCTAGCATATTATCAAACATATAAAGTGCGGAAAGTAAATAGAGTAGGGATAGAAAGATACACGCGATTTATAGTGGTTCGGTTTCCCTACATCCACTACCTAAGGAAGCCTCCTTAGGATTTCAAGCTTTTCACTAAGCTCCCGTGTCTCTCTTAACCGGGTCGAGAACACAATAACCCTTACAACCTCTTCGATAACACGAAGGACAAACACTTGTGTAATCACAACACAAGGACACCAAGTATACTCCCTATACTTGAATTCTCTCTTAATCTATCTATTACAAGACCTAGACTTAAGAGGATAGATACAAAGTGTTTTAAGGGGTGAAACTACTTTGCTAGATAATCTCCTAAAGAGTGGATATAACTATAAGCATGTAAACTCCTCTTGAGTAGATAAAACTTTGTGGCTTATTTGATTAACTCCTTGGATGAGTTGGATAGGACTAATAAGCTCACTAAGATTGATTTTGACAATGTATAGCTCTTGACACCTTCTTGAATGATAACAATTAAGCCCCTTAATGTTTGTAATTAGTTGGTGTTGTTGTAGCCTTCAAAGAGCTTCAATTTATAGCAGAAAATAGCTTCCAACGGTCATAAGGCTTGAGTCTAACGGATCTATTAATCTCCCAACGGATATATTTCTTATGACTTAACTTTGTGCAGAAAAACCTTCTTTGCGGTGTACCGCAGGAATCGTCCGGTGCACTGCAATTCTCCTCGACTTAAAATTCTATCTAACTGACGGGCTAGCCATGCACCGTGCCCTAGTCCACACTCTTGGTCCGGTGTACCGCGCCATTAGTCCGGTGTACCGCACCAAACATCTTTGATTGATTTGACCTTTGCTTTGATGCTCGGATTAATGAATCTTCTTCACGAAAGTTGTAGATAACATCATTCTTTAAAACATTGCATTAGATCATTAAGGCTATATCTCAATGTATATAAAGATATGAATAAAAGTAATGTAATGAGATATAATGAGAATGATATGCAAAGTGTTGTTGATGAATAATAGTGCAAGTAAGGATGTATAAAACAAGAGTAATTAGCACACTAATCATAAGAGGATTTGTCATATTAAAACAACCTATTAAGGGAGGCTATATGCCAACAATCTCCCCCTTTTTGATGATGACAAATCCTTCACTAAAACACCTTAGGAATGATATGAAAGTTTAAGCACTAATGAAATAAAGCTCCCCCTCACAAAAAGCATATAAGATTTGAGATGCATTTGTGAGATATAAAAAGTGCAATTTTTGAAAGTTTTTGTGCACATATTTCTCCCCCTTTGTCCTCATCAAAAAGACGGGGTAAAAACAACTAAGAAAAGAAGAGCTAAAACTCAAGTGAATAGATTTTAAAAAACGATTTTAAGAGAGTTGCAAGAGATGCACAAGGTAAGATAATTGTAAGAGCTAAGAGATAGAGACTTTTTACCAACTCCTTGATCGATAGATTTTCATTTCATATGCTTTCTAATGACACAAACGATTAGTAGAGATATATGAGATAAAAGATTAGCCAAAGCATTAGAGTTTTTAAAATATGATTTAACAAAAACTCCCCCTTACATAATGCATAGAGTTTGTTTCAATTTGAAAAAGTTTGATCTACAATTTCTCCCTAATAAAGAATATTTGAAATCATTTTTAAGAAAGTTAGGGGTAAAATGTTTTTTTTTGAAAAGTATAGGGACTAAAATCATTTTTCAAAAAGTTTAGGGACTAAAAGGCAATTTAAAACTTTTAGGGACCAAAGTGCAATTTTCAACAATATTATCTTAAGGGACTAAAGAGCAATATATCAAGGATTAGAGATGCAATAGTACCTATCATTAAAGAGAATGTTAGCAATATCAATATCCGAAGCATAAAATTTAAGCATCTAACATCCAAGATAAGACAAAGCAAACTTAACCAAATAACCAAATAAAACACATATCATCCTAAAACATTTTCCAAATAAAACCAAGTAGCAATAATATCCTAAGTGTCCAAAACACGGACCCACAAATAATTAAAGCATAAACACCACAAACTTAGTCCAAAACAACCACAATAAAACACATAAACACCAAGAAGGATAAAATGAAGATTTAAAAGCAAAACACCCAACACGACCATTTAACGATTTTCACGGGGAGAGCGGCTCCTAGAACGATGGCGAGAATGAGACACATCATCTTTAATGCACGAGACATCATTTTTCACGCAAGTTAGCTCACTAGCAAGAGTTCCCAATTTCTCTTCTAACACTCCAAATTTCCTTTCTAATTTCTCTTCCAAAGCCTCGAATTTTCTACCCATATAATCCATAAACCGAGTATTGTGCTTTCAAAACGAGATGGATTAGGAGGATCCTCATGAATGGGTGGGTTTTGAGTAGGCTCATTTGGGATAGGATTTTGTTGGGCCGGGTTATCCAATAATTCAAGTGAGTTAAGCTCCGGACCGAAAGTTTCTTCTTTAGCTTGTAAGATACGATTACGAATTGAAATATCCGCAATACGATTAATATGTGAATGCGAAACATAGGTGTTATTATAGATAGCAAATTTCATCCTCTTAATCGTGCTATAATCGAAACACCAAGCTCTATCTATTGGTTTCACATTTGTTCCTCCTAAAGAAATTCCACTTGCATCAAAGATTTTAGTTAGAAAAATACCGTATGGGACTTTATCCCGAGATGTTCTAGCATGGTTCATCCATTTAAACATTATCGCAATAATGTTAATCCTTTGTTTAGCGAAGATCAAATATAATAGATAAGCTTCATAAGGGATTAGTTTAGCATCATGCTTATCCTTTGGAATCACGACCGAAATAAGAAATTTATGAGCCACAATGAATTCCGGATCAAAGTTTCGTAAATTCCAATTTCCGTCACGAATAAGCATCCTACTATTAACGAATTCAATAACCTCGTTTTGAGCTACCACATCGAGATTAGAACCTTCCCAACCACTTGACCAAAAGCCACCAAAACTATCCGAAGGAATATTATATCGAGCACACAACACATCTAACTTTAATCGTAAAGGAGTACCCGAAACTAATGATTTTATCGAATTAGTAGCACAATTATATTCAAAATTAGAGTAAAACTCTTCGATTAAACCGCTTGCTAAATGACTACCCGTAAAAACAAAGATTTGATCACAACCTTGAAATGAAAGGAGTTCAAAGAGAGAATTATCACCGGAAGGAAAAGCCGAAGCACTTATGGTTCTTCCCGGGAGAGGCTCGAATGGCCGGAGTGGAGGAGGTGTTGGTGACCTTGCCGGAGATGGCGCACGGCGGCGGCTGGAGGAGGCTCCGTGGTGGCTTTCTTCTTTGGAGCAGATTTCTTTTCTCTCATGGTGAAAGGAAGTGGGTAATGAAGGAGAGAGAGAGAGAAGTGATTTGGTGGAGAGATTATACCTTTAGGTGGTGGAGGAGTGGTGGTTAGGTCGCCGGAAATCGCAGCAGCGGAGGAGGAGTGGGTTAGGTTTTGTTTAAAAGAAGGAAATGAAGAAGAAACAATGACAAGCGGGTTTAAAACGCTGACAAAAACCTAACTTGCGGTGTACCGCGGAAACCGTGCGGTGTACCGCACTGCAAAAATAAACTGGGCGAAAAATAAAGGAAAAATAGAAAACGTTGAAACCCTGGATCGCGGTGTACCGCGGAATGGTCTGGTGCACCGCAAAAGTGCTCGACTTAGACACTAAGAAGGAATTTTTTAGTTCTTTTAAAAACACCCGAAACACATTCGAAACTTCCCCAAAAGATTCGGAATGGTATAAAACTTATAAGAAAATTTTTGTTTTGAAAAGAAACAACAAAGAAATCCCGAAAACACATAAAACAGTTTATTTCACAAATACCCCTATATTTTCTAAAAGTACAAAAAGACGCACTGTAAAAACAAAGCAATATTAAGCAAGAAAAGGTCAAGATACACAAGATATTAGCACATAGAGGATAAAGCACATAAAACACATAGTAATACATGAAAATAAAAAGAAGAAAGGAGAGAATTCACCGTATTTTCCTTTTACGAGGTTTGAACGTCCTTTTGCATATAATTCCATTTTCTTGACGCTCAACACCTTCAATGAATATTACTATGGTAACCGAGGTGGAATGGATCCGGAAATGTTGTTAGCATTTGTCACGATCCATATTGGCTTTTTCCACGAGGGTATCAAAGATCCGCTTTCAAGTTGTTCGTGGTAATGGCATGTAGAAGCATGATGGCCGGGTTTACCACAATAATTGCAAGAACTTCTTTTTCGAATAGAGCTACCATGTGAGAGTTTTGAACACGAAGTTTCCTCATTCTTTTCAATATCCAAATTATCACTTAAATACAATTTTTCTTTAAAAAGGCCATTTGGATCAAAAGGAGTGACATTTGAAAAGGGATGATTTTTTAAAGTTTTAAGAGCGAGGGAAAAAGCTTCATCCAAATTTTTAAAACCTTCTATATTTTTCTTCATAGGATGTTGACTTTTATTTGAAGAGAAAATGTTTTCAAAACAAGGGTTTTTAGTATTACCAAGAATGTCATCTAAAGTGATACAACATTTAAAACAATTCCTTTGCTCAACTTTAGCCCTTTTTAACATGAGGTTATTCAAATGAATTTGAGAATCAAGAATTTTAAGAAGGGATGAAATTTGCCTAATATCATCATAATTATAAGGAAGAGATAAAGAGTTAGGATAGATGGCTACCTCATGGTTTGGTTTAGGATTGTCATGAGATTTATCATGGATTAAGATTTCTTTTTCTTCATTATTTTCGACAATTCCATATAGAAACTCCAAACGATTCCAAAGCTCTTTTGCGGATTTACAATCTAACATTTGTGAGAAAATTTCTTCGGAAATTCCACGAATTAGAGTGTACATCGGTTTTGCATTTTGAGTGAGCTTAGCCTTATCCTCAACGGTGAGTTCATCATAATCTTTTTCTTATTGATTTAGCTTAAGAACTCCCGCTTCATTTAACTCCTCTTTATATGGAACAAATGGTCCTTCCATAACGATTCTCCATTGATCGGGATCTTCGGTTTTGATAAATTCCTCCATTTTTGTTCTCCAAGCAAAATAGTAAGTTCCTACAAAAAGTGGAGGTCGGGTAGAAGACGACTCTTCCAAAAGATTAAATTCCAGATCGTTTACTCTACTAACGATTAAGCTATTCACGTAGAGTTAGGCTCTGATACTAATTGAAAGTCCTAGAGGGGGGGGGTGAATAGGATTACTAATAAGATTAATGCCTAATTAAAAATCTTTTGGACAATTATAAGTTTAAGAGAAAACTTCTAAGTCAACTAAATATATCAAACACTTATAGGATCATGCAAAGGATAAGATAAAGGTTCGATATATAAGTTAGACAAGTAAATCGACAATCTAATCTCTTACTACTCTAGAAGACAATATGTTAGATAAACTAGATAATCAATATCACAATATTCATGCTAGCATATTATCAAACATATAAAGTGCGGAAAGTAAATAGAGTAGGGATAGAAAGATACACGCGATTTATAGTGGTTCGGTTTCCCTACATCCACTACCTAAGGAAGCCTCCTTAGGATTTCAAGCTTTTCACTAAGCTCCCGTGTCTCTCTTAACCGGGTCGAGAACACAATAACCCTTACAACCTCTTCGATAACACGAAGGACAAACACTTGTGTAATCACAACACAAGGACACCAAGTATACTCCCTATACTTGAATTCTCTCTTAATCTATCTATTACAAGACCTAGACTTAAGAGGATAGATACAAAGTGTTTTAAGGGGTGAAACTACTTTGCTAGATAATCTCCTAAAGAGTGGATATAACTATAAGCATGTAAACTCCTCTTGAGTAGATAAAACTTTGTGGCTTATTTGATTAACTCCTTGGATGAGTTGGATAGGACTAATAAGCTCACTAAGATTGATTTTGACAATGTATAGCTCTTGACACCTTCTTGAATGATAACAATTAAGCCCCTTAATGTTTGTAATTAGTTGGTGTTGTTGTAGCCTTCAAAGAGCTTCAATTTATAGCAGAAAATAGCTTCCAACGGTCATAAGGCTTGAGTCTAACGGATCTATTAATCTCCCAACGGATATATTTCTTATGACTTAACTTTGTGCAGAAAAACCTTCTTTGCGGTGTACCGCAGGAATCGTCCGGTGCACCGCAATTCTCCTCGACTTAAAATTCTATCTAACTGACGGGCTAGCCATGCACCGTGCCCTAGTCCGCACTCTTGGTCCGGTGTACCGCGCCATTAGTCCGGTGTACCGCACCAAACATCTTTGATTGATTTGACCTTTTCTTTGATGCTCGGATTAATGAATCTTCTTCACGAAAGTTGTAGATAACATCATTCTTTAAAACATTGCATTAGATCATTAAGGCTATATCTCAATGTATACAAAGATATGAATAAAAGTAATGTAATGAGATATAATGAGAATGATATGCAAAGTGTTTTTGATGAATAATAGTGCAAGTAAGGATGTATAAAACAAGAGTAATTAGCACACTAATCATAAGAGGATTTGTCATATTAAAAACCTATTAAGGGAGGCTATATGCCAACAGGTGCACATATTATGCTTAAGAGACCTTAAGGGTACATGAGAATCTCGGTGTCTACTATCTTGACCTACAAACTTAGGATCTCATGGGAGCTAAAATCACATAAGAGAGTCTTTAGATTCCTACAGCTTTTGGGTTAAAACAAACACTCATTTATCTCATTCTTCTTTAGCCTACACTCGCTCTGAAACACTATAAATACCCTTTTTAAGCGAGAAATTTCACTTCAAGTCGTAACCCACTTGTCTATCTCTCTTTGCATTTCCTCTCTAAGAAAACCTTGTCCTTGTCTTCAAAAGATTACTCTTCGACTTCTCTGTGTCCTAGAACAAAAAATCCATCTATAAAAATACATGGAATTGAAACCTTAGTGCCTAATACTTCATTTACTTATTCCAAATCTGAGGACCTAGATAATATCGAGAGTGAGAAAAATGAAGATTCACTGGATGATGAAGAATTTGGAAAGATTAGCCGTGAGTTTGGGGGAAAAGAAGATGAAGTAATGATGATGATGACGACGATTCAAGTGGGTCGGTTCAAAAGGAGATATTCACCATATCCAGAAAATTTGTCCAGAATGAGGCTTTTATAGGTAGTGGTATCCACTCCCTCTTAAGAAACAAGGCTTCATTCCATCTTGTCCCTCAAAGTTCATATTCTGGAAAAACCTAGTGGAGTAATTCTAGATAAATCTTTATCAAGATTGCATCGATGATTTCATGTCTTCTAGTGTTAATAGTTCCACATAGAAATCACTTAGTGTTTTAACTCTAAGTTGTTCTAACTTCCAAATGAGGGCTTTGAAATTTATAGTGGAAATGATTATAATATTGATATCTCTAATTAAGCTAGATTTGTTTGTGAGAGACTTTTCATAGAAAATAGTTGTATCGCACCAGATGAAAATCCAACTAAAGTCTCTCATTATCATATAAGTCGTCTCCTTCTCTTTAAGGTCATTCAAGATAACTTACTTCCACCATCTCAAAATATAAAAAAGTATCAACAAATCACAAATACACTGCTTATTTAATTCTCTCATAGAAAAAAGTGAACCTTTATAACTTTATTATCTCACATACGAACAATGCAAGTAAATCTAAGGAAAACGTGCCATATGAGATTCCCATTGCAATAATTTTTAAACATTTCAAAGTTTAGAGCTTCAACATTTCAAAAAATCATGGTATTACAATCTTAAGTCTCTTGCTAGGATGGGTATCTAAATATATAAGGTTAGTGATGTGTCTTGGCAATATGATAGTATTACTATTATTTATGATGTATTGGGTCTATTTTATCTTGTTATTTGGTGCTATTACGTGATTTATAGGTAAGAGACATGTTCCATCTCTTTTGGGTAAAACAAGCTTAAAAATGAGATATTGTGGTGGTCCTTTGTGTGTTCTAAAATAAATGCAAAAGCTAATCGAACCACAACCGCAAGTGTACGGTTGTCCCAAGTAGTATGTATGATAGTACAGATTCGTTCCAAGGACGGATGGTTGATCACAATGTTTAGCAAGTAGTGATTGATGCACTTATGAAAGTAAAAGATAATAAAATGTTTGTTTGGTTTTGTTTATTAAAACTACTAAATGAAAGATAAATATTAGATGCAAGTAAAATCTAAGACGCAAGAAAACGCAATATGAGATGTAGTACTTGAGAGACGCAAGGGTTTTCCTAACTATCATTCATTTCATACATTGTTTAAGGGACAAATTGGTAAATTTGTATTGGTCGGGATTCTATAATCTCCTTACCCCCGTCAGGGTGGACTAAGGAGCAACTCTCAAATGCTACAAACCCCGTCAGGGTGATTATAGTCCACTCTCAAGTGCTTAAATTCAATTTACCCAATAGGCCATAGGTTTAATTAAGCTCGTCAGAGACAAATAATTTCTAACCTACATTCATTAACTAGTTCGGTACCTAAACCCCCCGTCAAGGTGATCCAATCGCCACTAATTGGAATAGCTTAGATACTAAGTCCTATCATTGATTGATCAGGTCAAAAATAGTAGTTAAAGTGCAAATTAAAGAAAAATACAATTTACCCAATTTGATTTAAATAATAATAATCCCAAATCCAAATGTATAAAACGAAATCAAATTGGGATTAACCCATTATGCGTTCTCAAGCACTATGTAAAGTTTAGCTCATATTAAATGCAAAAACTAAATTAAAAGAAATGGAATTCATATTTGATTACAAAATTAAAATTGAAAGAACCTAATTTCCGGAATTGGAATGACTACGAACGGAGCTATAGACCCACTCCAGCTCTTGTAGCTTCTTCTTTCTTCCTTCTGTTGCTTCTCTCTGGTGTTTAATCTTGTAGAATGTGAATTGTATTGACACTCTCTTCTAAGGATGAGATGATTTGAAGAACAAATTGAGAGGTGAGAAATAATGAGGTCAAAATCTCCTTTTATAAGCTCAAAAACGGATTAGGGCTTGGACCTAATAATAAAACACTAATTAAATGTCCAAGCCCAATTTCTAAGCCCAAAATCCCGTAACTGCTGATACACCTTCACTAAAACGGCTTTTCCCGATGCGTTATAACTCCGATTGACCTCATTCCAGTTGCTAAAGTTCCATAACTCGATAAGGAATGATTTCTCTTCAAAGGTCAACAGCTAGATCATCGCTTAAGCACCTCGAAATCAGCAATCTATGGCCTGGAAAATGGATTTTCAGCTCTAAAAATAATATCTTCGAGATTTATCTTCAAGTCTTGACTCTAATTCACGATCTTTGACTTTCTCCTCGGATTCCTCTCCTAGCTAACATCTAAAACCTGTAAACTTTACACTAAAAATACCACTATTACGCGCAAAAGTTTAATAAATTAAAAATGCTAGAAATAAAAAGGTAATTCCGGATTATTGCAAATTTAGTCCAAAAGTCTATCAAATTAATTAAATAAACACCAAAAATGATGTCTCCCAAGGGTCGAAAATAAGAACAATTAGGGAGACATCATATTGCAACCAAAATAGGAAAGTATTATTTTTTACCGTTGTCAAAAGAAGAATTAGAAGATCAAACATTGAGGAAAAAATAGAGGACACGAATCTGACCAACAAACTGGGCCCTGAAGAGGACCAATTTTGGACCTCATGAAAAATGTTGGTCGAAAAAAATTCCAGACTACATCTCAGCTTGGAAAACGATCCAGAGATAGATTAGTACAAGGAAAAGAAAAGTCCAAGCAAAAATAAAGATTAAGAGACAATTACAAGATCAATATCTTTTTTTAGATTATTCAAGACATATAAACCCTGGATTTTTTCTTTTAATTAACTATTAAATAAAAGAAAAAGGTAATACATATTACCAATCGTTAGTAAAATAGGATAATTGTAGAGCTTAGCATAGGAAACTAAACTCCACCACCTAGGATAATACTTTAGAATGAATGTAATCAAACTTATAGGTATTTGAAATAAAGAAGTTGTTTTATGCTTTACACTTGAGAGTCATTTGTATTTGTGTTGGAGGATTATTCTAATAAGGAGGAACTTAATTGTGCCTTATGATGTGGTAAATTATAATCATCTCAATTTCATTTGAGTATGGTATGTTTTCCATGAACAATCAATAGAGGATTACAGGCCAAAACAACAGTGTTATCACTTTGAAGGGCATAGTGTGACGGCTTGCCTTGAGATCTATCATAGCAATTATGGTGAATCCTAAGTAAGTATATTCAACTATAAGACTCTATTCAAACCCAGTGTGCAATTACATTCCTAAAGATAAAACCCTAAGTACTTTCTCTAATTAATCATTTCGCTACTAATTGTGTAATTAGTCATTTTTATAGTCATAATCACCTAATTCAAGAAAATCCCCAAATTAGTATAGTTATACCTAGAACTTACCTAAGCTATCCCTAATTTTTAGTAGATTAGCCATGGGCACCACGTAATGGTAAAAAGGAATATATATAGTGAAATTCATAGTGTCGTGTAGTTCTAATCTTATTTACTGCAATCATTGATCTTACTAAGCGGATAAGGTAGGTATGTGTGCAAATATGAATTAAGGGATTTGAGTCTCTTATCCAATATCAAATCATTAATGCTGCAAAAAACAGGCATGTATTAGGATATACTCTTGCCAAATTTGCTATCCAAATCTTGCTCGTGTTAAGACTCCATTTCTTTATCATTCTAGTTCTCAAGGAGAATTTCACATGCATCTACCTTTCACCAAATTGTCAAATTCAATTGAAGATCTATTTGATATGGTTAATAATATTTGACAAGACATGGTTGATAGGTTCAAAGAGATGAAAATAGAAATGAATCTTGAGATAAATAAGGGTTCATGCGAGTTTCTAAGGAAAACTCTTGCACAAAAGCGGGAGCATATGTCTCAGGACCTAAGAATAATTTCCATAAGGCACGTGGGTCAAGAGATGGGTGGAAATATAGTTACATATGGATGGCTAAAAATCTTGGTTTAAGCTTGCATTGTTCCAAAGACTTGATGTAATTTCACTTTTTCCTCGCTTTAAAACTTGTGTGATCATATTATGTATTATGTTCTGATCATTGGCCATGTAATGTCATCCATAGTTATCTATGATATACTGTTTACCATATAATTCTGGCTTGTGATTGCTTATGTTCATTTGATGTTGACAAAGAGGGATAAGAACTGAATATGCAGTATGGCATATTAAGCTTCGATATTTGTTTTAGATAGTACACATCAAAATACACTTTCTTAATTATATTGCATGAAATAATTATTCTTATTATTCTCGCGTGCCATATTAGTATCGTGAGTTTGGTGAGTTGATGACGAATCGCTTCGTCTTGATGTGATGGTGGGTACATAAGTACGGAGGTTGATATTGGTGATGATGTTGGGTTGTAGCAGGGGTGGTTATGGTTAGGGTAATAGAAGAAGGCTGTTGGATAAAAAAAATGGTGAATGCATTGTAACGATATAATTGTATTAGATATAATCTGAAGCGTAAATTTAGTAACCAGTTTATTCTATACTTTTTTTGGTTATCACTTAATGTATTGTAAAAAGATAAGGTAGGTATATTATAATAATTAGATATTATTTTGGATCTTATCAAAATAAACTTTGTAGATGGATATGATAGAGTATGATTTATTAGGTTTAAAACTTTTTTAACAATTATTTCTTCCTTTAACACTATTTTATAATGTTGATGATAATTTTGTGTTATTTTATCAATTATATTTATGTTTAATTTTTTTAGACATTTGAGGTTTAATGATTTATTAGATATTGTTAAATTTTAAAATATTATGTTAGGTTTAAGCAAAATTTATCAAGGTATGAGTTTGTGACAAATTTAATTGTTTATTTTAAATAAAAATGAAGTGTTTAAATCAAGGTATACTTTTTACATTCTTTAAAAGTAAAAATAACTTAAACGATAAAAGAAAACACTTTTAGGATTACCAAAAAATAAAATATTGGACATTTTTCTCATCAACTAAACTATTCACAACTTTAAACTTTGTTTTAAATGTTTTTTAATTTAATATGATTCAATTCTATAAATATAATAAAGTAATTTAAAATTTTATTCATGATTTTCAAAATTTCAAAATTGACCTTACATAAAGCTTTAAACTAATAACTGTTTTTCACTTCTTCATTACTCAGAGTATGTTTCCATGTAGACTCAAATACAGTGCTCTGTGATCTCTTGCTATGTGATCTCTATTAAGCTAAAGTAATAGTAATAGGTATTTTTTCTATAAGTTATCTATCTATTTCTAAACTTTAAACTCTCTATGTAATAAATTTCTTTTGACTCCAAATTGAATTGCTGGAATATTTTATAGCAGGAGTAGTTTGATTGGTTTTTATTTTATTAACTTTTGTTGTACACAACTTAAAAGATGGGTTTATTTCTAAACTTATTTCATAAAATATATAACATGGTAATCGAGAAAGAACATTAAATTAATATCGGGTACAACCGTTTCACTCAACACGAACACAGATCATAACTCTCTACTTCACAGTTCACACCAAGGTTATAGTTACAATATCAATCTTTAATTTAATTTGCCCCTGAAATTCAAGAAAAAATAGAGAAAAAAAATGACTGATTCATCGATTCATCATCGGATTCATTGGAGGTGTCATAGTTGCCATTGGCACCTGCGCCCGCATCGAATTTGCCTGCCACCCTACATTATCATAAAAAAAAAATATACTCTTAATTAATAAGTAAAAATGGTACTCCAAAAATATCTCTTAATAACAAATATACTTATATTGCGTATAACATCATGCATACCAATGGCAGGGTCGATGCCTCTATTCTTGAGCTCCCTATACTCTTGACAAAGAGCACACCATTCACAAAAACAGTGCACCATCCAATCTGGTCCTGGAGATTCATCCAGACCAAAACTATTCCTGATCTTGGTTCGATACCCGCATGAGATCAAGCAAGGAGCCGCAATGCAAAACGCAATCACACCATATAAGATTCCACTCGTCATACAAGCTGTACGTACATAGTCATATATTAATTAAGCAATACACAATTGACAATTTGATATATTTGGACGTGTATATATATATTTGTCCATTTCATATAACAATAGTGCGATTAACCAAATCTATACTTACGTGTTCGGCCTTGATCAATTATCTCTGCAATCTGTCCAAATGTAATGCATGGAAAGCACGCCGTTATTAGAGCTGTTCATTGGACAATTAAAATTATATTAGTAATTTTCTAAGTATGATCAAACTCTACTTTGTGATAAAATCATGTTCATATTAACCCACGAAAACCCAATAATTTGGTCAACCTAACTTATACTTTTAACTTGTACCCAGAAAAAATTGATGGATATTCTTCACTTAATTAGGAGAGATAAAGAAAGAGAGAGTACCATTCTCTGGATCGTCCATGCAATCAAATAACTGAGTGTTCCAAGCATTAGTTGGAACACTAAGAGGAATCCCTTGTGGAGGAATCATCATGTGAGCATTGTTATTATTTCCAAATGGAGAACCACCTGGATTTACCTGAGAACCGATACCCATATTCCCATTTTGTGCCGGGTACGAAAAATTCGTAGCAGCAGGTGTGAACGACGCCATGTTAGGGTTTCCGTAGACTTGTTGCTGTGGTGGAAAGATCACCGGTCCTCCTTGAGGAGGATACGCATGTATTTGATCATAATCTTGAGACGGAGGAAATGCTTGTGGTGGTTTTTCAGGAGGGTAGGCTTCTGGGGGAGGAAATGCTTGTGGTTGCTTTTTAGGAGGGTAGGCTTCTGGTGGAGGAAATGCTTGTGGTGATTTTTCCGGAGGGTAGAGATCTGGTGAAGGAGTGGCTTGTGGGCTATTGTTAGAAGGGATAGTTGATCGTGTAGCCCAAGTCCCGCCTCCTCGTGGTGGAAATTGTGCAGCTTGAGTCGGTTGTGGTGGTGGTGATGGTTCATTGGGGCGGTTTCTTGCTGGATGAACAACATCAAGACTACTCTCTCCGGCTCGAGTTACTTGATATTCTTCGGGTTGTTGGCCAGTGCGAGTTTGAGGCGGCGCAAAAAAGTGGGATTCAGGTGTACTTTCATCTAGACGTCCCATTGTTCAGCACTTCTCTTAGATTATCTTCTTGATGTGTGTGCTTATATAAGAATTTAAAGGAACAAATAACTCTAATACTTGACAAGTGATGAAACGCGGTAATCCTATCCTGATGGTCGAGTTTGGTAATGCCAATAGACAAGTTGGGCAATATAAAACAAAGAGTGGAAAATTGAATTACAAGTTGTAATAGTTTGCCATAAATGTATTAATCGAGCCACTATGTTTAAATTTGACTTTATGTTAGATAGCCAATGATAGAATTTAAATTGCGTGTACTTTGACTTTGGCAAAGAATTTCTATACTAACAGTAACAGCTAAGTTTTGATTCTAATTTAGCTGCCATATCCACATGCCATGTGATTGACTTCACATTTTAAAGTTCGAAATTCATCAATAATTTTGGATGGTAATAATTACTCTTTTACATATTCTATTTCCAACCAACTACTTAGATACAAAGGATTGATAATACTCTATACTCTGCCTTAACTTATAAAAAAGGTTTATTCGATATAATGAAGAAACTAGTTCTACATAATAAAACACATAGTATAGGACATACTCTTATCCCAAACAACTCATAAACCAAATTTAAAATTGGAAAAAAGATTTTCCTCAAAATTTTGCTCTTCAACATCTTAAAATAAAAATAAATTGTTGGGGCTAGCTCAATCACTACAAAAAATAGTAGTATTAGCAATGAAACTATTGCGGCAACAACTAAAATGGCCTCTAATGATATTTTTTAAAATCAAAATGGCCTCTAATTATATTTTTAGGGGCAATATTTGCCGCTAAAGATAAAGTTAATAGAGGCAAAAACAAATAATTTGCTACTAAAGGTATTTTTAGCGACGAACTTATAGAGACGACAAATAACGACTATTAGTGGCAAAATTAAGATTTTTAGTGTTAAGTTTTTTGCCGCTTAAGATACTATATCTTGTAGTGAATGGCCAGGACCTTGTCTCTCAATAACCATTAGGAATAGTCGTGGTGCGCGTAAGCTAGCCCGGACACCCATATATAAAAAAAAAACTGTTGGTGTATTTCTCCTTCTTTCTAATTTTGTCTCTTATATCTTAATTATGTTTTACCTTGTTTTCAACCAAGTCAAATTCGATCCAAGATTCGGTTTTTACTTTCTCTTTTTTTATGTCTCTTACTCTTTGCTTCTCCAACCTACTTTTACACTACAATTATCCACATGCAAGGCCTATTAAACACCTCAACTGTCACTATAAAGGCTAAGAGTTACTTTAAGATTCTTGTTTATCTCATTTTGTGGGTTATCATTCTGGTGTAGCCTAGGGTGTGATAAAAATTAGATAAAAATAAGTCAAGAAAACTACGCACTCTCACCCTAGACAAGCACAATACTGCAAGTATTACAGGACGTATGCAAGTTTTAGTTGATAAGTTGAGTTCGTTCTCAGGGACTTAAGTGTGTTAATCACGTGAGTAGGAATAACGAGTAACAATAAATAATTAAAAGGCAGAAAATTAAAGATATGAATTTCGAAATAACTAATTAAAACTAAGAAAATAAAGACAATAAAATAAAATACTAAGAATATGAGATGAGAGATATAGCTTAGGTTTTGCTAGTATGCACTAATCCTTCTAATTCTATCTATAAATCTAGTTAATAAGGGAGAATATTAGCTCTTGTATACTTAGTCAGGATTCTAAATTCCCATACCTTAGACCTTGAGAGCGACTAAGGGGGCTATGGCACAACCAAGACGAGGTCTCAAGTAGGGTTATCAAGCGCTACCAAGGCCCTAAACAGACACTACAATCAATTGGTGATATGATGATTAAAATAAACCCTAATGACTATCTAGTTAGAATCATGTTTTGTCAGAACTAATATCGATACTAGACGTTATGTGGTGGTTCAATAGTTAAACACCCAGCTAAGGTGATCATCTAACTACTATTAAGGTAATCCTATACTCGTGCACTAGCAAGGAAAACAATCATTAAATCAAAACACATAATCAAATATAAAGGTAAGTAGCTAATATCAGATTAAAACATATAATTCCCAAAGAAACTTAGATAGAAGAATTAGAATTCATAGATTATACATGATGCCAAACCCAAGCTATGGGAAGTTTAGTTCATACCTGATGGAAATAAACTAAAAGAAATTACAAAAGACATCATCTTGCTCTCTACAATAAACTGGAAGAATAAAACCTTAAGAACTAATTACTATGAGGCAAGGATTTCTAGGGTGATTTTACAAGTGATATAAGGGTGTATTTATAGGTGTTTAGAAGACCTAATTCGTTTTCTTGAGGGAGAAGCAAAGTAGTAGACTCCAAGCCCAACTCAAATTCGTAAGGAAATCAAGATAAACACTGCTGGACCGTTTTGAGCATATCTTCTTCGTTATTGGTCGGTTTTTGCTCCATAATATACCAAAAGAATCCTCAGAGAATTATCTACGTCCCTATGAAAGGAATTTACCAAAATCGGCTTATTTCTTGGAGTAATCACCACTTCTTTAGGCGTGTGCTGCAGAATTCAGATTTAGGCAGCTTTTCCTTTTCCATATTTTTAGCCTTTGTTTCCTTATCTCCAATTACCATGCTAATCTCTTTCCATAAGTTGTAGTCTTTGACTTGGACTCTAATTAAGCTCCATAATTATATTTAAAGCTTCACACTAAAATAAACAATTAAACCCAATATGCTCTAAAAATAATAATTCACTAACTCAAGACTCAAAATAGGAAAGTGCACTAATACTCAAGAAAATCGACTATTATGACTTCTAAAACACTAAAAATGATGTCTCATCCCAACATAAATCTATCACAAATGAGGAGACATCACATTTACATGCATAGGGATACTACAATTACCACATGCAATGACTATTAGACACTTCAACTATCACTACAAAGGTTAAGGGTTATTTTAAGACTCTATTTTATCTCGTTTTATGAATTATCAATCACATGCAAAGGGATTACTACTTGAAGAAATCTTTTTACTGGGATTTGGTACTGCTTTACGGCGATGTCAGCTTACATCTTCTGCTTGAATAACCGCGATATGCTATTTCTCTTATAAATTGGCCTTATATCTTGGAATATACAAACCCTCACTTTATTTTATTATTAATAAGATGGCATTTGCAGCTTGTTTTATTCTATACAGGCCAACTCAACTAGATTACAAACAATTATCTCCTCTAGTTTTGGATTTCCCAGCCAAAAAGATCTCAAGTTCTTTGCTTTTCATATCCGCGCTTTATATGCATGCAATATCTAGCTTAGCTTCCCAAGCATATTTTGTTCTTCACCCCACGCCTCTTCTCCTAAGCACTACAAGCTTTCGACAAGTGGCACATATATATACCTTCTCCTCAACGGTTAGTCTCCTCTTACACGCTTTATATTCCATTCTTCCATTTTGCCATATAGTATATAATACCCGCATCTCAGCCTCTAAATACACACTTCTTCGTAAAACTATGGCGTCCAAATCAAATCATTTCTCACCTCTTGCCAAAACCAATTCCGACACATTTAAGAGACTTGAGTACTTGTATCTTTCTATTAAGATTGCTTATGTGAAACCAAATGTTACTGAATTTAATTTCATGGCTCGAGTTATCTGTGACCGCTCTACCCCCTTCGGAACATTTCGTAAAATCGTGTTCGATTCTTGGGGGATTAGTGGTAGGATCATTTTTGAAGAACTTGATGTCAATACTTTCAAAATAACCTTGGATCACGGGGATAAATCTGAGAGGTTATATTTTATTTGTCCATGCCTCGTTCAATCTCTCCACGTTCTCATTTGTAAATGGGACATCAACATTTCTTTTAATGAACTTGTTCATTCGTCGCGATAGGTAAGAATATACAGTTTAGCAGGAGTTCAAAACAATATCGACGTTGTAGAATCTTTTGGAAGTTTTACTAGCGAGTTAACAATAGTGCATTACCCAGGTGCTGATTCTGACGAGCTCTCGTTCACCCACTTTAGGATAAAGTTTGATCCTAGCGAATCTCTTAATACATGTATTTTTATAGAACAGTTAGATAGCATGGCTTGGTTATCGTTTATATGTGAAAGAGTGGGGTTATTTTATTTTAAATACGGTAGGTTGGGTCACAAAAAGGGTTCTTGCATGGTCCCCATGGTCCGTCCTCGTTGGAACGAGGATTTTGCACTACTTTTTGATCAGAATAAAGAACTATATATGCGAAGCGAGGATGCAGCTGTGCGTGTCATTAGAAGAAAAAAAATCATTGGGGCAACTTCGATGAGATCGTTAGATTATTCCCCTATATACGTTTCGATGGTGATAACGAAGACGACCGTGACAACTCTTACTTTAGAGGTAATTTTTCTCCCAGTAATCATATCCAGTTTGGCTCAATCAATGTTAATGACAAAAAAAGCAATGAGAATAATAAAGATGATGTCAATAAAAGATCTGAAAGTGAATCTTCGAAGATAAAAAGAGAAAATGTGAGATTTTGGAGGATATGCTAAACAGTCTAAGCAATATTGTGGGGCCTGTGGAAATCTCAGAGAAAAATTCGCTAGCCTATTTAAAGTCTTCCGTAAATAGTTTGGTGATATCGACATGATCATTGTAGTTAACAATGAAACCATAACCGATGTTCTTAACGCGCGCAACGTGATCATTGATGCTATGTATCAGAAATTTACCCCCGGTGTTGAGTATGATAATACGAATGGCAATGGGGATCAGACCTCAATGCTTACAACAATGGTGGTGAAATGATTCCAGCTTCTGGTAAGTCTCTATTGGGTATTAATGATATTGTTGGTTGTTCAGATCTTCATAAAGAAAATAAAGAAGTTATGGCTTGTGTTGTTGAGTCGATGGATAAGGAAAATAATTATCCTAAAGGGAAGAAGGCTTAGATATATGACGACTTTGAAAACAAAAATTTTGTGCTCAAGGAGGAGTCCGCAAAGTCATAAACCATCCACGTTAGTCGGGACAAACGACTAGACGAAGATTTCAATCAAAGATGGTACACTAACCCGAGGAGTAGGGTTTTCTCCCGACTGAAGAATGCTCATGGACTAAAGATCTTAAGAGGAAACTCAACCCAGTTTTGAATTGGGTCAGTCAAAATTTCAAAAATCCAGTCACGAAGATATCAAAACTATGGAAAGAAGGAGTAGCGACATGTAGGTCTTTGTCGATTAGCTTTATGATATTTTCAATGACGTTGAACAAAAAATGTTAAGAGACAATCGCTTGGACAATCATCTAAAATCGGTGTTTGAAGAAGGTCTGTTGGACCAAAGGAAGTTATATTTTTGTAACGGTGAAGAATGTTGAGGTCACGTTAGGGGCAATTCTAGTAGTGATAGAAGAACCGAGGAGGTGATGAGTACCCGGGCTCATCACGTGATGAAATATCCAACTCCTTTTATCCTAGTGAACGGCGGCCAGTCCCTTATGTGGTCGGGTCAGATGGATGGTGTCATGGACTGGAACTGTCAAGGGGTGAGTGCGCCCTTGACGAAAAAAATACTTTAAGTCTCTTATCTTGAAGTACAACAATTTAATCGCATGTTTTTTAGAATTTAAGCTTAGGAAGAAAAACTTTAAATATTGTAACAATCTTATATCGTTTGATAATTTTTACATAGTTGAACCCGGAGGAAGAGCGAATATGACTGTGGTACTACTATTAGTGTGTAAAGATTCTATCAAGCTGAGAGTGGTTGTCTCTACTATTGTATTGATTAATTTAACGGTGTTTCCGGGTAGTTTGTTTGTGTTTACGCTCCTAATAATGATACTGAAAGGCTCAAAACTGTGAAATCTCCAATTTCATGGTTCAGCAAAATCAATGAACCAGCCCTATTTATCGGTGATTTCAATGATATAGCTAAATTATCAAACAAATAAGGCAACCTCTCTCCCAACATTGATAGAATTATTCGGTTCACTGATTTCATTAATAATAATCATCTCGTCGATTACCCCAACAAAGGGTGTTTCTATACGTGATGTAATGAAAGAATGGGCGGTGAAAATATTGAAGAGAAACTTGACCGTGCTCTTTTATCTTTCTCTTGGTGCGAGCTTTTTCCTAATGCTATCCTTAAAGTCCCACCCGCTATAGGGTCTAATCACTCACCCCTTATTATGCAAAAAGATTTTTTGAAGCCTAAATGTAAAAGAATACTTCATGTTTGAGACAAGATGGCTGCAAAATCAACAATGTAGATATGTGGTTGAGAAATCTTGGGAAGGATACTACAATATTAATAATATTCAAGACTTTTGTATCAAGACACATGCCACATGCCTTGCTCTATCAGGGTGGAGTCGGAAAAAATTTCGTTGATAATAGAAGATGTATAAATAAACTTCAACAAGATTTGGCTATATTCCAAGATTTAGATCAGTCGTTACATCATCAAGATAAAGAAAAAGGTATTATTGCTGAGCTTGATTCTCTCTGGCCAAAGAAAAATTGTTCTGGGCATATAGAGCAAGAGACCTCTAGATAAAAAAGGAAATAAAAATACAAAATACAAAATACATTTACGCTTCAAATCTTAAAAAAAGGAAAATCAATCGCATTTGCAATCTGAAAATAGACGATGAGATTTGAACGGATAATCCGAAAACTATTAACCAATCTATCTGATATTATTATATAAAGCTATTTGAGGAAAGTACAATCACCAAATTGAGGAAGTCACGAAGCATACTCCAAATAAAGTCACACCTCAAATGAATGATATACACACTAAATCTCCGGATTTAGAAGAAGTCAGGAATGCGGTCATCAGTATGTCTTGTTTTAAAGCCACAAGACCGAATGGTTTACCAGATAATTTTTTTTGAGAATTATAGTACATACTTAAAGATGATATATTTAAAATCGTTTCACATTTTTTTGTTCACAACACCCCCCTACACAGTATCAATGATACCCTTAATACGTTAAACACGAAAGGAAATTCCCAAGAAACTATCAAGATTGTAGACCAATTGCGAGCACTAATTTCAGTTATAAAAAGATCGCAAAAAATCTTGCTGTGAGACTCCAACCGTTAATGGATGATATCATTTCACCAACCCAATCTTACTTAATCAAAGGTAGGAGCATCCAATATAATATTCTCGTTGCCCAAGAAGTTGCATTCTTTCTGAAATCCAAATGGAAATATAAGAAACACTATGCGGCTGTAAAAATTTATTTGGCCAAAGCTTACGATCAAGTTAATTGGGATTTCCTTCTTGAGATTCTCAAAAGTCTAGGCTTTTGAGAAAAATAGAGGAAATGGAATTTTAATTGTATATCAACTGACTCATTCCAAATTAAAGTCAATGGCCAGAGATTTAAGAAATATTTTCCAAAACAAGGTATCAGAGAAGGTTATCCATTATCTATGCTTCTCTTTTTCCTTCTTACAGAAAGTCTTATTGGCCTCATCAATTATTAATATCGGGAAGGTACAATCGAAGGGATCTCGATCACAAGGCAATGTCCTAAACTCACGCATCTACTATTCGCAGATGACGCTCTCTACTTCATCAACATCAACAAGAATGAAATTTACACTTTTAAGGGTACGCTTTCTAACTACTGCAAGGCCTCGGTACAAAAGATCAATTTTCATAAATCTTTCATTCTAGTTAGTAAAGATACCCTTGAAGATGTTTGTTATGATATCTCCCAAGCACTAAGCATTGTAATTACAAAATTGTTGGGTAAATATTTAGGTATCCCCCTCTCTCTCTCTCTCTCTCTCTCTCTCTCTCTCTCTCTCTCTCTCTCTCTCTCTCTCTCTCTCTCTCTCTCTCTCTATCTCAAAAGATCAAAATTGGAGAATCTTAATTACATTAAGATAGACTCATTACCAAATCAGCTAGTTGGGTATCAAACCTTCTATAGGATGGAGGAAAAGAAGTTATATTATCTATCCCTAACTATGCAATGTCCATTTTAAAATTGTCAAAAATTCTATGTATCAAAATGTCTAGTATTGTCTCCAACTTTTGGTGGGACTCATACCATAAAAAAATTCACTACATGTCTTGGAAAAAAATCTAGAGCTAAATCAATTGGTGAATTGTTTTCAAAGAGTTCCATAAAATGAATTTATAACTTCTTGCAAACAAAGCATGGAGAATTATTAATAACCCAGACTCTCTGGCCTCTAAAGTCTTTAAAGGAGTTTATTCTCCGAATTCGAACTTATGTGATAACAAATTGGCAAAAAAGAGATCTTCAAAGGGATTCATGTACTCAATAAAACTTCCATATAGAAAATCGGTAATGATCTCAGCACAAATATATGGAACCATAACTGGATTGGAAAAGTTTATAAACTAGAAAGACAGGATAACTGTAAAATTGAAGTTGTCGGTGAAATTTTTAATAAAGACTTCTGTGGATGGAACATTAAGCTCTTAAACGGTATTTCACCAAACAACATTATTGAGGAAATAAATAAGATCCTAATATTTCAATTAGATCAAGAGGATAATATTTGTCTGCTCACAAAAAACGTCATATATTCCACCAAGCAGGTTATTACACGCTTGTGAATGAATAATTGGAAAATGAAGCTTAACATTCCCGAGATGACGAAAGAAACAAAACTGAAGTCGGGAAAATGGTCTGACCGCCAAAAGTCATAATATTTTGATGGAAGATCTATAATGGAGTTCTACCCATTAAAAGTAATCTCCACAAAATGAAGTGTGTCCAAGCTGTGAATTGTAAATGGTGTGAAACTAGCAGTGAAAATATTGAAACATGTTTTTCTTAAATGTCTTTTTAGTATCGGTGTTTGGGTTATACCATCCTTACAAATCGAGATTTATCGGGATTCTAAAACTTCAATCCCAGACTGGATCTTGCAAACATTTATGAGATTATTTGGAAAATAAGGATGAAAAGTTTAAAAAAAAAAGGAGATGGACCACTCATGAGATTATTCGGAAAACCAATGCCCTCATTTCTGATCTATTTAGACTTTCAGTCAATGATGCTTCTTCAAATACTTTCAGTAACAAGAACGAATTGAGAATAAAGAACGAAGACAGAACTATCCATCATGATGATTCAGGTTTTATATGGCTTAGTGACACGTCTTTTACTGTAGATTGAGAACCCGCAGTAGTTGTGTCCATTGCAGTCGACACTAGAGGAGAAATTACACACAAAATCATGAAGAGATGCATTGTTAGAAGAACTTTATAATGAGAAAGTCGGTCTTCCCTTCTTTTCATGAGACCAGTTATTGGTTTCAACGTTATAGTTTCTCTTTCTATTCTGACAACCTTGAGATTATTCAAGGTATTTGCAAAAAGGTTGGTCCATTGGAGTATTCAGCCGCTTCTACTTGAAAATGAGAAATGGCTATCAAGGTTTTCTGGCTGGAAAGTCTCTCATACTAGTAGAAACTTTAATGGTGTCGCCAACATGCTCGCTAAATGTGTCAGACACAATGTGGATCTTTCTGGATGGCATGACCAAACTCTCTTTGGGTCTGTTAATTTTCAGTAACATAATTGTAATCGATTAGTTTTCTTTTAGTTTTATTTTCTCTCGACAAAAACAAAAAAACAACAACTCATAAACCAAGGTGTTCAAAATTTTAGTATTTTTTGTTGTGAATTTATAACCTCATATTTTCAAGAGACTTCACTTCTTAGGTTAACACACTAACTCCGACTCAATATTTTCTTATATGTAGGACATGAAAGGATCCTTACTTGTGATAAACTGAAACTCAAAATCCATACATTATAGATTATCTTTAGTCCCTTTCACCAATACTATAATTGGTATTTACCAAAAGTAGAGGTTTAATAATAGATGAACCTTTCCATTGATTAATTTCTACATCGGTATCTTTACTAACAATTAAATTAGTAGCTTAGAGCTAGACTTTAATACAACTTGTAAGTCATATAAGGTGTGAATAGGACACTAATTAAATTATTCATAATTAAACTCTTTTGTCAAGACTATTATTAGTTCAAAAACTAATTAAAAAAATTATCAAACACTAAGGGATCATATGCAATACATAAGATTATGAGTTGATAAATAAATGATTCAAGCATATAAAAGTGATATATATATATATATATATATATAGAAATAGGGTACACAACTATTTGTTAAGTGGTCTGAACTCTCAGAGGCCTAATCTGCCACCTAAAGTAATTCAAGCTTATGAATTTGATCCTCTCCACTGAGTTTTGTATCTCTTATGGGTAAAATATAAACTGATACACTATAACATTTTTGGGTTCAATCATAACCTATACACGTGATATTTACGAGCGCAATCAGAATCATATGTCATGATTTTTACGGGCTCAATCACAAACCTAACTGTGACTTTTCTGGGCTCGACCACAACCTACCACTTTGATAATACCAAGCCTTTTCTGTAATCATCTACGAGGATAACCAATATTCTCTACTCTTGGCATTTTCAATTCTAAACTTAGAGTAAGAGAGAATTTTTTTGTTCGAAGTATTACAAGATGAACCAAACTTCTAATGAGTAGATAATACAATGAATAATATCAAGTTATGAAAATGATGAAAAATATTCTTGGATTAGCTTGAGATATATTTTTCTGTGTCCCCTTTAATATGTGGAAGTGTTGGAGAGAAAGACACGAATTATTTGCTACAATAATCCATTATATAGCAAGCAAGTCTCTTAAAGAACTTGTCTATATGGCATTAAAAATTAGTAGAAAAGCACAAAATTGGTACCATACTTTCTTCATATTAGCATCCCAGATTTCCATTTCAACGGCCAGACACCTATGTGTAAGTTCTTGACTCAACAACTAGTTTGGATATCATCACTTTTGTGTTCCGGAACTTGATATTCTTGGCACTCTTAGGCATCCCTTAATTCTTTCTGTATTGTGACATTTAGACTTTTCGAAAATATTATTAAAATGCCAAACTTTGTCAATAACATATGTTTTAAATTATGATTTTACAAAAAATTGTAGTTCATCACTTTTCCAGATTCAAGGCACATAAAGAGATTTGGAATAAACATGTTCCAGATATATAAAAACAAAAATACATGATTTAATGTTTGGATACTTTAACTTCTAACATATGAGATGTTTAAAATTTGCACATTAAAAAGTTTATAGATGATCACTTATTTGGATAATAAGGTGTGTTTGTTTGAACTTAATGAGATCTTAATATGGTTTATTAAGACACTAGATCAATAAAACAGATTATTTTTTCTAAGCAATTCAAATATGAATGACTCTTAACTAGACTATTTCATTTAGACTTTTAGCTAAGTCTGATTCATTCAAAGACTGTCTCTTAACATAATAAGTTCTATTGAACTGTTTATTCAACAATCAGTACTTAACACTACAAAAACGACAAATAAGCATCTAAAAAGTTATGGCCTAAAGAGTGTCCAAAACATATGACTGTTCATGCAACAAATAGTATAGATGATTTGATGCTTTTTCTAACACGTGATATTTTTCAAAAAACAAATACACATAATAATACATCCGACAACATTTAGAGATGCTAACCATAAATAATTGTCACAAAAAAACAACCAAAATGGACATATACCAATCGATTTTCTATATGACCTTTCTTGGCTCAACTCGAAGAAAGGAATCATCATCGTATAAAATGTATGAGCCTTACCACCTTTACTTTTAAATGCCATCTCATAGATTTTAGTGTAAACTAAATCTCATCATAGATATCTTCTAAATTGGAGCAAACTAGATTTCTCTAATAACAAAATTAACATTGTTATAATGAATGTCAAGTTAGATTGGTTCCTCGATCACCTTGAACTCCTTTCATAGCCATCTAAAAATAAAATAGAAAACTCTAGGATTTTGTGATAAAATAATGTGATGTTAGAGCAAATGTAAATGACTCCAAGATCGATATCTTAACATGAAGTTTTCCACTCTTCTACCAAATTGATGCAAACTGAAAAAAGAGATAAACTCCATCTATAAATAAACAAGACATGTGGGGAAATTATCCTAAGAAGATTAATTACATCATTGGTGGTCCTTTGTGTGTTCTAAAAATAATGCAATAAGTAAAGAGAACCACAACCGCAAGTGTACGGTTGTCCCAAGTAATAATAGTGGTAATAGGATCGTTCGCAGGGACGGAATGGCTAACCTTAATGCTTATCAATTAATGATTAATTGCACTTATGAAAGCAAATAAATGTTTATAAGAGTTGTTTGTTTGGTTTTATAGTTCCTAAGATATTAAAGACTAATATGAAAATGCAAATAAATAACTAAACACAAGTAAATAAAGATGAGATGCAAATATGAGCAGACAATACTTGAGAGACGCAAGGATTTCTCCTAACTCTATTTCATTCCATATGTTGTTAAGGGACAAATTGGTCAATTAACATAGGTCGGGATTCGGGAATCTTCGTACCCCCGTCAGGGTGGACTACGAAGCTATTCTAGGGTGTCACAAACCCCGTCAGGGTGATTATGATCCACCTTCGAATGATTAAGCTAAAAATACCCAATAGGCCATAAGATTAATTACGCTCGTCAGAGTCATATAATTTCTATCCTATATTCTGTAATTAATTCTGTATCTAAACCCCCCGTCAAGATGATCCACACGCCACTATGTGGAATAGCCTAGATACTAACACCCATTATTAATTAGCTACGTTAATAACAGTAAACAATCACAAATTACAGAAACATGTAAAAGACCCAATTTGAATTAAATTACTGAAATCCCAAATTCAATCATATGAAATTAAACAAAGTAAGGATTAACCCATTATGCGTTCCCAAGTATTAAATGGAATTAGCTCATAATTAACGGAAAGACAAAAAGTAAATACATAATTGGGTTCATAATGTTTTACAGAATAAAATAGAAGAACCTAATTACGGAGTTGATTCGGCTGCGAATTGGAGATAAAGACCGTCTCCAGCTCTTGGCTTCTTCTTTTCCTTGTTTCTGCTTCTTCTCCGGACACTCTCTTCTAAGGATGAATTGAATTGAAGAATAAATTGAGAGGTACTGAATAATGAGGTCTAAAGACCTATTTATAATCATAAAATCGGATTAGGGCTTTTACTTAAGGATTAAGTAAAAATTAGAAAAGCCCAAGTCCACTAATTAAGCCCAAATCCCGTAACTGCTGATACACCTTCACTAAAACGGCTTTTCCCGCTTCGTTATGACCCCGATTGACCTCATTCCAGTTGCTAAAGTTCCGTAACTCGATAAGGAACATAATCTCTTCAAGGGTCAGCGGCTAAATCATCTCTTAAGCACCTCGAAATCAGCAATCTATGGCCTGGAAAATAGATTTTCAGCTCTAAAAATAATATCTTCGGGATTTATCTTTAAGTCTTGACTCCATATCATGATCTTTGACTTTCTCCTCGGATTCCTCTTCTAGCTAACATCTAAAACCTGTAAACTTTACACTAAAAATACCAATATTACGCGCAAAAGTTTAATAAATCAAAATTACTAGAAATAAAATAGAAATTCCGGATTATTGCATATCAGCACCAAAAGTCTATCTAAATAATCAAATAAACACCAAAAATGATGTCTCCCAATGGCATAAAATTAGAACATTTAGGGAGACATCAAGACCCCCAAGTCAAACCTCTGTCGTCCCGACAAAGCAAAACTAAATAAAACAAGGGGAATGAAGTAGATGCAAGAGAAAATAGAAGCTAGCAAATAAACCCTAAAGCAATGCTAAAGATAAATCTCATATAGCAAACATTAAGAACTAACATATACATACACTAATCATGCAACATCAAACATAAATAATCTCAATCATAAAATTAAAGTCGCAATGCTTGAAGGTTACACTTGTACTCATCTCTGTATGATGGCTATAGGGTGGTCATTAATCCTAACTCGCTTTGAACGCTCCACCTAATATATTCCCTATCAACAGAATCATAAATTCACTATCTACCTAGGAATCACGAGGTCTTTATGGTTTTAATAATGGCTTAAGGACGGTATGGATGTATATTTGGTAAATTTGAAGTGAGCTTTTGGCTCTCTCCTCACTTACCATCAACAATGTCCTCGAGCTTGAGTTTACGCTCAAAAATGTTCTCACTCACCCATTTGACGCGCCAATGTTGCGTCCCCAATGTCAACCCAACTAAACTAAGATGATTTCCAAAAATATTCCACTTTGCCGGGTTATTTTATTCTTTCTTTCTTTTTATTTTCTTTTTCTGTACAAGATACCCATGACCCTCGTTTTGATGTGAAAGGTCATGTCTCTTATAATAATTTTTTCTTTTTCTCTTTTTTTTTTTTTTCTTTTTTTTTTTTTTCAAATCCCGGCAAAGGGTTACAAATAATAATATCATCTACCTTTTTGTGCCTCAATACAAACACATATAATCCCTTCCCAATGTAAATTCCCAAATGTGGACCCTCCACCCCAAACTCAAGCTCGAGACAAGTCTCAGGGTTGTGATTCAAGTGCGGGTCATTTGGTCATGCCTACTAATCTAAAGGATAATGGGCTTATATCGTGGCTACAAAAGAAAAGGCTTAAGGCTCAAAATTGGGCTAAGACGGATAAAATTATAATTAGGGATAGCAAGCTAAAAGGATTCAAATGGCTAACAAAGAACTGCCCCTATCATTTTCCTAAGTACATAGCTTGTCTTTAGTTCATATCTAGGTGGGTTCTCTACTAATTAAGATTTCACGTTCTACACACCAAACATATTCCTTAAGTACAAGCTTACTTCATTTGCATTGTTCATTAATTTTTCCTATTAATTACCTATGTTCGCATGCAATTGTAAGTGCGTTTTATATCAATCCCTAAAGTCCACTATTTACTATCATAGATTCATCAAAAGTATGCTTAAAGGAACATTTAAAATCTTCTATAGTCAAACGCAACTCCGAAAATTCTTTTTATTGAAAGCAATTTAAAGCAAATAAACACATAAAAACTGGGATGAGGCAACGAACCCCACCCCAAACTCAAAAATGAGTCGTGTCCCCACGACTCGAAAAGACTCAAAGCAATAAAATAATTTACACTAAATGAGAAGGGAAAGAAAACGTATCTGAACCAGCGCGAGGCTGGTGTCGGTGTTGCGTCCAAGTTGAGGTTTTGAATTCTTTTATCAATGGTTGCTTTTAAAGTGTTCTTCATCACCTCGAACTTCTTCAAATTTCCCACGTTTTCATTTATTACTTGCCCTCTAAGCATCATCTCCTCTGTCAAAATCTTCCTCTAATACCCAATTCTCTTTCTTCACCATGTTCTTCGTACCTTTCCTAATCTTCATGGTCATCTCCGATGACCCCAAACTCAAAGCTTCAAGACCCTCAAAAGGTTTGGATAAAATTGTGATTTTAATGTTCTTGAAGGTTTGGGTTTTGAATTATGGATTGTGTAGCGCTGGGTCATGGATATTTCAAGGTTTGGGAAGGGTTTAATGGATAAATTTTAGCTTTGGTGAAAGAAAACTTCGGATTAAAGTGTGAAGCTTTGGTATTTTGGGATGATTTATGGTATGATTGTGAGCTTGGATGATGTTTAGAGGGAAGGATTGATGGTATAATGTTGTTTTAATGATGATTCTTGGAGTGG
The DNA here is from genome assembly GCA_029959085.1 of Nemophila menziesii. Lineage (NCBI taxonomy): Eukaryota > Viridiplantae > Streptophyta > Magnoliopsida > Boraginales > Hydrophyllaceae > Nemophila > Nemophila menziesii. The sequence goes on from JARWIR010000089.1 coordinate 1,795,841, forward strand.
TAGGAGGCTAGGATTCGTCAATGGAGGCTTAGCATCTTTTTTTTTTTTTTTTTTTTTTTTTTTTTTTTTTACCTCTGACGCAAGCCTCTTGCGTCGTCGCTGACGCAGTGATCAGAATTTCCAGCTTCTTCGGCCGGCTAGCCGGCGGATACGCGATGGCGCATTTCGAGACGCAGCAACCTTGCGTCGTCGCTGACGCAAGGACCAGAAACTCTTCCTTCAGTTGGCCGGCTAGCCGGCGGATTCGCCGGCATGCCGGTGGATTTCTCGCTGGCGCGAATGGTGACGCAGCAATGCTGCGTCATCGCTGACGCAGTGGTCAGAGAGTTTGGGGGTCTTCAGCGTTTTGGCCGGTATGCCTGCGTATCCGCCGGCTAGCCGGTCAAACCTGCTGTTGACTCCATAATTTTTCGTTTTCTCCTCGTTTTGACCCCAAACTCATGACCCTTTTACCCCTGCAATCATCAAAAACAACTACCCTTCCTCATTTCTTAAAAATAAACACTAAATAAAGAAAATCAAACTAATTTAAACTACGAATTTAAAAGACATGAAAGCAATTTAAAACATGGGTTGTCTCCCAAGAAGCACTTTTGTTTATTACGTCTTTAAGTTCGACGCGTTACCTTCCATGGAGATGGTATTGAGGCCCTTGCGGTGTTCCTCCGCTTAAACTCGCCTCTTCCTTGATGTAAAAGCTTAAGAACCTTCCCCCTTTGAATATTATTCAATCGATCTCTAAAAGGGGGCGGGTAAGTACTTCGTTTCGCCTTTTTATTTTCATGACGAAACTCATTTTCCACCACATTGGAGTAGATAACCGTTCTCAACGGTATAAGCTTATTTTTATTCCTTGTTTCAATCTCAGATTCATCTTTAAAATGTGGTGGGTAGGTGCTTCTCCTTGCCTTTTTGCTCTCGCGGTGTGGCACCTTGCCTGTATAACACATATTGATAATTTGTGGTAGTCGAGGTGATTCTGATTTTTCATCTTTAATAATGATTTGTGGTAGAGATGGTGATTGGTGAACTTCTTGTGGCGGATATTCAATTTCTATTTTATCTTTAACTTTCAATTCTTCAATTGATTCTCCAACCATTTCACATTCGTCTTCACTTTCAACCCAATCTTCCACTATTACCTCATAATATTCTTTCTGTGAAATCTCTCTAATCTCGATCACCTCTTCCTCCCTTTTTCGTTCTATACCTTGATCATGTGCACACACCATAGGAATAGCAATCTCTGTGTTAACTTCTAGGATTTGCGTTGCTACTCCTTCTTCCACTATGCTAACAAGATTCTCACCTTCTTTCAACACCTCCTCCTCAACAACTTCTTCCAATTGATCTGTTCCATCCCTCGAGGGAGTGGGACCTTCATAAGACTTACTACCACTTTCAGCTAAGTTAAGAGAGTTGTTTCGGGCATCCCATTCATCTAGGCTCTGTTGTATGAGTGCCTGGGTGGCTTTGAATTCCTCGTCTCTTGCCTTACGCTCTGGTTCTCTTGCCTGAAATTCCTCGAGTAGGCGATTGGCTTTCTCTAGTAGTATATCTTGTTGATCTTGAGGTGGATAATGTTGAATGTTTTCAACCCACTGGTTGTTCCATACTTGTTCTTGTTGATAGTGATATGGCGTTTGTTGTTGATTATTCCCGATCCATTGATTGTTCCATCCTTGCTCTTGCGGGTATTGATAAGGTTGTTGGTAGAAGTTACTACCCCATTGTTGTTGTCCCGAAGAGTCTTCCCAATAGTCATATGGATCGGGATCTGGGTAATGTCCTCTATACATCTTTAATTAAATTTCTTGATCATTACCTGAATAAAGCACCTGTAAAAACAAAACAAAACAAACACAAGCGTAAAACTGAAAATAAAAGATAAATAAAATAAATGCAACTATCACTAAAGGATAAACACCGTGGTCACACGCTACCGTCCCCGGCAGCGGCGCCAAAAACTTGGTGGTCCTTTGTGTGTTCTAAAATAAATGCAATAAATAATCGAACCACAACCGCAAGTGTACGGTTGTCCCAAGTAATATAGTTGATAAAACAGATTCGTTCCAAGGACGGGATGGTTGACTACAATGCTTATCTATTAATGATTGATTGCACTTATGAAAGTAAGTAAAAGATATATTGATTGTTTGTTTGTTTTTATTATTCTAAGTAATGAAAGACTAAATGGAAAATGCAATTAAATACTAAAATGCAAGTAAATAAATGTGAAACGCAAGTATGAGAAGGTAGTACTTGAGAGACGCAAGGGTTTTCCTAACTATCATTCATTTCATACATTGTTTAAGGGACAAATTGGTAAATTTATATTGGTCGGGATTCTATAATCTCCTTACCCCCGTCAAGGTGGACTAAGGAGCAAATCTCAAGTGCTACAAACCCCGTCAGGGTGATTATAGTCCACTTTCAAGTGTTTAAATGTAAATTACCCAATAGGCCATAGGTTTAATTAAGCTCGTCACAGTCAAATAATTTCTAACCTACATTCATTAATTATTTCTGTACCTAAACCCCCCGTCAAGGTGATCCAATCGCCACTAATTGGAATAGCCTAGATACTAAGTCCTATCATTGGTTAATTACGTCAATAATAGTAATTTAAAATGCAAATTAAAGAAAAATACGAATTACCCAATTTGATTTAAATAATAAATATCCCAAATCCAAATGTATAGAATGAAATCAAATTGGGGTTAACCCATTATGCGTTCTCAAGCACTATTAAATGTTTAGCTCATATTAAAAAGAAAAACTAAATTAAAACAGAAAGAATTCATGTTCTTCAATTACAGAAATAAAAGATAGAACCTAATTAAGAATCGGGTTTGGCTGTGATTTGGAGAAGATGACTTTCTCCAGCTCTAAGCTTTCTCCTTTTCCTTGCTTCTGACTTTCTCTCTGGACGCTCTCTTCTAAGGATGATTTAATTTGAAGAATAAAATGAGAGGTACTGAATAATGAGGTCTAAAAGCCTATTTATAATGATAAAATCGGATTAGGGCTTTTACTTAAGGATTAAGTAAAAATTAGAAAAGCCCAAGTCCACTAATTAAGCCCAAATCCCGTAACTGCTGCACCGCCTCCACTAAAACAGCTCTAGCCGATTCGTTATAACTCCGATTGACCTCAAATCACTTGCTAAATTTCCGTAACTCGATAAGGAACATAATATCTTCAAAGGTTAGCGGCTAAATCAACTCGTAAGTGCCTCGAAATCAGAAATATTTGGCCTGTTTTCCAGATTTGCAGCTTCAAAATATAATTCTTTTCGGGATTTATCTTCAAGCTTTGACTCCATATCACGATATTTGACTTTATTCTCGTGTTCCTCTCCTAGCTAATATTCAAAACCTACAAACTTTTCACTAAAATACACAAGATTACGTGCAAAAGTTTAATAAATCAAAAATACTAGAAATAAAAGAGGAAATTCAGATTATTGCATATTTAGCCCAAAAGTCTATCAAATTAATCAAATAAACACCAAAAATGATGTCTCCCAAGGGCATAAAATTAGAACATTTAGGGAGACATCAATCATACCTTTATACTACTGGAATCTTTATGCCACACTTGGTCCCCGTGCCATCTGATTCTGGAATGTATTAAACATTATTTTTGCATCATGAAAAAGAATATCTCATTAGACTAGTCACAAACTTGAGAGTAGTAAGGCAGCTTGGAACCTCATAGCAACTCAATCACCAAGCCTTAATGACTTCAATGGTATTTTCTACTCATCAGCGAAGATATCATAACAATGTGCAATGTCTATTTTAATAGGCCCAAGACCTTAAACTCCAAAATCAAACCTTGATTTTATTTATTATACCAAAAATTAATGTCCCATTGAGTATTAATTGATGTGTTTTACTTAAGGGTAATCTAGGACAAGATTGAAAACCTATCATGCAATATTTAAGGAAGCATAAAAAGTAACATAGTAATATAGGAATACTTATTTGTCCATTCATGTAAATAAAAATCACACACAAGGGTCTCTCACGCCAAGCTTTGAGGGAAACATATAAAGTCAATTACCTACAAAGGTTGTGTTAGGGATCCTAAAGTTATGAGAAAGATCTTAAGGGTAAGCCTTATAGTTTAATTTCATATCCTATTAGGTAGTAATC